>JAJJWW010008396.1:0-343785 GCA_023531295.1 Papaver armeniacum
TAAAGAAATATGGTGATGTATTTACTTCTCACACAACTTGTGTTGAGGTTGATTGCATTAACTTGTATTTATACGTATTACAAAGGTGTAGAATGCTACACGGTTAAACTAGAGAATAGGTAAAACTAAAGAATAGGAAAAGCTAGAGAATTGGATGACTAAAACCTAAGTAGCTATAAAACAGATGACTAGAAGTTGTTACAACAAGGAGAAAATATCCCGTATAGATTACAATTACGTGTACATAAGGAAAATATTAAATCAGTACATGTGAAGTTTATCGGGGACTGATAAACTTAATACCCCCTCAAGTTGGAGCGGTAGAGCGTAACGAACGCCCAACTTGCTAACCAAGTCGGCCAAATTGTGGAGCTCCTAATGGCTTTGCAGAAAATATCCGCAAGTTGATCATTAGATTGAAGATGCTTTGGTAATATCAATCCACTGAGTAACTTTTCACGAACGAAATAACAATCGATTTCAATATGTTTAGTGCGTTCGTGGAAGACTGGATTTTGAGCAATGTGAATTGCTGCTTGACTATCACAAGAAACAGTGATAGGGAGAGGACATGAAATATGCATGTCATTGAAAAGGTAACATAACCATTGTAATTCAGCCGTAAGATTTGCCAAAGCTCGATATTCTGCTTCAGCAGAAGAACGAGCTACAGTAGGTGTTTTCTTTGACTTCCATGAAATAGGACTATCACCTATTTTGACTAAATAACTCTGTAGTAGACCTACGAGTGAGCGGACATCCCGCCTAATCAGAACTGTATCCATGCAAAGTAAGAGAACTATTGGAAGACAAGAATATGCCATGACCTATAGTGCCCTTTAGATAACGCAGATACGATGAGCAGCATCGAGATGAGATGTGCGAGGCTTTTGCATAAACTGAATCAGATAATTGACTCGAGTAAGTTATGTCGCCGAGTAAATCGAAGATACAAGAGACGACCAATTAGACGCCGAAAAATACTTGGATCAGTTAACTCCTTACCATCGTAGGGAGTAACTTAAGATGTGTATCCATTGGAAAAGATGATACACGCGCTCCTCGTGACGCCGTAGTCCCGTAAAATATCAAGGACATACTTGCGTTGGCCAAGAAAAATACCTTTAGAGGAACGAGAAACTTCAATTCCTAAAAATATTGTAAGCGACCAAGATCCTTTATGGAAAAATGAGAGGCAAGACGTAGTTTTAAAGAGTTAATGAAACTATCGTTTTGTGCCGTGATAATGATGTCATCGACATACACTAAAACAAAGACGAGAAGTTTTACCACGATGATATGTGAAGAGTGAATTGTCACATAAAGACTTTGTAAAACCTTGAGAGTAAAACAGAACAAAGCTTAGCATACCATTGACGAGAGGCTTGATTAAGACCATAGAGATTTCTTAAGTTTAAACACGGGACTCACCTTTTCGTGCTAGTCAAGGTGGTATCTTCACGTATATGTCTTCCTCCAGATCTCCTTGTAAGAAAGCATTATTGACATCCAACTGGTGTAAAGATCATCCTTTGATTGCAGCAACAGATAATAAAACACGGACGGTGACTAGTTTCGCCACTGGGGCAAAAGTATCAAAATAATCAATGCCTTCTTGTTGTGTATAGCCTTTGGCCTTGAGACGAGCCTTATATCGTTCAATAGAACCATCATAATTAAACTTTATTTTGAATACCCATTTGCATCCAATGGCTATTTTACCGGGAGGTAAATCAACCATAATCCAAGTATCGTTGGCCTCCAAAGACAAGATTTCTTTAGCCATGGCAAGACGCCATTTTGGGCATTGCATTGCACAGGAGAGAAATTTTTAGGCTCTGTGTTAGAAAACAATGGATAAAAAAGCCTTATGAGAGGGTGTAAATTTATCGAATGATAAATAGTTTGTCGGTGGATAAGTATTGATGTTGATGTGCAATCAGCAGCTGAACAGTGAAAGTCTTTTAAGTATGCCGCAGGAGGAGTTGAATCAGATGAGTTGAATTGTCGGAGTGTAGGCACAGGAGATACTGAATCTGATGTAAGGTGATTCAGAGTGCCAGGTGCAATGGCAGACTGGACTGCAGATGGGATTACAACATCTGAGGAATCCCCAGTAGGGATAGAAATTAATGGAGATTGAGGATTCGGTGGCGATAAAAGTAGATTGGGTGCCTTAACGTAAAAGCGAAGCCGGAGATTTTGTAGGAGACTGAGATATGTGTGCTGGCAAAAACCGAGGAATAGCAGAAGTATTAGTGCATTCCGTTGCAGAACAATGAAAATCCTTCAAGTATGCAGGTGGATTTCGCACAAGAGATGGTCGGGGCCTGTGACGGGGGATAGTAGAACTGTTGAGTTATGAATAGTTACTGAGATGATGGAACTATGGGTTGAGGAGATAAATTGCCGTAATTATCGTCGAAATCGGAGGTAAATCTGTTAATCTGAATCGAAATAGGAATCGCAGGATTTGGGTTTGAAGACCCAGAGCGATGAGAATGGAATATCCTGTGAAGTAATTGGATAAAAATATGATCATAGGAAGCAAACTCGGATTCCGGACCGGGCGGTATGGAAGGAACCCGAGAAGACTTCGAGATCATGAAAGGGAAACGTGTTTTCATGAAAAACAACGTCACGAGAGGTGTAGATAGACTTGGATTCAATGTCATAAACCATATACCCTTTTTGACCATGGGGATAGCCCACAAAACGCCTGGCTTGGCTCTTTGATCGAATTTGTGTAGTATTTTGCTATTTCGCCAAAGCAAAGTCACCAAATACCCTAAGAGAGGAATAGTCTGGAGGTTTGTTTAACAAAACCTCATGAGGAGACTTCCGAGCTAAAACTGGAGTGGGGAGTTTGTTTATAAGGTAAGTAGCTGCAAGAATGCATTCACCCCAAAAGCGACAGCAGCGATTGAAACCGAATGATCTCGCTACATTGAGCGGATGTATATGTTTTCTTTCAACAACGCCGTTTTTCTGCGGTGTATAAGCACAACTGGTCTGATGAAGGATACCATGTTGATGAAACCATGCCTGGAGTTCATTAGACTTAAATTCAGTCCCATTATCCGACCGAAAAGTCTGTAATTGAGAAAGAATAGGCTGAGAAACCCCAGACGAGATTGATGACAGTTTGTGACCAAACTGATTGAGGATAAAGTTAAAAAAATATTTAAGAAACTTGAGAGTTTCTGATTTAACCATCATTAAGAAAACCCAAGTGCATATTGAGTAATCATCCACAATGGTGAGAAAATACTTGGCACAAAGTATGGGATGGAGTCGAAAAAGGACCCCAAATATCAGCATGGACTAGTTGAAAAGCATGAGTAGAAAAAGATGTACTTTTATTATATTTCAGACGAGATTGTTTTGCCCTTGGGCATACATCACATAAATGCGAAAAAGAAGAACGAATATAAGCAAATTTGCTAGACAAAAACTTAAAACAATCCAAATTTGGATGGCCTAAACGGCAATGCCATGCATCCACAAAGCTTATTTGCATTGAGAGATAAAACAAGTGGTTGAAAACGGAAATGATAGAGACCTAAGCAACACGCTTAATCCATCCAATCTCCTTGTTCGTATGCGAAGGTCCTGGAAGATAGATGACTCGTGAGAATGAGGCACAACAATTTGTTGTAGAAGTCAGTTGACTGACTGAGATCAAGTTAAACTTGAAACTGGGAATGTGAAAAACATCAAGAAGTGTTATGGAAGATGATAACACAACTTGGCCAACATGTGTCACGGATGTATTAGATCCATCTGGAAGTTGGACTGTGATGGGTTTAGAAACCAAGTTATAAGATGAAAATAAAGAAAGTGAAGAACAAATGTGGTGTGTAGCACCACTATCAACTATCCATAAAGAATCAGAACAGGAAAAGATCTTACCTGCAAAATTAGCATATGGGGCTATAGCATGACCCCCATTGGCTGGTTCAAGCTGAGACAGTAAGTGAGCATACTGAGCAGCGGAAATAGCAAGTGCAGTAGGTGGAGTAGGGTTAGCAACAGCAGCAGCCGTATGAGTGTCCACATCACGGATCCGTGGTAAATCCTTAGGGTAACCATTGATTTTCCAGCAGGTTGCCTTGGTATGACCATGTCTGTTACAGTGCTCATAGAAGGGTCGTTGACGCTTGTTTCCATTATTTGCACCATGGGCTCCGTTTTTGCAAACGGCCTTGATGTCTCTCGATCGGCACGGAAACATTCAAGGTAGCAGACTCAATAGAAGGAACACTAGAAGAGTTAATCCCCTGCTGCTCCTCCTCTTGCCTTACATGATTATAAATATTGCGTAAGATGGCATAGGATCCATCAGGAGAATCTGATCTGCAAGAAAGAGGAAAACCTCTCGTGCAAACCCTGCAAAAATTCCATTGCCCTATCCTGGTTATGATGATCAACAAAATTCTTACCTGCGCCGCAGATACAGGGTTCAATAGGCCGGAAGGTATCCAACTCATCCCAAAGAGATTTCAGTTGAGTATAATACATAGCCACGTTCAGGTTCTCTTGCTTCAAGTTTGCAATGGACTGTTTAATCGCATAGAGCTTAGAGGCATTTTGATGAGAAAACCGGGACTTTATTTCCAGCCATTGTTCATGTGCTGACGGGAAATTCATGGTGGTTGATTTAATGCTTGGATCCACCGAGTTGGAGATCCAACTGCCTACTAAGTCGTCGCAACGCGTCCAGTGAAGGAGATCAACTGGGTTTGTGGGTTTCTTGATCGTTCCATCTATGTAGCCTGTTTTCCCTTTAGCACTAAGAGCCTTCAGCATTCCTCTTCCCCAAGTGCAATAGTTATCACTTGTGAGGTGAGGAGTATAGATAACAGACGTTGGATTGTCCGCTGGATGGACATAATACGGACTGGTAGGGGATAAACCAGTATCCTTATCGGTATTTTGAATGACGGAAGAGTTTGATTGATCCTCTTCGATAGCCATGGATATTGAAGTTGCAGGGAAAAAAAAAATTTCTAACCTAGCTCGTGTATACCATAAAGAAATATGGTGACAGTATTTACTTCTCACACAACTGTGTTGAGGTTGATTGCATTAACTTGTATTTATACGTATTACAAAGGTGTAGAATGCTACACGGTTAAACTAGAGAATAGGTAAAACTAAAGAATAGGAAAAGCTAGAGAATAGGATGACTAAAACCTAAGTAGCTATAAAACAGGATGACTAGAAGTTGTTACAACAAGGAGAAGAATCAAGAGTACAAAACAAAGCTAGGCTAAGTTTGCCTGTAGGGGTGGTCAGGATTTGTCCATGGGAAAGATAAATCAAGGGTTGTGGTTCTCCGACCACCCTTACAACTCGCACACGTGGCATTAATTCCAATATTATGAATGAAAAATGAATACTCAAGTCAAGATATGAAATTTCAAAAATTATAACGGGGAGGTTCGAACTCATGACCTATTGTGTCATAAGAGTGGCCTCTAACCAAGGTGTTCCACCATGGTTGGAGTTGATAGAAAAGATAAATCAACAGTGGTGGTTTGTTCAACTTAAATACCATAATTTCTTTATTAATTAGTGTTTCACTAATTGCACATAATAAATAATATATTCATTATAAAGTATTTTATTAATTAGTGTTTCACTAATTGCTCATAATAAATGACTAATCATTTTTTAATTATAAATATTTTCTTAATTAATTATAATATTAATTAATTTTTATTAATAAGTTATTTTGATAAATAGAATCAATAGACATTTTCTGCGACAATGAGTAGTAGAAGAGGTGGAGGCCAAAATATTAGTGGTGGTTAAGGGTGGAGCCAAGCACAATTATATTTTTATCTTGTTCTTTTATCGTAAAATGGGATACAAAGTCCATTTTCACATGTATCCAACTTGCCAAGAATTTTTTCTCCCTCTCTCCTCAAAATCCTGGCTCCGCCCCTGGTTTGTGGTGGAAGAAGTAGTGACGGTGAATGCTGGTGAGTAGTGATGGACAATATTAATTTTATGTTGTCGTTACAACATCGATAACATCGTAGTGTGGAAGATGTGGTTGGTTGTTTTTAACACTTTTGATAAAGGAAGGTACCATATATTTCAGGGATGATATCATACAAGACAATATTTTCATGATCGTAGTTGGATCACCCAAATGGTACCCACCGTTATCTTTGGTACTATATCGTATAAATCATGATTTTTTAATGTTAAAATAAAATTGATTGCAATACAAAAAATCACTAATTGCACATAATAAATAATCTATTCATTATAAAGTGTTTTATTAATTAGTGTTTCACTAATTTCTCATAATAAATGACTAATCATTTTTTAATTATAAATGTTTTCTTAATTAATTATAATATTTATTTCTATTAATAAGTTATTTTGATAAATAGAATCAATATACATTTTCTGCGACAATGAGTAGTAGAACAGGTGGAGGCCGAAAGATTAGTGGTGGTTAAGGGTGGAGCCAAGCACAATTATATTTATTTTTGTTCTTTTATCGTAAAATGGGATACAAAGTCCATTTTTCACATGTATCCAACTTGCCAAAAAAAAATTTCTCCCTCTCTCCTCAAAATCCGGCTCGCCCCTGGTTTGTGGTGGAAGAAGTAGTGACGGTGAATGCTGGTGAGTAGTGATGGACTATATTAATTTTATGTTGTCGTTACAACATCGATAACATCGTAGTGTGGAAGATGTGGTTGGTTGTTTTTAACACTTTTGATAAAGGAAGGTACCATGTATTTCAGGGATGATATCATACAAGACAATATTTTCATGATCGTAGTTGAATCACCCAAATGGTACCCCTGTTATCTTTGGTACTATATCGTATAAATCATGATTTTTTAATATTAAAATAAAATTGATTGCAATACAAAAAAAAGCATATATACACGGAAAAATATAAATAATGAAACTAATCAATTGACGAAATTTTGTTCAATCTAAACCTTATACATGGCATTTGTGATTGAAAATCGAATTGCGTCCAACAACCTACATGGGATGGGCGGCGGTGATGGTGGCGAGTGGTGGAGTCAAAAATCGACATTGAGGAGGACTATTTTTTTAAAAAAGAAACATGTAAACTTTGGTGGACTAAACCATAAATATATGTGGACAAAGTACTATTTATAAAATAAACTAAAAAATTTATGTAGTTATTAAAAATTTAAGGGGTTAGAGTCGGGTTAGTCAACCCTTGGCTCGCCACTAGGTGGTGGTGGATAAAAAAGTGGATTCATATGGTTTTATGGTGGTGGCGGGTATTGGTGAACAAAAACATATTATGCTAATTTAAGTAACGCCACAAAATGTGTAACGTTATATTAGAAAGTATAAAATGTGGTTGATCATTCTAATGTTAAAATAAACTCGATAAAACACATGTTCATTTTAAAAAAATTGGTGCAATCAATTGCCATGTTATGTAATAACTAAACGAACGACACGAATCAAGATCGTAACATATGAAATTATTTATTATCGATTTGTTTATGTAAAGAGTGGTCGATTTGTCCTTGGCAAAGATAAATGATTAATTAAATTTCTATTATAAATGTCCTTTAATAATCTAACATAAATACATAATTTTACTAAAAACTATATTGATTCTAATGGTGGTAGTGGAAGTAGGTATAAGCGGTGGGGGGTGTTTGTGAATGGTGGAGGCAGTAACATTACTATTGGTGGAAGAAATTGTGGCGGTGGATGGTTTTTATGGTGGTGCGGGTGTTGGTAATAGTAGTGTATAATAATAGTTTTTGCTTTTTAGTGAGTTTTATTGTATTGTGAAAGATGTAATTGGTTGTTTTTAGCACGATTGATAAGGACAAAAACCAAATATTTCGAGGATGATACCGAACGTATAAGACAATATGATCATGACTGTTCGATCAAATTCGTATTATATAAAGGCAATTGGTGTACCCAGCGTATCGCTCTCTCAAGTACTATTACATTCTTTTTTCCCGAAAGACCATCAATGTCGAGTTGTTTCGCGATAACTACCTACAAAGACAACAACTTTCACTCAATTCCCCGATATAAAACCTTATTGATCGGGAAAATGTATTTGCATTCTAAAATATTTGTTTGAAAATTATGTTTGTTCATCAAAATCATCATAAAAAACTCTAAATCATAAATCTAAATTTCGCCTCCGATGTTTATAGAATATTTTTATATTTTACATTCTCAAATCATGCGACCTCTTGATGACAAATCAACAATATAAAATTACGGATCAATATGTATAGGTTTCATTCACTGGGTTAGAAGGTAGAGTAGACACAGATGGGTAGATCACACGCAGAACATGACTGAGAATACTTAAATAATTTGGTCAAGAGATAAGGTCAAAAATTTAAGATTAACTTTCTATAGGACTAATTAGATCGGCTTCGATAGGAGCTAACTAAAATATGGATTAATAATAATTTTCACGTAAGACAATTGCAAAACATAGTTTGGCTAACTCTGCCTATGTAAAGAGTGGTCAAGATTTGTCCTTCCTCAATTGCTATGTTATGTGAGAAGAAGGTGATATCTAAGATTGAGGTATAATTCAAATCTATTAGATTCATACCATTTAAAATTGGATGCCTTGAAAAAATTGACGTGTTGTTATTATTATTATGGGCAAGGATACATTGACCACACTTGCGCAAATAGCTCACTTCGCTAATGATTGGTGTTGCCTATACTTTGTCTAGAATGCAACGAGGAATTTGAGGAAACAAGGCACCGTTGCAGTGTCCGGAGTATTTTGGATATATTAACTTAGACCCGATGTAATACTTATGTTTTTTTTTTTTTTTTAGTTTTCCACAATCTATTTATTTAAGAAAAATGAACATTGCAAATACATAACATCAACAAAAATTAGACATATTGCGTTTGACAATAATGGCCACTGATGGTCCGGAAACGACAAAAGAAAGGAATTGTTGTAGAAGAATTGTTGGATATACAACGGATTACTTGATACGAATGACAGAGGTATAACTATTTCGATTCTGAAATCACATAAAGTTCACGTTGTAGAAGATGACATCAAGTTTAAAGTTAGTAGCAAACATAATATGGATAACTTAAATGTTAAAAACAAACAAGATATATAAACTTAGAAAGCCGTGGGACTTGAAGAGGCCAATTTTGAAAACTACAGTCTTAGAAAGCAACGATCCACAATACCATAATTTTTTTTTATAAATATTTAACGTAGAATATGTCAACTTTTGTTAAATGATCTATTATCAATCTATTAATTTGAAATAGGATCATGGAGTACAATATGTGTTCAAGGTTCTTTATGAGGTAATGTGTCGCCAAATTGTATTCCAAGTGAAGGTAGGAACATACGGAAGTGACAAAATGTCCAAGACTTTTGAAGTTACCAAAGCCTTCGTTACAGACTTAATTGCTGGGCACAATACTTTGTTGAAGATTTAATGGCAGAGGTTCGCATATATACAATCCCTTCGAAAAGGTAATGGGTACACATTTTAAACATTGTCATCTAATGGGTGTCGAAAAATTACAGGAAAATCATGTCACATTGGATAGTTTGTATCATTCTGTTCGATGCAAAAAAATACTATTCTTTGCCTATTTGGAGGATCGACAACATGACCATGATAGATGAGTCAGCTGGAGCGAAATAGGAGCATGTGGAGACTTTTATGGACGATATTGATTAGTTGATTTAACTGAGATGAGCGCTGCTGACGACATATTTCCAAAAATATTTAAACTTACATGTTCATGTAGAGCATTATCTCATTATAAGCAATGAACCTAAATAAAAAAGTGTCCGGAAGTTAAGATTATATTTCTTTCGTTTGAGCAAATCTCGTGGTAAAATATTAAAGGAAAAAACAAAGTAAAAAAGAGAGGAAAAGCCCAACTATTTTTATGACAAACACATATTAAATCATAAGGAGTTGATAAGTATTCGGGACACAAATTATACGATAAATTAAAAATGAACCAACATCATGGCCCGTGCCGTTACGGCACGGGTTCAGGGCTAGTATCCTGTATAGATTACAATTACGTGTACATAAGGAAAATATTAAACTGTACATGTGTGAAGTTTATCAGGGGACTGATAAACTTAATAATATTTTTGCCCGAGAAAAAGTGTTTCTCCTCCTTCAGGATTTCGTAATCATGTGGTAATACGTAGTGTTCCTTTCACCTTCCAATTGGCATTAGATTCTAGACTCGACAATATAGTGTAGTGTCCTCGAACGAGAGTTTTAGGAGACTCTGGTTAGAAGTTTCCTCTTGAGAAATTAGATCATCAGCCATCTGGTCTGGAGTATAAAAGATACATCCTTTAATAACATTTTGTTTTTGTGATATTTATTTGGGTATAAAAGACATATCCCTTAATAGAATTCGCCAGAAGTGATGTACTTTTTTTTATAACCGGTGATGCAATTTTTTAGAGGAGAAGAAGAGAGACAAAACGATTTAGACTTAGGTTTTTATTTTTGTTTTTGATTAGATTAGATTAGTTATCGGTAAGGGAATAAAATAACAAGTCTAATTTAATCCATATTGGACTTTTTCATAGACTAGGTACCCCATATCCATATTTTGGACATTTTAATCCAGCACAACCCCAACATCATTTGGGTTGCATCCCCAAAATGATATTTTTTATATCACATTTAGGTTTTGTGATACTTATTAGTGTACATTCAATAACATTTAGGTTTTGTGATACTTATAAAAGATACGTCCTTTAATAGATATTGCCGGAAGCGATGGAACCTTTTTGGATTTTTCTTATTTATATATTCTTGTCTTTTTGGATTAACCTCATTTTTGGCTTTTGCAGGTGAAATATACTGATCATACGATCAATATCGTGTGTGTTTATCGTTATGTGTACGTGTTTCATACTCATAGAATTTAGTTTCAAGACAAGAAATGGAAGGACCATGCCTGATTTTCATTCAATGTTAGTGGTCCTTTATATCGTTCCAGATGGACGTCAAACGCAAACAGTTATGCGTCTATTATTCAGTTATACCATTTCTAGGGAATAATGTGTTTTTTATGCCGATGTTTAGGGAAAATTAGTGTTTTTCAAAGAAAAACTGTAGCAAAAATTTCGCCACTGTTATCAAAATCAAGTTTATATAAAGGATATTGGACTAGAATCTTCTCAGTGTTTTACGTAAAGGTGGATGTGTCTTTTCCATTAAAGTTTTTCTTTTTCAGAAGATCAACTTTAATATATAAACAATCTACTCAGTATGCTGCATTAATCTGTCTTCTTCAAATAGAGGTAGGATCTGATCAAAGAAATCGTAAAAAACCGAACCAAAAAGCGAAAATGAGAAGAAGATATGAAAGTGAGTTTGGGATTTTTTTTGATGTTGGACCAAAGTAACGAACAGTATAAATGATCACTTTACTGATTTCCAAGTTCTAGGATTTATGTCGAAACACATTTCTTATTATTGATAATTAAAGAACGGATTTTATTCAATAAGAACAAGGAGTAATACATCACTGACCATATGACTAACTCGAGCCCATGGCCAATACAATCATCATAGTTCTTACAATTATAATCCGGACTTTTAGATACAAATGAAAATAAACAACACAAGGTAAATACTAGGAAACTTACTTTGTCATTGCATGACAATTATTCTAAACAGGAAAGACATGAAACACTTAGATTAGGGTAGAACGATTTTGGACTTGATTCATCACCATGCGCGGATGATACCATACCAAGATGTTTTGCTTAGATAGCGGAAAAATCTGGGGTGTCGGATTTGTTGTTGCAGAACTCGAAGCATGCATTGTTACAACTCTTAGAGGCTTCTTTCACAGATTCTTCTTGTTCACTTACAAGGCCTGCTAGTCCAAAAAACACAACTAGCTAGTATCAAAAAAGAGAAATTTTTGGCATCATATTATATATATATATATAATTGTTCAACGAAAAGAAGGATCAAACAGAAAAAATAATGTTCATCATTTTACCCGCAGTAGATTTGTGGAGAGCCATTATGTTACTGCACACGGATGATGTGCATCCCAACTTGCAGAAGTCACTGGTCGCATATGCCTCTTTTGTGTCGGTTTCCTCGTCAGTTTCTATTCAGAGTCCGAAACAACTTTGATTAAAAGAACGAAAGAAATATAATCTTAAAAATCCATGGATGTCTTTCAATTGCAAAATTTTGTACAAGCAATAATAGAGCTGCCACGAACAGCACAATTATCCTTGAAGCAGATGGAGCAGCTTATCTTAAGCTAATGAGAACCATCCGTATCATACTATCATATCTTCATATATTCTTGATGGATGTGGCCGAGGGAGGCAGAGATAAAGGGACCACCTAACGTAAAATAATAGGGCTTCCATGAACGCACTCAATTAAGTGATACTTTAGAGTGCACTGTGCTACTCTCTATCCAAAAGTACAACTAGCTGATATGAATGTAAAAAAACTGTTCGTCGAGATTGGCTACCGGGACTATGATATCTTGCAGTGAAACAAAGCTAATTAACCATGCACTGATGTCTTGGAGATTTGTTCTTATTGGATAAGATCTTTTATTCAATTATCATTACAAAAAGCTTATTTTCCATTTTCTTCATTTTGATCACCGAAATATAAAACTTAAACTTTGCCAGTATAGTATTCAGTTATACCATTTCTAGAGAACAACGTGCTTTTTCTGTCAATCTTTGGGGAAAATTAGGGTTTTTCAAATTGAAATTGGAGCAAAAATATCTACCATTGTTATAAAATTGAGAAATTGGGTCAATTGCCCAAATATTCTTAAAACATGGTTTTAATGGACGAGTAAAAATTAGTATGGGTGAAATGGACACCAAAGAAATAGCAAGAATGAATCTGGATTCATCCAGACCTAAACTTAAAAAATATCGAGGTGAAACCGGATGCATCCCGATGTAAGTTAAAAATAAGAAAAAATATTTGAAAATGGGTAGGATAAAACTGTTTACATCCTGGATATTTTACATTCTCGTCCATTTAAACATTATCAAATTTTACATGTCTTTTTCACCCAGGAATTGTCGTTATTGGGTTAGTTGGCCAATTTTGTATATAAAATTCACTGTTTCTAATATATACCTCCTGGACAACGACAACCTTTCAAATAGATGGAAATAAAGAGACGCAGAGTTTTCTCGAGAGTAGATCAAAGAGATGCGTGAGAAGAATATTGGATTTTATTCATCTCGGTGTTTTATGTAAAGGATGGATGTGTGTTTCGAATCAAATTCTCTTTTTTCACACAATCTACTTTTGTCAAAAGGTTGTTGATTTTCAATTGAAGTTGGGTTTTTCATCCTTTTGAATATTTTGAAGAACTTTTGTAAATTTATATGTTTAATATTTATTTATTTTCGATCGCCAAAGGTAAAGATTTTATAGAAGGTCTACCAGAGATAAGCGAACAAAGGCTCAAAAGAACTTGCAAACCCAATAAATCGAAGTTCGAAAAGAGACTCAAGAAAAAGAACAGACAAGACAACCCAAGAGAAAAAAAGCACGAGCGAACACTAAGTTATAAAGAAAGAGTCCCAGTTGGAAACGGTATAATATTCTTGAGAAAACCCTTTGAGTTCTCTAAAAAGGGTATAATCTAGAGAAACCACTAAACCATCGGATGCTTGCAGCCCTTTCAAGGAGTAATTTCAGCGATTCTGCTACAAGAAAGAATAAGAATGGCGAGAGGGGGTCTCCTTGCCGAAGACGTTTCGAACGTTTATAGTGCCCATTGGAAGAACCATTGATCAGGACAAAGAAATTGACATGAGTAATTGATGCTTCAATCCATTTACGCCATTTGATGCCGAAACCCATCCTATGTATCACATAGTCAAGGAAAGACCAAGCAATATTGTCATATGCTTTTTGAAAATCAACCTTGCAAAGAATACCTAATTGGTTAAATCGTTGAGCCAAATTGATACATTCATTTGCAATGATTTTACCATCCATTATTCATCTCCCTTCCACATATGCATATTGTTGGTGACTTATAATTTTTGGAAGAACTGATTTGAGTCTCGATGAAATGACTTTAGAAATTATCTTGTTGATGCTACTCATCAAACCGATGGGAAGAAAATCGATTATCAACTCCGTGTCCTGCACTTTAGGAATAAGCACAAGAAATGTAGATTTTAGTCTCCAATCAATCACTTTATTGGTGAAGAGATCCTCAACCACCTTCATATTGTCAGCTTTCATGAAATCCCAAGACTTGTTGATAGCGAAAATTGGCATGCCGTCAGGTCCAGGAGCTTTGGCTCTGCGCCAAATCATTTAAGGCTTTGTAAACCTCTTCTTCGGAAAATCTTTGTTCTAGTATGTTAGCATCAGTTGATGAAATGGTTTGGAAGTTGAGACCTTCTAGCCGAGGTCCGGAGAAACAATCTTCTTTAAATAAGCCTTTACAATAGGATACAATTTCCTTTTTGATAACCACTTTATTATTGGTAATGACACCATCAATCTTTAGATGAGAAAAAATTTTGGCCCTTTGCTTGGCAGATGCATACTTATAGAAGAAATGAGTATTATTTTCATGCTCCTCTACCCAGTTGAGGTTACTTCTTTGCTTCCAAAATTCATTTTGCATCTTGGCCATCTTTTGAATTCACTTTGATGTTTACCTTGTCAATAGCTAGTTGAGTGTTGTCAGTATCAATCAGCAATTTTGAATCCACCAGCCAACCATCAATTAGATTGTTGTGAATAAGTGTATCGATCTTGCCAAACACTTCACGGTTCCATACCTTCAATTTTTCCTTAAGGGCCTGCATATTTTTTGCTAGAATGTAACTTGGAGCAGAAATTCTTCATGGAGCAAGCTAGATCGTTTTTTCATTTCTTCCACTTGGGAGGATAATTTTAGTAGGATTAAGCAAACAATTCTACGTAAGGAAAGCCAACGTGTCATCTGCGAAATATAGATAACCGGTAGACGTGCCATTATCCTTAGCTGCGATACCCCCAACTTACTAGCCACTAAAGCTTTAGAGAACATGACGTTTAGAACCACAGAAACTAATAAGAAGATGAATAGAGATAACTGATCCCCTTGGCGAAGGCCTTTTTCACTTGTTAACTTGCCACAGGAACTCCCATTAACCAAAATAGAAAAAGGGATCCTTCAAATACAACTGTTAATCCACATCCGCCATCTAACCCCAAAACCCATACAAGAGAGAACTTCATCCATGAATGACCACTTAACATTATTCTCGAGAAAGCCTTCGAAGGCTTTCTCGAAATCTATCTTACGAACTAACCCCTGGATTTAACTTTTAATCTTGAATCCTTACACTCATTAGCAATCGAATGCTATCCAAAATTTAGCGCACTTTAATAAAGGAAATTTGAGATATCAGCTTAGGCAAGAGGACTTTCATCCACTTTCAATAAACGTTAGATATTACTTTAACAACAATGTTAAACAAACTAATCGGTATGGGATCCTTAATCTCCTCCACACGACTTTTTTTCGAGATGAAAGATGAAAGTAGACTTTAACCTCCAATCGGTGAAATCAGACTCCTCAAAAATTTTAACGACCTTCATGATGTCATACTTCATGAAATTCCAACACCGAACAATGACATTAACTTGAAGACCATCCGGACCCGACGCTTTATCTTGACCAAGACACTTTAATGCGACTAAAAACTCAATTTCTCTAATACTTCTTTCCGAGGCTCTCTATCATCACCGATATTAAGCCCACAATTGATGTCAATGACAAAACTCGCCCCCAAGTGTGGATCATTGATGCCGAGGTGATTGGCAAAACTTCCCTCAGCTTATGGAAATTATAATCAAGACGCCCCCAAGTGAGGCTATTGTGACTAGGAGATCGGGTGGGCAACGGTTGGCATGAATGCTTGTTGTATGCAACAACTGGATCAAGGCTGAACTAGACTCGCAACGGAAGCGTGATATCGGGGCGGAGTGATGTTAAAGTGAGCGGTAAATGTTGATGTAAAACTAGACCGTAAGGCGAGTTTGAGCGAAAGGGTGTGACCCTTTAGTAGTTGAGATAAGAATGCTTTTGCGTGTTGTTGGACCTCCAATGGTTTCGGCTGTGCTACTGAATGTGACATTGATCTTTATATGTCTTCAATTTTTACATGAATTAGGATAGCATCAACGATGTCGACTAGATCACAATAGTTGTTGCTGCGGGACTGGTGTTGATGGTGGTTTTTAGCTTAGGGGTTAAAATCGTAAAACCCTAGTGACACCGACATCACGTAATTTGAGTAATAATGTCTCCATTGAGTGCATTTATTGAACCCTTTAATATGTCTCGAGAAAATTACCTGGGTATCTTTTTTTTTAATACTAATTAGGGTTTCGACGGGCCAAACCCTAATTCCCATACCACCGTGCCAATGGCAAACCATGTCGACCACATCTACCTCGCCAAGGCATGCCAACCATGCCAGCCCGCACTACTGCGCCAATACCAAACAATGCCAAGCCAAACCGCACCTTTCCTTGGCCTTAGCCATGCTAGCCGCACCATATGCCAAATGACATGCCAAGCCCTTGGTCCCACATGCCAAGCCAAACCGCACCTTGCCTTGGTCCCTAGTCATGCTAGCCGCACCATGTGCCAAACGGCATGCCAAACCATTGGCCCCACCTCGCCAAGCCAAACGCACCTTGCCTTGGCCCTAGCCATGCTAGCCGCACCATGTGCCAGCGGCATGCCAAACCATTGGCCCCACCTCACCAAGCCAAATGCACCTTGCCTTGGCCCTAGCCATGCTAGCCGCACCATATGCCAAACAACATACCAAACCATTGGCCCCACCTCGCCAATCCAAACACACCTTTCCTTATCCTTAGCCATGCTAGCCGCACCATGTGCCAACCGCATGCCAAACCATTGGCCCCACCTCGCCAAGCCAAACGTACCTTGCCTTGGCCCTAGCCATGCTAGCTGCGCCACCATGTCGGCCTTCCCTATGCGCTATTAAACGTAAGGCGTCACGACAATCAACTGCCGCCCTTCAATCCCATGATCGAATCCTAGCCATCCAAGGTTACCGTAAAACGCATGGTAACCTTTTTTGGCCCGAAACTATAATTTGGCCACGCCCAAATCACGCCAAGGCATGCCATGCCAATAGCATGCCAACCTAGCCGCGCCACCATGCTGGCCTTCCCTATGCGGCTACTAAAACGAAAGCGTGCGACAATCAATGGTCGTCATTCAATCCCATGATCGAATCCTAGCCATCCAAGGTTACCAGACAACGCATGGTAACCTTTGGCCCGAAACCCTAGTTTGGCCACGCCCAAACCGCGCCAAGGCATGCCATGCCAATGGCATGCCAACCTAGCCGCGCCACCATGCTGGCCTTCCCTACGCGGCTACTAAAACGAAGTCGTGCGACAATCAACGGTCTCCCTTCAATCCCATGATCGAATCCTAGCCATCCAAGGTTACCAGACAACGCATGGTAACTTTTGGCCCGAAACCCTAGTTTGGCCACGCCCAAACCGCGCCAAGGCATGCCAACCTTGCCGCGCAACCATGCTGGCCTTCCATATGTGTCTACTAAAATGAAGGCGTGCGACAATCAATAGTCGCCCTTCAATCCAAGGATCGAATCCTTAGCCATACAAAGTTACTGTGACAACGCATGGTAACCTTTGGCCCGAAATCCTAAGTTTGACACGCCCAAACCGCGCCAAGGCATGCCATGCCCACGACATGCCAACCTAGCCACGCCACCATGCCGGCATTCCCTATGCGACTACTAAAACGAAGGCGTGCGACAATCAACGGTCCCCCTTCAATCCTAGGATCAAATCCTAGCCATCGAAGGTTACCATAAAACGCACGGTAACCTTTGGCTCGAAATCCTAAGTTTGGCCACGCCAAAACCGCGCCAAGGCATGCCAACCTAGCCGCGCCACCATGCTGGCCTTCTCTATGCAGCTACTAAAACGAAGGCGTGCGATAATCAACGGCTCCGCTTCAATCCCAGGATCAAATCACATACCATCTAAGGTTACTGAGACAACACATGGTAACCTTTGGCTGAAATACTAAGTTTGGCCACGTCCAAACCGCACCAAGGCATGCCATGCCCATGACATGCCAACCTAGTCGGCCACCATGTCGGCCTTCCTATCGGCCACTAAAACGGCGTGCAACAATCAACGGCCACCCTTCCACCTTAGATACAAATGTTTGCCGTCCAAGGTCGCCAGCTAACGCATGGTAACATTTGGCCTAATGCCAAAAACCTAATTTGTCTGCACCTAAACTATGCCTCCTCGGGCCCGCAACATCCCTCTTGAATTCTTCCTGAGTTTTACTGTCGGGCTGTTTTTACCTCCCGCAAAATACGAGTCCGTACGCGAATTCTACGACGATTCTAGTAAAGGGCACTAATTGGGGTTTCTAAAACGAAGGCGTGCGGCCATCAACGGTCGCCCTTCAATCTCAGGAGCAAATCCTAACCCTCCAAGGTTACCAGACAACGCATGGATTGTGATTGTACATTTGGGGTCTGAAGAACTTTTGTAAATTTATATGTTTAATATTTATTTATTTTTGGATCGGCAAAGGTAAAGATTTTATAGAAGGTATACCAGAGGTAAGCAAACAAAGGCTCAAAAGAGCTTGCAAACCCAATAAATCGAAGATCGAAAAGATCCGCAAGAAAAAGAACAAACAAGACAACCCAAGAGAAAAAAACACCAGCGAACACTATGTTATAAAGAAAACGTCCCGGTTGGAAAGGGTATAATCTAGAGAAAACCCTTTGAGTTCTATAGAATTGCTGCACCAAGAGTACACTTGCATCTTGACATTTTTGATAGAGAAAATCCTTTGAGTTATACAAAATTGCTGCACCAAGAGTACACTTGCATCTTGACATTTTTGATGACTAAATCAGTGGTGATTGTAGCGTCATCGAAAACTACGGCGTTCCTCGACTTCTAAACGCTCCAGCATATTGATGCTGGGATCAAGTGACATAACTTCTTTCCTATAGGATGCACTAGACTGAATTTCCAACTTTTATTGATTGCATCAATATAATTAGGCATTGGACAAAAACATGTAGTATATTGGTGTTGCCTGGAAAGTCGAGATTGGGAGACTTGCTAGCTTGGTGACCTTCGACGGTCGAGATTTTGCATCTTAAGAGGAAAGGTAGTCGTTGATCGTCGCACGCTTTCGTTTGTTGGTGGCCGCATAGGGAAGGCCAGCATGGTGGCGCAGCTAGGTTGGCATGGCATGGTGGCGCGACTACGTTGACGTGACGAAACTAGGGTTTTGGGTCAAAGGTTACCATGTGCTGTCTGGTAACCTTAGATGGCTAGGATTTTCTCCTGGTATCGAAGGGAGACCATTGATTGTCGCACGCCTTTGTTTTGGTAGTCAGCGAGGGAAGGCCAAAGATGGTTGCGCGGCTAGGTTGGCATGCCGTTAGCATGGCATGGTTTGGCGTGGCCAAACTTAGGTTTTCGGGCCAAAGGTTACCATGTGTTTTTTGGTAACCTTGGACGGCTAGGATTTTCTCCTGGGATTGAAGGATGACCGTTGATTGTCACACGCCTTTGTATTGGTAGCCGCGTAGGGAAGGCCATCATGGTGGCGCGGCTAGGTTGGCATGCCATTGGCATGGCACGACCCAAACTAGGATTATGGGTCAAAGGTTACCATGTGTTGTCTAGTAACCTTGGACGGCCAGATTTGCTCCTGGGATTGAAGGGAGACCGTTGATTGTTGCAGTTAGTTTTGTAGTCGCGTAGGGAAGGCCAAAGATGGTGGCGCGGCTAGCATGGCTAGGGCCAAGGCAAGGTGAAGTTTGGCTTGGCATGGTGGGGCCAAGGGTTTGGCGTGACCAAGCTAGACTCGTGACCAAGCTAGGTTTTTTAGGTTAAAGGTTACCATGCGTTATCCTGGTAACCTTGACGGCTAAGATTTTCTTCTTAGACGGAAAGATGGTTGTAGATTGTTGCAGGCCTTGTGATTTGGAAACCAACGTTGTGCATGGCGTGTTGGAACGACAAGCATGGTTGGCATGCTTTAGCGAGAGGATGTAGATGGCACGGTTTGCCATTTGCACGGTGGTGCGGCTAGCATGGTTGGCATGCCTTGGCGCGGTAGACGTGGATGGCATGGTTTGTCATTGGCACATGTAGTGTGGGAATTAGAGTTTGGCCTATCGTAACCCTAATCAATATTAAAAAAAAGGTACCCTGGTAATTTTCTCGAAGACATATTAAAGGGTTCAATAAATATGCTTATGGTCTTAATGACATCATGTCGGATGTGCGGTTTATAATTTTAACCCTAGGCAAAAAACCACTATCAACATTATATCCCCCGCTTAGCTCGGCACGGGAGCATCGTTGCGAGGTAAGCATAAGATGGTGCCGGACTAGGACAAGAAATCGAAACAAGTCGTTATAAGATGGTCGAAAGTCCGACTAACCTTTTCGAGAGGTAAAGAGAGTTTGCGCTTCCCGTGTTGGCGGCCTTGCATAAATTATACTAGTGATATGGACCGTAGTATGGCGAGATTAAAATCATCGGCTTAGTCAGATATGCATCACCTTGGATAGGCTAGGGAACATCGTCTTCTTGGGTCGGCGAGTTGTTGGCGTCGTGATGGTTCGGAAAGGAGGAAGGCATTGCACTGGCTTGGACTTGGCGTGGCAAGGCATGGCGCGGGAAACTTTGAGAGACCAGGCATGACGGTCGGCTTTGGCATGTGGGGCCAATGCATAGAATGGTCTTGGAAGGGAAGATCATGCGCGGACGTCTTGGAGAGGAAAAGCGTGCGGACGGCTTTGGTACGTGGAGCCAAGGTATGGCTAGGTCTTGGAAAGGAAAAGTATGGCGCACGGATTGGCATGTGGGGCCAAGGCAAAGGGCGCAGACGGTCTTGGAAAGGCAACTTAGTCTTTGCGGGACCGGTTGCCTCTTTTTTTACTTGGCTCAAACAGGAAATCCTTTCTTTGTTCAAACTCCCAAGTACCACGCATATAAATGGAGGTCCGGCCTCTCCTTTCGTTTCACGCCTATTTATTTTATCCCATCCATGTGGTAGCAGTAAAGCAAAGCGGACAAGCGAATCCCAGGTAGGCCTTCTAATACTTTTTCTTTAACTTGCTTTCTCTTTTCTTTTTCGTTGGTATAAACTCTAGCTATAGGCGTAGTTTTTATGTACTTGTAGAAATATTGTTGGTGTGAACATTAGCCGTATGTATGCTTTGCTCGAAGTTGTAATAAAATTTAGGTGTGAATGCTGTAGCGATGTTGAAATCGAAATAACCTGGTTGAGGGGGGGTGAAAGCGCCCGTCTTTGGTTGTCCCCATGTGTACCCTATTTTCATTGCATCGTCTTGAATCCACGTCCACGGTTTTTGATACAAGATTATTGTACTCTTCTGGTTGCAATGCTGGGATACTCAGAAATTACATGATGAAATATTCTGGATAGTGAAGTGGTAGGAATGAGATAGTTATGTTGTTTATCATGGATCCCTCTGTTTCTTCAAGAAAATGTTTTAGCCGCGTCTCTGGAGTTATCTTATGAGTCTTTGATGGTCGTAGTGATGGATTGCTATGAGCAATCCCCAGTCGTATTTTTCTTTAGTTTCTGAAATTATTTTCCTCTAAGCATGCTTGGGATCCTCCGCGGCCTCGTAAGGTGTTGAAGCCGTCTTCTAGACAGAGAGGTTGTGATAATCTTGCGTTATACCCTTGAAGAGTAGATGACCTTGTTGTGGCTATTGCCTTTTGGTTGACTGTGTATTCTGATCTTTGATGGTGAAGGGGTTCCGTGTATATCCTCAGTCTCCGAGTATGGTTTATATGTTTTCATCTTTGTAGCGATTGCTGCTGCGGTAAAGCTCTGGCTGGTATCAACAAATGAGTGGCAACAGTTCTTGGTATCAGATGTAATCATAAGAGACTACATTATCGTGGTACCAAAGTAGGATGGCTGGATTTGTATGGGCATCCGTGGAAGTAAAAGGATTGGTTGGACGCGTAAGCGAGCAAACTTTCCATGATCATGAGTTTTAGCGGGATGGATCAAAAGGTGGCCATGACTACGAAGATTGGCCGGCTGCGATCATGATCCTTGACATGGGGAGTGTGGTGGCACGACCCTTTGCAGGAAGGAGTGGTGTTGAAAAGAACGTTGAAGCGGAGCCACTGCTAGAGAGCGTTGAAGCTGAGCCACGTCTGGAGAGAACGTTGAAATGACGCCTTGCAACTCTCAGAGCTTTGACGGTTATCATGTTGAAGTCGGAGGCTGCATCTTGTTCTGTCAAACTCGACATCCCTCAAGTGAACAGAGGTTAGGAGTCCCTAGTTTTATCTATCGATCGTGCTTTCCAAGAGATGTTGGGGTTTGGGAACGGCTTCCCTGGCTAGAAACGCCTGCTTCCTGATGCAGCGCGGTTGAGGGATGCAAATATGTCTTGACACTATGCTTTGGAGAAATATAGAATCTCACATAACTGTTTCATCATAGATTGTACGACTTTGTGGGCGAAGTTCCCATCGTGCAGGTCCTGACGGGAAGAGGGTCTCTGTGAACTCAGGAAGGTTGCTGATTTCCTTTGATTTCGATTTTGGAGAAGTCGTCCCCGATATTTACGTGTGATGAAATTAGATTGTTGATCCCCTTCTACTGGGTGTTCAAGAGCAACACGAGCCTCTTCATATATAAACGCACTTCCTGCTGAAGTGCCTTTTGTATTTTCATCAAATCAACAGTAGTAAATGGAGGTCTTTTTCTTTCGCATCTTCTACTATCTTTCCCTGATGGTAGAGTAGCGTCTCTGGTGATGGTTATCGTAAGTGTATCGTGTATAGATGGTACGGTTTTGATCACGGAGTGCTGGATCCATGGCGTTGTTTCAAAGGGTGAGGATGGCGCTGCTTTGGCTGGTTGTGGAGCGGAGAAGATGACGCTGGAAGGGCATAAGATGTTAGCGCTGGAAGGATGCAAGTTGTTAGCGCGGGGTGTGGTATTGTGGGTGGCATGTGTGTGTGCCATGTGTGCCTTCCATGTGCGTCTGGTACATGTATCTGGCATGCGCGTCTCGTAAGTGCATCTGGTATGCGCGTCTGATATGAGTGTCTGGTATCCGCGTCTGTTAAGCGCGTCTGGTAAGCGGGTGGAGGAAGATTTGTCTTCGATTGATGACATGTGCAATGTGACTGGTCATACTGTTTCTGAGAATGTAATCTCGAGCTGGAGGTTCCATCGTGACATGTGTGCAAACTTCGAATTCAATGTTCCTTGCTTCGTTGAAGGTTTCTATGAGGTTGAAAAATCGCTGGTCGAAGCGGTCGAAGGTCCTTCCCAGACATGGTGAAGGAGCAGAAGTGGAATTCAAAAATTGTGTGCAAAGAAGTTCAAAAGGGTGGCTCTCCGGAGCACGAGGGAGGCCTTTGCTAAGAGGAGCAAGCCGCTGTTGGAAAACATTCCTTGAATACATTTAAATGTCTTTTGAACTTCTTATTTTTAGGTTTTTTTTTTTTTGAAAGGCAAATGAAACGCCTAGTTTATGGTTTTGATTTCTTATATTTTTTGGATTGATAGACAAATGTTATCTCGAAGGTTTTGGATTTTTCTTTTAGAATTAATTGTTTAGGAAATGAAGTTATCTTGGTTATGTATGACGCATGTAACACCCCGAGTTCCGGAACAGGGTCAAACCCATATGGAGATCCGAACTCGAAGCGTTACGGGTCGGAAAGAGACTTAAAAATTTATTTACTATTTTCTGTATTTATTTCACCAGACACAATTTAACTTTTATATACATAAATTAAATTATGAATTCAATAATTATAAATTAAAAAGATAATATCCATATCAAAATTACACTCCAAACAATCCAAAGAAAAATAGTACAATCACTAAGCTAGTCGCCCGCTGCGTAACTCTAATAAATCTGCAAAAAAAAATGTCAATTGGGGTGAGTTGACGGCTCAATAGGCATACTTTCCCATCCTCTAAAAATATTCAAACATCACAATCAATTACACAAGAAATGTATTCAACGATTTTGGTTATAACTTCAAACACCCGGATTAATTATGAATTATTATTCATTTTCATTTTAGTTTATGAGTCACGGTACGAATGTCCTTGGTTCGACACCCACCTATCGTTCTGGCAAGACGGACATAAGCTTATCAATGGTCAGGAACAAAAGTTCCTATGGGGATCATACCCATTGCTCTTGGGGATCATCACCCGTTTCATTTTCGTTATCCGGCACGAACAACCGCCATTGATGGTCAGGAAACACAAGTTCCTACTGGGGATCATTACCCATTTAAATTTCGGGGATCATTACCCGCCGTTAGCATGAACAATAATCCATCTAACGGTAAAACATGAACTCATCCTTTTAATAATTATTTTTCTACAATTAATTTATATAATCTTCTCATTTCAATTTCATGGTCATGCATACATTAGCAAAACAACAATCATACTTACTCATTCAAAATTCCAAATAAGATAAAAGATGAAGACATCATTTCCAACCAAAGAAATCACAAATGGATATAATTAGAAGATGAGTTAGTAAACCTACCTTTCTTTTTATATAGCATCTCATAGTTGAAAACTCCAATAGAACCCATAAATCACACCATACAACAACATGCTTCTTCCATTCCATAATCCACACCAAATATTGTTACAAGAAGATATAATAGAAAACTAAGGAAGTCTAATTCTTTAAGGTATTTAGGGAAACAAAGAAAAGATTGAGAGAAAAATATATGAAGGAAAATTGGCTCATTTTCTTACTCTCTCTATACAAATATATATACACCATATTTAAAACTATAAATTAATATCATCCATTAATTAGTGTTTAATTTTATTATTAATTCTATATTAATGTGAGACTTTTTGGCTCTCTAACTTTAGCCTACGTTTTATATTCCAATTCCAAAAAGATATAATAAAATGTCCTTTAATATTCTTTTTCTCACATGCACATTAATAGATCATGAAGATAATGAATGGTCATAAATTTTACTTTATCATAAATCCTATAAATTAATATTAATACTAGTAATTAACACCATAATAACATACATATTTATTGTTTTTATTCTTTTAATTATCCTTTCATTTTCCTCAAGTTTATTAACTTATCAAAATATAATTAGGTGACTATTTTTCCACCATAACTAGTATCCCTTCTAACTAAACCCACCCACATAAGCTAAGGCAAAGGGAAGAAAAATAACCGTAACAAAAAGGTTAGTTAACTCGTCTAAAACCCGACCCGAAAAGGTAAATAAAAATACCGGTATTACAACGCAGGCATCCCAGGAAAACCCTGGAACCGTATGTTGTAGATGACATGGGGTGAAATATAACATGGCTATCGGTTTTACCATTCTCGCGAAAACATAAAACAGCAAACTAGGTATCTTGTCTAGATAAGACTTACTTAGTTTTTCATGTCTCCTGATGAAAAGGGAACCTTCCGGGTATAAGACCGAGTTTTTATGGGAAGCAACACCGTAATTGTGGGAAGTCCCCAGTCGTCTCATCTCGATAATCGAGTAGTCGATCCCTGAGCGGATCGCCCGCTTTCTACTATCTTGATTTCTGAGTTGAGGTATGAGATCGATGGTAGAAAATTGACATTGTAACTGAAAGATCAGTCTCCACTGTGGTTGCCAATTGTTTGTGGGTGAAAATGGTTTCTGCTGATTTCGGTAATTTCGGGTGTGTGGGTGAGAAACGAATTTAAACCCTAAACAATGTATTGCAAGGGAGTACTCTAGATTCGAGAGATCAATCTGTACAAGTCCTGCCTAAACTAAGAAATGGTCGTTCCAGACTTGCTTCGGTCACAAGGTGGAGGAGAATGGGTTGGTTTTGGGGAGGTAAGCAAGGAAAATGATGAGACCGAGAATAGTTGAACCTGGAAGAGTAGTTGTGTTACGACTTGTATCAGAAAGAGGGAAGCTAACAGATGGTAAAGCTAGCCAACGTTTTTTGAGTGGTGTATCCTCCTGACTGAACTTGTTGTTCGGTGGAAATAGGTAAGACCTATTTATACAAGTCGAAGTGAAACGTACTTTGGTGTCATTAAGGAATGGAAAAATGGGTGAGTAAATTGTAAGAGGTGGTAACGGTTAACGCATGGAACTGATGTTCCATAAAACCGTTAATGCATTGATTTGATGTCTCATAAAACCGTTAACGCATGGAATTGATGTCCCATAAAGAGCGTTTCACCATTAACTACATGTATTTACTAACCGCCTCATCCTTATGACACTTCCTTATGACGGGCATAGTGTACGATGCACGTTGTAAACCGCCAAACCAATACCCAAAGAGGATCCCCCAGTTTGTGATATGTGTTGATTGCTCAAATGTTTTTTGTGGAAAACATATAGTATATTGTTGTTGCCTGGTGTTTGTGGGTAAGAATCGTTTCTGCCGATTTCGGTAAATTCGGTAGGTGAGTGAGAAACTGGTTCAAACCCTACACAAATGTGCCGCACGTGAGCACTTTATAGATTCGAGAGATCAATCTGCATAAGTCCGGCCTAAACCAAGAAATGGCCGTTCCGGACTTTCTTCGGTCACAAAGTGGAGGAGAAGGGTTGATTTGGGGAGGGAAGCAAAGAAAGGTGTTGAGACCGAATAGTCTGGGAGAGTAGTGTCTCGACTTGTATCGTAAAGTGGAAGCTTCGGAAGCTTGCAAGAGATGGAAGCTTTTTGGAGAGCTTACCAAGTTGCCTTTTCTCGAGAGTGTAGTATTTTTCTCCCGACCGAAACTTGTTGTACGGTGAAAATAGGTAAGACCTATTTATACAAGTCGAGATTGAAACGTACCCCGGCCATATGAAGGAAGAGAGTAAAGGGTGAAATAATGAGAGGAGGTGGTAACCGCATGGTGTTAATGGGTGAAAACGTTTTCACCATTATTTCCTCATTTATTTGACCGCTTTATTCCTTTTCACGTTTCTTAATGTGAGCGTAGTGTACGCTGCAAGCTGTGGACCGCCAAACCAAAACCCCGGAAAGCATCCCCGCCTTGTGTTGATATCTCGAGTGTTGGTTGCGCCTTGAGTGCTAGTGGCGCTGCTAGTGGCGCGTGTGGCATGTGCCATTGGCATGTGCGGAATGCCTTGGTGGTAGGTTGTACGTTGAGTGTTAGTGGCAATGCCGGAGAGCTAGTGGCGTGTGTGGCATGTGCCAATGGCATGTGCGGAATGCCTTGGTGGCAGGTTGCATGGTTTTGCGAGTTAGGCTACCGGCGTGGGTTTTGGCATGTGCCAATGGCATGCGTGGCCGTTAGGCCGTGGCTATGGTAGGAAAAGCTACCAGCGAGCATGTTGGCATGTGCCAATGGCATGCGTGGCCATTAGGGCCGTGGCATTGGTAGGAAAAGCTACCAGCGAGCATGTTGGCATGTTCCAATGGCATGCCTGGCCGTTAGGGCCGTGGCCTTGGTAGGAAAAGCTACCAGCGAGCATGTAGGCATGTGCCAATGGCATGCGTGGACGTTAAGCCGTGTCCTTGGTCGGAAAAGCTACCCGCGATCATGTTGGCATGTGCCAATGGCATGCGTGGCCGTTAGGACCGTGGCCTTGGTAGAAAAATCTACTAGCGAGCATGTTGGCATGTGCCAATGGCATGCGTGGCCGTTAGGCCGTGGCCTTGGTAGGAAAAGCTACCGGCGAGCATGTTGGCATGTGCCAATGGCATGGGTAGCCGTTAGGCCGTGGCCTTGGTAGGAAAGGCTACCGGCGAAAGCATGTTGGCATGTGCCAATGGCATGCGTGGCCGTTAGGTCGTGGCCTTGGTAGAAAAGGCTACCAGCGAGCATGTTGGCATGTGCAAATGGCATGCGTGGCCATTAGGGCCGTGGCCTTGGTAGGAAAAGCTACCAGCGAGCATGTTGGCATGTGCCAATGGCATGCGTGGCCGTTAGGGCGTGGCCTTGGTAGGAAAAGCTACCAGCGAGCATGTTGGCATGTGCCAATGGCATGCGTGGCCGACTTGGCCTAGGTTTCATGGTTTGTAAGCCTAGGCGCGGGCGCCATTTTGGCATGGCGTGGCTAGGGCCAAGGCGATATCTTGGCTTGGCGTGACGTGACTAGCGTAGCTAGGCCAAGGCAGAGTGCGTTTGGCATGGCGCAACTAGCTCGGGCTAAATGTGGGCGGCATGATTTGCCGTTGGCACGGAGGTGAATTAGGGTTTTGTTCGTTGTAACCCTAATTTGAAAAAAAAATACCTCCTATTAAATACCGACTACATGCCTTAAATGTCCTAATAAATGTGTCACTTTGGTGACATTAGGTTATTTTTAGGGTTTTACGAGTTTACCCTTTGTTTAAAAACCACCATCAACATTAAGTCCCCGCTTAGCTCGAACGGGGCTTTGTTGCGAGGTAAGCATAAGATGGTGACAAACTATCAACAAAGAAACCGTAAAGAGAATTGAGGAGGATCGTTCGACCTTTTAGAAGTAGGATTTGGAATCCTTGCCTCTGGCAGTTTTGCACAAATCGGGAGGCTGGCACAATTGGTGGGGCCGGTGCAGCTTGGGCGACGTTGGGAAGTTGGCGTGAGTTGGGAAACTGAGCGTGCTAGCTGGTGGGACCGGCGCAAGATGTGGAAGCTGTGCGTGCTTGCAGGCATGACTTGGGCGACTGAGCGTGGTAGCTGGTGGGACCGGCGCAAGGTGTGGAAGTTGTGCGTGCTTGAAGGCGTGACTTGGGCAACTGAGCGTGCTAGCTGGTGGGACCGGCGCAAGGTGTGGAAGATGTGCGTGCTTGCAGGCGTGATCGGGAATCGAGCGTGCTAGCTGGTGGGACCGGTGCAACTTGGGCGACATTGGGAAGTTGGGCGTGAGTCGGGAAACTGAGCGTGCTAGCTGGTGGGACAGGCGCAAGGTGGTAAACTGATCATGCTAGATGGCGTGACTTGTGTAAACAAGGAGGGAGTAGGTGTTTCTACAGATAGCAAAGTTTCCTTGTTTTGCCTTCCTTCACGTGCGCGGCTTCAATCAGGGCATTATCCATGCTAAATATGGAAGCGTTATGTCCCTTATTGCTTCCTTTCCTTTTTTAAGGTTCCGTGTTCATACCCAACGTAATTACATTATCTCCTTGTTTGAGAAATGGTTCTTCTTGTTGAGTTTTCTCTTTGTCATGTCGCTTGAGAGACGAACCATCTTCTAACCAGCCGAGGTTCTCCAGGTGAAGCGCGAGGTCGACTGGCAGAACATCCCAACAAAGGTTATTCGGGTTAAGAAAATCATACCGGTATGTTTTCTTCTTCTTTGGTGGACCGACGTACGTTTTACGACTTGTTTGATGAATGAAAAATTTTCCTTTTGTGCTGAGATATCCCGCTGGGGCATGCGCATCGTTATCGACGAGGATGACCTAGTCGCTTTCCCTCCCTTCAAATCCAACCTTGTTGATGTGCTGCAGACTTGGAGAACGCTGATTTAGGGATCTCTTGTCATGAATACCCCTATGCAGGTTCGTCGTTTGAGACTCGTATGAGGTGTCTCTCCTCCAATTATCTAATGTTGGCGGTTTGCTGGTGCGAAAAGAATTTGTGGTCCTTTATACTAGGATATGGAAGACATACGGCCATATCGCTACCGGGAGCGTAGTGAAGTGTTGTTCGTCCGCCTTGGTTTCCGTAGTGAACTTTCTTTGCCAATGATTGTTGAGATGGAGAATTTGTTCATCCGTGCTGCTGCGGAGTCGCCCATTCAAAGGTGGGAGAACATGGTGTCCACCGTGAATCCTTGGAGTTTAATATCGGGCCGGTTGCGGTATCGTCTCAATATTGTGAAAGTCGACAGAGCTGATATCCTTGCTGGTGTGATTCCTGCCACAGAAGCCATGCAGGAAGAGGAGAAAGCTTTGGCCTTGGAGTCTCAGAGGATTGAATATTTGACTCGAGACTTGAAGAGTAGGAATTTTTGATGTAGCATGTTGCAGGAAGTGATTAGGCGTAGTATGCCTTAAGCCACCGTCCGTTGATGACTACCTCTAGCTTTCCCATCTTCTTTGATAATCTTGTAGTAACCACTGTCATACGCTTTAGTGATTATGTACGGCCCTTTCCATTTGGGAGAAAACTTCGTTGCCGACGCATCTTGCTGGATGTGTTTGGCGGTTTTTAGCACCAGATCTCCTTCCTTAAAATCCCTGGATTTTACATGGCTGTTGTACGCCCGGAAATCCTATTTGATGCTTGTGCATGTTCCTCCGCCCCGGGATCTTTTGGAGTCTATAGTATCTAGTTTGCGATTCTGTTGAGGGGAGTGAAAGCATCTCACGCCGGTAGTCCCCATGCATAACCTACTTTCATTACATCGCTTGAATCCCTCCACGAGATTTGATATAAGCCTACCGTACTCTTCTGGATGTGACACTGGGATGGTCAAAAATTACATGATGACATATTCTGGATAGTGCAGGCTCGGGATCCTCCGCAGCCTCGTAAAGTGTTGAAGGCATCTTCTAGATAGAGAGGTGATGATATTCTTGCGTTGCACCCTTGAAGAGTAGAGGACCTCGTTGTGGGTACGACTTTTTGGTGGATCGTGTCTTCGGGAGCTTTGACAGTGAAGGGATCCCGTGTATATCTTCCGTCCTCAAGTATGGTTTACGTGTTTCCATCTTTGTAGTAATTGGCCGCGGTGATGCTCGTCGATATCAACGAGTGAGGGGCAACAGTTCTTGGTTGGAGATGTAATCAGGAGAGACTACATTATCGTGGTAACAAAGTAGGTTGGCTGATATTCTATGGGCTTCCGTGGAAGTAAAAGGATTGGATGGATGCGTAAGCGAGCAAACTTTGCGGGAAGGAGTGGCGTTGAGCGAACGGCCGGCTGGAGAACGCTGATGCGTAGCTACTTCGGGAGAGAACGTTGATGCGAGCTACTGGAGAGAATGTTGGAACGACGTCTTGCAACTTTCGAGCCTTGACGGTTACCATTTTGAAGTCGGAGGCGCGTCCACGTTCTGTCAAACTCGACATCCCTCAAGAGAACAGAGGTTAGAGTCCCCGCCATCTATCGATCATGCTTTCTAGAGACCGGGGACTTGTAACTATGAGGACTAGATTGTGACCTTGTAACTGAGGTTAGGAGTCCCCAGTTTCATCTATCGATCATGCTTTCAAGCGTAATAGCCATCTAGATGTTGTTGGCGACCTTGTAGAATGTGATCTTGTAACTATGAGCTATTTCCACAAAGGATGCAAGAACGATAAATATCAATTCCTTTATACTGCAACATTTCAAGAGAATTGAGCTTACCATGTACAACAAACGAGACAAAGAAATTCATTTTATAGGTGGGAATTCAGTCTTCCAAAAAAAACTTGTGTGGAAACCCTTCAATACCTTCTCCTATTACCAAAGAATCATATCAACTAAAAATTGCACATTAGAATTGAGTGACCATCTTCTTGAGTCAGGTAATAGAAATTGCTGTCGTATTTGAAGGACAAGTTAAAGTGGAATTTTTTCATGCCTGATGATTTAATCTCAATGTTGATGTCTAAGGAGCATTCTCTGCAGAACACTCGACAACTCGCCAGTTTGGCATATGATTGCAATTGCTATTATTTCGTGTTTATGGACCGAGAGGAATGTCGGAGCTTTTCGAATAAAATGAGCAGGTGAGATTGCTATTCGTCAGAAGATCAAGTATACCTTATTCACTTAGTGCTCGGTGTTCAAAATTTAGAGTCTCCTAGCTTTCGTGATGTAATAACTAATCGGGCCTAAGTTTTATTTTGATTTTCTTTGACTGCAGAGGTATTTTTGTTATTTCTTCCGGTCATTTCTCTTCTCTCTTTTCTCTTTCTTGTAACCTTTTGAGGGAGGTACAAGCCTTATGGTGTCCTCTCTCTTTTTGATCAATATATTCATTTTTACGGATAAAAAGAAAATAGAAATCGTTGGCAGCAATGGAACCTTTTTTGGATTTTTATTATATATATCTTTTTTGTCCTTTCGGATTTTGGCTTAGCCTCATTTTTGGTTTTTGCTGGTGAAATACATTGTTCATACGTTAAATATCGTGTTTTTTTGTCTTTTTGTGAACGTGTTTCATACTCAGAGATTTTAGTTCCAAGACAAGAAATGGAAGGAACATGCCTGATTTTCTTTCAATGTAGTGGTCCTTTATACCGTTCCAGATGGACAACAAACGCAATGGTCGATCCAGATAATGTGTACATTTTTTTTTTTGGTGAACAGTTATACGTCTATTTTCATTTTTAGCTGGTATTGCATGCATGGACCATCTTATCATATTTCTAATGCATGTGGCAGAGAGGGAGATAGAGAGGTACAAAGAAATGGACCAGCTTATTTTTTCTTCTATTGGTAAATTAAGTTATTTGGAGTTTTGTTCTCATTGATTAAAACCACATAAACAAAATAGCTACGACAGCGTGGTACTATCAACGTATTAGTGGTCCTTTCTTTCAACCTCTCTTCGCCACACGCAAATGGAGATATGTTTGAATACGGCCATCAACTTAAAACCAATTGGCAATAAGTGGATAGGCCCTAAGAGATTATAAACCGCAGGATTTAGATGTCCAGACAATGTGGACTAATAATCTCAACACGCCCCCTCAATGCAGCCTCGTATGGTCTAACACGTGGAAAATTTAAATCGGGTGACGCGGAGTAAAGGTGCGGTCAAATGACTCATCGCAAATAGCCTGCTCTGATACCTTGTAAGAATACGAGCATCCAACTCAAAACCAATTGGCAATAAGTGGAGTAGATCCACACCTTATATGGACTGTTGTATGGTTGCCCTGCCTTCTTGGGTCTTACTGGGTCTCACGTCTCATACATGGCTTGGCTGTGATAACATATTAGAATCTGGGCATCCAACTCACAACCAATTGGCAATGAGTGGAGAGGCCCTAAGGGATTATAAGCCGTAGGATCTTAGATGCCCTGACAATCTGGGGCTAATAATCTCAACAAGATATGATACCGAAGGTTCTGATTAGATTTGGCGACCACTACAGGCATCAAGAACGATTATATCCGTTCTTAAAGTATTTAGCAAGCTCTAATGGCGTACCTAGATCAGGAACGCTAATATTCGTTCCAAATCATCTGACTCGAGATTTCATACTCGTAGATTTTTATGTACGTGTTTCATACTCATAGATTTTTGTTTCAAGCCATGGAACGGCAAGACCGTGCCTGATTTTCATTCGGTGTAATAATGGAATATCCTTTATAAATTGTAATCATGAATGAACCGTTCTTATTGGTCCAGATGGAGAAAAAAGGCAATGGTCTACCAGACATTTAGTCCACAGACCTAGGTATATCCTTCATGGTTTCATTTTTTAGCAGGTATCGTAACCACGCATACAACGTGCTATATTGCATATAATAATATAGCTGCCACGAACGTACACAGTCAATCCCCAGAAAGAAAATATGGATTATGCTAATGAGAACCATCAATATCATACCATCATCTATTCATATCTATAATGCATGAGGCAGAGAGGGAGAAAAAAACGGACCAGCTTATGTAAAATGATAGGGTTGCAATGAAAACTCTTTTTTTTTTTTGAGTCGTCAAATACTGTAATTGGTGCACAAGGAGTGACCAAACTAAAACAGAGAAATACAAAAAATGACACTAAGGGACCTAAACTCACTTGACCATATCCAGATTTTGAGGTCCCAAAAATAACTACTCTTATAACCACGGCAACAAGCGACCTAATCCGAAGTTTGAAAAACTGGTGTAAAGCCACTAAAACCAAATTCTTAGTTTCCATTGGCATGATAGAATGATCTTGATTATACCATTGGCATGATAGAATAATCTTGATTGTTTAACTACTCTTTCATTCTACTGACGAAGCTTCTCCGCGTTAGGATGTCCCAACTAACTATATCCGTCTCCTTCAAATTGAGCTATGCTCTAATCAAATAACTTGTAAAAAAACAAAACATAAAAGCAAAAATGAAGAAGAAGATATTGCGCAAATATCCATACGTATGTACCGTTTGATTTTGGAAATGAAAGTGATTTCGGGATTTTGTATGGCGTAGGAGGAACTGAGTACTGTATTGATGTGTTAGTTTTATGCTTTATGTCTAAACAAGCATGAATTGAAAGATATACATTTTACTTCTTATAGATAATTAAGAAACGGATTTTATTCAATAAGAACAAGGTCTAATACATCACTGTCCATATGACTAACTTGAGCCCATGGCCAATACAATCATAGTAGTTCTTACAATCACAATCCGGACTTTTAGATACAAACGGAAATAAACAACACAAGGTAAATACTAGGAAACTACTCTGTCATCGCATGACAGTTATTTTAAACAGGAAAGAGGTGAAACACTTAGATTATGGTAGAACAATTTCGTACTTGATTTATCACCATGCACGCATGATACTGTAATATCATGTTTTGCTTAGATAGCGGCGACAGCTGCAGAGTCGGATTTCTTGTTGCAGAATTGGAAGCATGCATCGTCACAACTCTTAAAGGCTTCTTTCACAGATTCTTCTAGTTCACTTACAAGGCCTGCTGGCATCAAAACTGATGAAATTTTTGGCATCCATAATATATATATATATATATATATATATATATATATGTATATACATTTATTTAACTGTTCGGCAAAAATAAGAATCAAACGAAAAAAAAGTTCATCATTTTACCCGTAGTAGATTTGTGGAGAGCCATTATGTTACTGCACACGGATGATGTGCATCCCAACTTGCAGAAGTCACTGGTCGCATATGCCTCTTTTGTGTCGGTTTCCTCGTCAGTTTCTATTCAGAGTCCGAAACAACTTTGATTAAATGAACGAAATTAATCAGTTATAAAAACATACCTAATGGCCTGTTAATTGTTACATACCCGTGTTCAGGGAGAGAGTTTAGTTTAGGGTAATCTTTAGGGCACTTGGTCCCAGAGATAATCTTACAATTGCAGCCTGCCGCACAAACTGGTCGAGGAGTACCGGGTAAACGACAGGCGTTATAGCAGTTTCTCGCCGCCGTGTTCTTGCAACAACTTTTAGCTTCAACTGGAGTCTGCGCAAGGAACAACCCCATTAGAGTACACCAAGCATCACAGCACTGAGAGCAGGTGATTTTCCTTCCATTTTCTTTCTTGAATTCTATATTTCTCTCCTTGAGAAGTTTTGAATACGTAATGTGTTGGTTGATGATTGAAGGAGGAGTTGGGAAGCACTATTTATAGTAGTAACTCTAAACTTCTAAATATCAAAGCTTATCTAACCTCGTCGACTTTTGGTAAGAAATGTCTCTAAGTTCAATGCACATGCAGAACGTGAACAGATAATCTGTGGTATGAGTGTTTTCTACCACATGTATCTAAAATTAAGAAGATTTTTTTATCAACCAATTGGAATGGTTAGAAGGAAGCGTGACACGACGGCTTTTAAAAATCCATGGATGTCTTTCAATTGCAAAATTTTGTACACTAAGAATCGGGAGGAACATTTGGGGTTAAAACAACCAATTCCAAACGGTAGATCAATGCACGCAGTAATATCGAGTGTGTAACTGTAAACTTGTTGTAGTTTGGTGTGCCTGGGCATTTTTTATTTTATGGATGACTTCAATATCAACTTTTCTTTTCTATTCGAGGAAACTAAAAGAGATTAAAACATATCAACATGATGCAAAAAGTCGGCTAAAGGTACGCTATGCCATATGCATGCAAACATGGTGCTGTTTTACAAGCAATAATAGAGCTGCCACGAACATCACAATTATCCTTGAAGCAGATGGAGCAGCTTATCTTAAGCTAATGAGAACCATCCGTATCATGCTATCATATCTTCATATATTCTTGATGGATGTGGCCGAAGGAGGCAGAGATAAAGGGACCACCTAACGTAAAATAATAGGGCTTCCATGAACGCACTCAATTAAGTGATACTTTAGAGTGCACTGTGCTACTCTCTATCCAAAAGTACAACTAGCTGATATGAATGTAAAAAAACTGTTAAGTCCGTCGAGATTGGCTACCGGGACTATGATATCTTGCAGTGAAACAAAGCTAATTAACCATGCACTGATGTCTTGGAGATTTGTTCTTATTGGATAAGATCTTTTATTCAATTATCATTACAAAAAGCTTATTTTCCATTTTCTTCATTTTGATCACCGAAATATAAAACTTAAACTTTGCCAGTATAGTATTCAGTTATACCATTTCTAGAGAACAACGTGCTTTTTCGGTCAATCTTTGGAGAAAATTAGGGTTTTTCAAATTGAAATTGGAGCAAAAATATCTACCATTGTTATAAAATTGAGAAATTGGGTCAATTGCCCAAATATTTTTAAAACATGGTTTTAATGGACGAGTAAAATTTAGTATGGGTGAAATGGACACCAAAGAAATAGCAAGAATGAATTTGGATTCAACCTGACTTAAACTTAAAAAATATCGAGGTTGAAACTGGATGCATCCTGATGTAAATTAAAAATAAGGAAAAATATTTGAAAATGGGTAGGATGAAACTGGCTATTTTTACATTCTCGTCCATTTAAACAATATCAAATTTTACATGTCTTTTTCACCTAGGAATTGTCGTTATTGGGTTAATTGACCAATTTTGTGTATAAAATTCATTGTTTCTAATATATACCTCATGCAACACTACAACCTTTCAAATAGATGGAAAGAAAGAGACGCAGAGTTTGATCGAGAGTAGAGAAAAGAGATGCGTGAGAAGAATATTGGATTTTATTCTTCTCAGTGTTTTATGTAAAGGATGGATGTGAGTTTCGAATCAAATTTCTCTTTTTTCACACAATCAACTTTTGTGAAAAGGTTGTTGATTTTCAATTGAAGTTGGGTTTTTCATCCTTTAGAATATTTAGAAGAACTTTTGTAAGTTTATATGTTTAATATTTATTTATTTTTCGATCGGCAAGGGTAAATATTTTATAGAAGGTTTACCAGAGGTAAGCAAACAAAGGCTCAAAAGAGCTTACAAACCCAATAAATTGAAGCTCGAAAAGAGCCGCAAGAAAAAGAACAGACAAGACAACCCAAGAGAAAAAAACAACAACAAACACTAAGTTATAAAGAAAGAGTCCCGGTTGGAAAGGGTATAATCCATAGAAAACCCTTTGAGTTCTCTGCATTGTCGCACCAAGAGTACACTTGCATCTTGACATTTTTGATGACTCAATCCTGTGGTGATTGAAGCGTCATCGGGAAACTACGACATTCCTCGACTTCTAAACGCTCCAAGCATATTGATGCTGGGATCAAGTGACATAAATTCTTTTTCCTATAGGACGCACTAGTCTCGAATTTCCAACTTTTAATGATTGCATCAATATAATTAGGCATTGGCCAAAAAGCGCCGAAGATCATTCTGAAATATAGCTTAACTTGCAGAAGCAAACTTACTATTGGAGTATATGGTACATATATACCCACCATGAAGATAGAGGTGGTTGTGAACATATGAGACGACCAAGTCTCGAAGATTAATAGGTTTACATAGTCTGGATAGTTTGTTATCCTCTAGGGTTTAGGTTTACTATTTATGTATCCTATTATCATATAAATAGGATATCTATGTGATAGTAAATCTGTCTCACTGAGTATTGAGATCTCTAAATATAATTCACCCATATGGGGTTTCATAGTGGACGTAGCTCAAGTGACCGAACCACTCTAATATTTGTGTTCTCTTTCCCTCTGATTTACCATTCATATTTTATGATGGTACAAAGAAGGAAAAGATCGATGCCTTCCGCTTCCATAGATGATGTTGTTTTCTTTTACTATTTGTGGTTTTCATAATAGCGGGGTCTCACCTAAATACCAGAAGATTCTACATATTTAGATGAGTATTTCACCGTTTTTTTTTTCTTGACATCATCATTTTTTCTTCTCTAATCATCAAGATCAATGGTTGCTGCTTTTGCTTCCATTTCAATTTGGTTTTCCTTGATGCGATATAATCACTCATCACATTTTTCGCAAAATCACTGTTTTAAGATCCCTGTTTTTATATCACGCATTTGAATCATCTTTTCTGTTTATATGTTTACACAAACATATTTGATTTTCTGTTAACATATTTGTTAAGTCCATTTCAATTAGGCTTACCTAAAACAAACCTATATCAATTTCAAGTCTTTGGTTCTTGAGTTTTGAGTACTGGTCATTTTGAAAGATCGTAGTCAATATTTTATATATCCTTATACCACATCTATCAAGGATTTCTTCCTGAAAATCCCATATTTCAGTTTTTTTTTTTTAATCCTTTGTTTCCATGAACTCATGTTTGGTTCATCAATATTTTTTCATTTTCGGATATCACTAATTTTTATTGATTATCATGTTTTCCCTATGCAATATTTCATGGTGTTTTTATCTTTCGACGATGTCATAATTAAACAACCACATCGTCTTTTTTTCTCATTATTGGAATTGATTGGGTCAATGAGAGTTTTTTATCCCCAACCTTATATTTTCGAAACTACGTCATATCTCCGGATATTTTTTTTTATCTCTCAATATGTAAACTACACAGTCAAATCCAGTTTGTTTAGGATTTGCCAAATACTTTTACATATATTATTGCCATGTAAAGGGAAGCTGCAAGCAATCCTAGTGGTGTTCTACGTGCAGTATCATTTTGGTGTTGATACTACAAGACGTGCATCAAGTACTGGTCATTCTATTCGTTTACATTTTCAAGATCATATGGCGGAACGAAAGCTTTACGAAGATGAAGATTTATTGGCTTACTATATACACTAGTGGTACCGGGGTTTCTCGTTGTATTGGTGTTCTAAGTTAATTGGTCCAATTGTGAAGACTGTTTTCTGTTAGTTCATCAACTGTTGTTGTAATATTTTGGTGGTATCTCCTATGCCTTAAGGCATTGCTGTTCAAGAGTGCCTCATCAGCATCATTGCTAAGTTGTTATCCCTTTTTTGTCGTCTTCAAGGGATCGTGCAAGTTGTACCATGCAATTCTTTCAGCGTCCAACTTGAGGGGGTAGTGGAATTTATGGTACATATATACCCACTGTGAAGATAGAGGTGGTTGTGAAGATAAGAGAATACTTATAAGTATTATTTGCGCACGAGCCACATGTAAGTATTATTTTTTTTTACTCTTAAGTATTATTTTTTTTACTTATTTGACGGCTACTATCTCTTAGTTGTTGATGCTAGAGCGAAGCGTCAAGAAGTAGGAACAAGTGGAAGCAAAAGCACCGTGGTTTCATAATTACTGGAAGATGTGTTTGGAGAAAACTGAAAAGATGGTGTTCGAGGCTACTCATCCAATATGTCAAAGAAGCAGGCTCAGGTGGCAGCGGTTACGTATTCTTCTCTTCAAACAAGCCAGTCCCAAAATGAGGAAAAAATGAACACAATTCCAATTGAAGTTACTAGTTTGGGTTCTATAATGGGCGGTGTTGAAGGCGCTGTGGGGTCGTTGAATGGTAAAGTCGATGTAATGGTTCTAACCTTGAGCCCGGAGATGATTTCAAACCAAATCAAAATGTTGAGAAGATTGGATATGCAATGCTGGTCATTCTGGAGAAAGATAAGAGTATCGTCAGCGAACTGGAGGTGAGTGATTTTTGCTCCACCGGGTACAATCTCGAAACCACTGAACCATCCGATGCTTGTAGCCCTTTCAAGGTGTAAGTTTAGCGATTCTGCTACAAGATGGAATAAGAATGGCGAGAGGGCGTCTCCTTGCCGAAGACCTTTCGAACTTTTAAAGCGCCCATTGGAAGAACCATTGATCAGGACAGAGAAATTGACATGAGTAATTGATGCTTCAATCCATTTTCGCCATTTGATGCCAAAACCCACACTCTGCATCACATAGTTAAGGAAAGACCAAACAACATTGTCATATGCTTTTTTAAAATCAACCTTGCAAAGAATACCTGATTGGTTGTGTAGTTGCATCTTTCTGATGACTACACCCAAGTAAATCTAAAGGCTATAAACTACTAAAACATTCAAGATTCAAGATGAACAAGATGTAAAGAGCATGGAAAGTAAATATTAACACAAGCATATAACATGGTTCGTCCATGAAGACCTACATCCACGGGAAAGAAGATGTTTTCTTTATTGATTACTAGTAAGGCCACATGTGCGATGCACATGCTTGAATTGGATTCTTTTAACAACACCAAATTTGATAATAATGGAGAAAAAAAATCTCAAAATAAAAATTTAATATACTTGTTTGTACTCATTACGTAGATAATTTAAAGAGATTTCCAAATATATTAATTTTGCAAAAATCCGATATGTATTTTTAAAGATATCTAAGTTTTAATTTTTTTGATTTATTTTTAAAACAATGGCATTCCTGTAAATATACAATATTAACTAAAAGCTTAGTTAATGGGGGTATTACTTATCATGTGAAAAGGCTTCACCAAACAATTACCTCTTTTCTTTATATTAGTATAAGATAAGGTCTTACACTTGAAAGAGCTACAAATATCACTTAGATTTCTCACTCTCTCACTATCTAGATCTCTCTTAGGAATTCTCTGTAGAAAGACCATATAATAATATATAAGTTATCGATCTCCTTCTACATGGACTGGTATTTATAGGCAAAGTAGACTCGTGGTGGTCTGGTCTCGCCGGGCTTGGTGGAATCTGCGACATCGCCTTCATTGCTTCAGACGGGTTCTATACTATCCCTCGTGGCGGCTTGTCTGGTTCTCCTCCCGAGTTATCTCGCCCGCCGGGTCGTCGTGTATCTTTTCCTTGGAGAACCTCGTCTTTGTATCACCTGCGGGTCGTAGTATAGATCGCCCCCAGCCTTCCGATCTACGATGTAGATTCGTCCACGTTTCTTCTTATCCTTCGGAAATGCAGTCCTTCTTTTTAGACTTGACCGTCTTAGCAGATTAGACTGTCTTTACACGCGTCGTTCATGCGACGGTGTATCAGGCGTCTCGATTCAGACAAACTTACCTTTTGGAGTGTGATTCGATGTTCCTATCTCATTATTTTATCATGGGTTCATCCCTTGAGATGTTGACACGTGGCCATCGGGTAATTTACCCTCACATTTTGCTCTTTTTCTTTGCAACTTTCCAAGGGCATGATGGAAAGAAAACTTTATAACCTTCCCACCTTTATGGCCACGTCTGCACTTTTAGTGTGTACTTATTTATTAGGTTTGAGGTGCCTGTTGGATTTCTCTTGACTTTTTTAAGAGAGAGGATGTTTTTCTCTTCATGGTTGTCCTTCTGTCGTCTTGCTTATCGCGCCTTGACTGTCTTTGGTTTGGAAATGTTAGTTAGTTTTTCGAGTACTTTTTTCTTATAAGAATCTTCTTGAGGTGGAGAGCTGAGTTTTGTTCTCATCTCCTCTTCTGTAGAGCTTAAAGCTTTTTTCATAGTGAGAATTTTCCTCCTCGTCCTCCATGGTGGCAAGGTGTTTATTCATATCTTTTTAAACATGAATGTATGCCCTCTCACTTGTTCGACACATTGGTTTTTCTTGATCTAGTTTCTAGTTCATCACCGATGTTCTCCCAGAAAGACCTATCTGTTCGCATACCGTCTTTAGCCTCATCGGAGGTTTATGGAGCTCGATTTGTCTGCTAGTGGATTGGACTTTTTGCTGGAAGATTTCGTATTCGCCATTATATTTCTTTTCACGGGCAAGCTTGGAAACACTTCATACAGTGTCTTTCTTCCTGCGATTGGTCTTGGGAACACTTTGTTTCCTATGTTCTTTTGACCGTTTTGGCTTAGAAACACTTTCTGCTATTACACAAGTTGTAACTTAGTTTCTAAAAAATATTTTTTTGTTTGTGCAATCTGCTCTTGTTTTATGAGTGATGGATACGGATTGTCCGAGTTACTGAGGATGCTGGGGTATAAAATACTGTTTATATAATGTCATAATGACACATTTATTAGAACATTTAATGCATGTAGTCAGTAATTAATAGGGGGTATTTTTAAAATTAGGGTTACAACGAACAAAACCTTAATTCTCCTCCGTGCCAATGGCAAATCATGCCAGCCACACCTAGCCCAAGCTAGTCGCGCCATGCCAAACGCACTCTGCCTTGGCCCTAGCTATGCTAGTCACACCAAACGCGCCAAAGCATGCCAACCATGCTAGACGCACCTATATGCCAATCGAAAATAATTCCATCCATACCAAACGCGCCAAGCATGCCAACCATGCTAGCCGCACCTCCGTGTCAATGGCAAATCATGCCAGCCACACCAAACGCGCCAAAGCATGCCAACCATGCTAGCCGCACCTCCGTGCCAATGGCAAATCATGCCAGCCACGCCTAGCCTAAGCTAGCCGCACCTCTATGCCAATGGCAAATCATGCCAGCCATACCAAACGCGCCGAAGCATGCCAACCATGCTAGCCGCACCTCTGTGCCAATGGAAAATCATGCGGACCATACCAAACGCGCCAAGCATGCCAACCATGCTAGACGCACGTCGTGCCAATGGCAAATCATGCCAGCCACACCTGCCAACCATGCTAGCCGCACCTCCGTGCCAATGGCAAATCATGCCAGCCACACCTGCCCAAGCTAGTCGCGCCATGCCAAACACACTCTTGCCTTGGCCCTAGCTACACTGGTCACTCCACGCCAAACCAATCACCCTTAACTTGTCCCTAGCCGCGCCATGCCAAAGTAGCACCCGCACCTAGGCTTGCAAACCGTGCAAGCTAGGCCAAATTGGCCACGCATGCCATTGGCACATGCCAACACGCTCGCTGGTAGCTTTTCCTACTAGGCGCGACCCAAATTGGCCACGCATGCCATTGGCACATGCCAACACGCTCGCTGGTAGTTTTTGTCACCAAGGTGTGGCCCTAATGGCCGAGCATGCCATTGGCACATGCCAAGACGCTCGCCGGTAGTTTTCTCACTGGGCGTGGCCCTAATGGCCGAGCATGCCATTGGCACATGCCAACACACTCGCTGGTAGCTTTCCTACCAGACGCGACCCAAATTGGCCACACATGCCATGGGCACATGCCAACACGCTGTTTGGTAGATTTCCCTACCAGACGCGACCCAAATTGGCCACACATGCCATTGGAACATGCCAACACGCCGCTAGTAGCTTTTTCTACCAGACGCGACCCAAATTGGCCACGCATGCCATTGGCACATGCCAAACGCGCTCATCGGGTAGCTTTCCTACCAGACGCGACCCAAGTTGGCCACGCATGCCATCGGCATATGCCAACATGTTCACTGGTAGCTTTTCTTACCATGCCACGGCCCTAATGGCCGAGCATGCCAACACGCATCGCTGGTAGCTTTTCCTACCAGGACGCGATGATAGGGTGTAGAATACATCCTATTTATTTTCTATTGTTTATGCTTTCTTTGATATTTTTCTTGTGAATTATGTATTTTACGCTTGTTTTGAGTGTTATAGCTACTATGGAGTCGCACAGAGGAAAAGAAGCAGAAATCACCCAATTTGAGTAAAAGAGCAAAATAGTCATTCTAGGGCTTAACACTATCTCGGAGCCCTAATGTTAAGGGGCAACTCTTTTGGGAGGATCACTAGGCACAGGTCGATCAAGGTTAAGGGGGCTGGAAACTTGGCTAGCCCTTTATCAAAGCGACCACTCCGATATAGGCACCCATCAGGGGTGGTTCTTACGTTGGGGCGTCTCAATCCCAAATCATTACACAACCCTAAGAATTAAGAAATCTCATTCACTCGTTTTTCTCCACACCTGAAACCGAGAGAAGAACATCGACTGCTGTTGAGTGAGATCGAGAGATGAGAAGGAGAATTGAAATCGGTGTTAGCTGAGACAAAGTGAAGTTGCTGTTGTGATTAGAGAAGGATTTTCGGCTATAACTCAATTCCTGAAGTTGTGATGAATATGCAGTGGTGGATGGAAGCTACTGTGAGAGAAGAAATTGCAGATGAAGGTGGTTGAAGTAGTTCTTTGTGTAAGATGGGTTCGTCCAGAAGATGGGTTTCGATCTGAAGCTACAGTAGAATGGAATCGTAGGTGGGTTTGCTGTTGGGTCTCAGGGGATCGAAGTTGTTAAAACTGAGCTAGGGTTTGATTCAAATTGTTGATGTCGAGATTGAGGTTCTGGTGATAGGGATGGTGGCTGTGGTTGAACCGATGGGTTTCTAGGAATTGATTAAAGGGATTTAATGGAGGTGAGGTGGTTCTGTTATTGTAGGGTTCGCTGGAATCGATTGGTTGGGTGTGATCTGCAATGTTGATGCTGCTGTTACAGGGGATTGAATCGATTAGTGATTTGAATTTGGTGATGGTGATGAATTTCTCATTTAACATTAGACCGAGATAACGTTAAAGATGGGGTAGGGATGAGTGCTTCAACGAACAATGATGAAGAAGAGATTCGGGATTGAGAATTGGAGATGGATTTGAAATGGTGGTGTTATGAAAAGATGCTGCTGCCGAGAAATGGGTTTGCCAAAGAGACCGAGTTCTCTGTGTTGCCTGGAGATGGCAGTGGTAATGGAGCTGGCGAGTGGTGACAAGGTTACTGATGTTGCTCACAGGTTAATGGTGATGCCAACAAAGAATGGTTTGTGGTATGAGTATGAAGATGATTATGGTACTGTAAAATGAATGAATGTTAGATGTATGCTAGGATTGTTACAGGGGAGTGAAGAATGGCCTGGAGAACGGCCGGAAATGCTATGAAATAGAGGGAACTCTGTCTGAATCTCCCTTCTATCGAGTCAACTCAGTGATTTACTAAACCTGACTCGGTAACTCAGCTGAGTAAGCCAAAGCAGCCTGACTAAGACAAGCTGACTCAGTAGCTGACTGCTCTTCTGCCTTGACCCGGTTGACTAACGGTTGACCCGTTTGACCGTTAGTCCTAACGGTGGACGACTTAATATTCCGTCGAATATACCGCTGACGGTGAAATTTTCAGGTGGCCGTGAGGACGGATTCCGGTCAAATTCCGCCATAATACCAGCTTTTCCGTGACCAAAAGTGAATTTTCTGTGGGACTTCTCTCATGGGTGTGAAGACTTGGACTAGGAATTGGATGGAGAATTGGCTCAAATTTGGAAAGAGAAGATGGAAGAGTTGAGAAAGGCTTGGATTTGGAATTGAATTGCTAAATGAAAAGGGTTCTATTCCTTGGAAGATTTGGAGAATATTGAATCCTATAAATAGAGAAGTTTTCTACATCTTTTACACCTCTCTACACACACAACACTTGTGTTTTTGCTTGCTTTTCTAAAATTCTTCTTCTTAATTATTTGTGTGAACTTGAAAATTCTCCTTTAATTATTTTGTGTGAATTTCAAAAACATGAGTAGCTAATTTTCTTATTGATTGAGGATGAATTCCTAGTTCTTAATATATGGTTTGAGTTTTGTTTCAATTCTATCTTGAGGTTTTTCACATGATTATCGATTGTTTTTACTAATAGGAATGTTTATTCATTCATGATTGATTGATAGGTTGTTTAAAGTGCACGCTAAATTGATTTGTTAATTTGATCTAAAGCTAGTGAAAGTTAGAGATAAGTAATCGTTTCTTGACTCTTTACATAAGTAGCAAACACGAGACCTTCATGGAGGGATTCCGTGGAGCAATTGTGTGAAAACAACGTTAGCAAGTAGACCTTGACCTAAGAGTCTAACTACTAATATTAACCTAATAAGTTCATAAATCTTAATGCGTTTATTTAAATTACATCTTGAGTGATCTACTTCTAAGTGGTTTGGTAAATAGAATCCGTAGTCGAGAACTTCCGTGTCCAGTGATACAAGGGATTTAGGGGTTTAGCACGATCTAGCCGCTTTACCTACGGTTGGTGATAATTTGTGACTAATAACAAGTAGAAAAGAACATAACTTGAATCATTGTTTTGCAACGAAGAAGGATTCCTTGATCTTGTCTCTCTTATTGATTTCAACTTTTTCTCTTAATTGCTTTATTTACTTTCTTTTGCTTTACACCCCCCTTTTTGTGACAATTTTTACAACTAGAATCTCTTGCTCCTCGTGGGAACGAACTTGACTACACTATATTACTTGTTAATTAGGTGGAAAATATTAATTAATTTGTTGTGGTTACGACACGCATCACGCGACCCAAGTTGGCCACGCATGCCATTGGCACATGCCAACACACTCACTGGTAGCTTTCTTACCAGGACGTAGCCTTAATGGCCATGCGTGCCATTGACACATGCCAAACACACACGCTGGTAGCTAACTTGCAAACCGTGCAACCTACCACCAAGGCATTCCATACATGCCATTGACACATGCCAAACACACACGCTGGTAGCCTAACTTACAAGCCGTGCAACCTACCACCAAGGCATTCCGCGACATGCCATTGGCACATGCCACACCCGCCACTAGCAGCTCTGGCATTGCCACTTACACTCAACGTGCAACCTACCACCAAGGAATTCCACACATGCCATTGGCACATGCCACACAAGCCACTAGCAGCTCTGGCATTGCCACTTGCACTCGAGGTGTAACCCGCAACAAAGGCATTCCGCACATGTCATTGGCACATGCCACACGCGCCCCTAACAGCGCCACTTTCACTCAAGGTGCAACCAAGACTCGAGACATCAACACACACTGGGGATGCTTTCCAGGGTCTTGGTTTGGCGGTCACAGCATGCAGCTGTTGATGGTGGTTTTTAGACAAAGGGTAAAATCGTAAAACCCCGAATAACCTAATGTCACCGATGACACATTTATTAGAACATTTAATGCATGTAAGTAATTAATAGGGGGTATTTTTTCAAATTAGGGTTACAACGAACAAAACCCTAATTCCCCTCCGTGCCAATGACAAATCATGCCAGCCACACCTAGCCCAAGCTAGCGTGGCGCCATGCCAAACGCACTCGCTTTGGCCCTAGCTATGCTAGTCACACCAAACGCGCCAAAGCATGCCAACCATGCTAGCCGCACCTCTATGCCAATGGCAAATCATGCCAGCCATACCAAACGCGCAAATAAGCATGCCAACCATGCTAGCCGCACTGCGCCAATGGCAAATCATGCCAGCCATACCAACGGCCAAGCATGCCAACCATGCTAGACGACACGTCTGCGCTAATGAAAATCATGCCAGCCACACCAAACGCGCCAAAGCATGCCAACCATGCTAGCCGCACCTCGCGTGCCAATGGCAAATCATGCCAGCCACACCTTGCCCAAGCTAGCCGCGCCATGCCAAACATACCGCTTGGCCCCTAGCTACACCGGTCACCCACGCCAAACCAATCACCCTTAACTTGTCCCTTTCGCGCCATGCCAAAGTAGCACCCGCACCTAGGCTTGCAAACCGTGCAAAGGTAGGCCAAATTGGCCACGCATGCCATTGGCACATGCCAACACGCTACGCCGGGTAGCTTTTCCTACCAGGCGCGACCCAAATTGGCCACGCATGCCATCGCACATGCCAACACGCTCACGTAGTTTTTTCTCACCAAGGTGTGGCCCAATGGCCGAGCATGCCATTGGCACATGCCAACACGCACGCCGGTAGTTTTTTTCTCACCAGGGCATGGGCCCTAATGGCCGAGCATGCCATTGGCACATGCCAACACGCTCGCTGGTAGCTTTCCCCCTACCAGACGCGACCCAAATTGGCCACACATGCCATTGGCACATGCCATCACGCGCCGATAGATTTCCTACCAGACGCGACCCAAATTGGCCACACATGCCATTGGCACATGCCAAACGCGCTCGCTGGTAGCTTTCCCTACCAGGACGCGACCCAAGTTGGCCACGTATGCCATCGGCACATGCCAACATGTTCACTGGTAGCTTTTCTTACCATGCCACGGCCCTAATGGCCGAGCATGCCAACACGCACGTCGGTAGCTTTTCCTGTCAGACGCGACCCAAGTTGGCCACGCATGCCATTGGCACATGCCAACACGCTCACTGGTAGCTTTCTTACCAGGACGTAGTCCTAATGGCCATGCCATTGACACATGCCAAACATACACGCTGGTAACTTTCAAACCGTGCAACCTACCACCAAGGCATTCCATACATGCCATTGACACATGCCAAACACACACGCCTTCGGTAGCTCAACTTAAAGCCGTGCAACCTACCACCAAGGCATTCCGCACATGCCACACCCGCCACTAGCAGCTCGCATTGCCACTTACACTCAACGTGCAACCTACCACCAAGGAATTCCACACATGCCATTGGCACATGCCACACACGCCACTAGCGGCTTTCTGGCATTGCCACTTGCACTCGAGGTGTAACCCGCAACAAAGGCATTCCGCACATGTCATTGGCACATGCCACACGCGCCCCTAACAGCGCCACTTTCACTCAAGGTGCAACCAAGACTCGAGACATCAACACACACCGGGATTCTTTCCGGGGTCTTGGTTTATTGATCACAGCATGCAGCCGTTGATGGTGGTTTTTAGACAAAAGGTAAAATCGTGAAACCCCGAATAACCTAATGTCACCGGGTTTAACACATTTATTAGAACATTTAATGCATGTAGTCATAATTAATAGGGGGTATTTTTTCAAATTAGGGTTACAACGAACAAAACCCCATTCCCCTCCGTGCCAATGGCAAATCATGCCAGCCTCACCTAGCCCAAGCTAGCCGCGCCATGCCAACGTGTTTTGGCCCTAGCTATGCTAGTCACACCAAACGCGCCAAAGCATGCCAACCATGCTAGCCGCACCTCTATGCTAGCCATACCAAACGCGCCGAAGCATTCCAACCATGCTAGCCGCACCTCTGTGCCAATGGCAAATCATGCCAACCACACCAAACACGCCAAAGCATGCCAACCATGCTAGCCGCACCTCCGTGCAAATGGTAAATCATGCCAGCCACGCCTAGCCTAAGCTAGCCGCACCTCTATGCCAATGGCAAATCATGCCAGCCATACCAACGCAATAAGCATGCCAACCATAGTAGCACCACTGTGCCAATGGAAAATCATGCCGGCCATACCAAACGCGCCGAAGCATGCCAACCATACTAGACGCACCTCTGTGCCAATGGAAAATCATGCCAGCCACACCAAACGCGCCAAAGCATGCCAACCATGCTAGCTGCACCTCCGTGCCAATGGCATATCATGTCAGCCACGCCTAGCCTAAGCTAGCCGCACCTCTATGCCAATGGCAAATCATGCAACCCATACCAAACGCGCCAGAAGCATGCCAACCATGCTAGCCGCACCTCGTGTCAATGGCAAATCATGCCAGCCATACCAAACGCGCCGAAGCATGCCAACCATACTAGACGCACCTTTGTGCCAATGGCAAATCATGCCAGCCACACCAAACGCGCCAAAGCATGCCAACCATGCTAGCCGCACCTCCATGTCAATGGCAAATCATGCCGCCCACACCTTGCCCAAGCTAGCCGCGCCATGCCAAACACACTCCGCCTTGGCCCTAGCTACACCGGTCACGCCACGCCAAACAAAACACCCTTACCTTGGCCCTAGCCGCGCCATGCCAAAGTAGCGCGCCGCACCCAGGCTTGAAAACCGTGCAACCTAGGCCAAATCACACGCATGCCATTGGCACATGCCATTGGCACATGCCAACACGCTCGCCGGTAGCTTTTCCTACGGTGGCGCGACCCAAATTGTCCACGCATGCCATTAGCACATGCCAACACGCTTGCCGGAATGTTTTCCATTGCATGGCCCTAATAGCCGAGCATGCCATTGAACAAGCCAACACGCCGCTAGTAATTTTCTCACCATGGCGTCCTCACGGGCCGAGCATGCCATTGGCACATGACGCCGCTAGTAGCTTTCCCTACCAGGAGATGCGATCAAAATTGGCCACACATGCCATTGGCACATGCCAACACGCTCGCCGGGTAGCTTTACCCTACCCAAAGCCACGCATGATTTGGCACAAATTGTAGCTTTTCTACCAGTGACATGCCATGCCACCGGTGACATGCCAACATGCTCATTGGTAGCTTTTTTACCAGGCCACGACCTAATGGCCGAGCATGCCAACACGACGCTGGTAGTTTTTCACTGTGACGCGAAAGTTGGCCACGCATGCCATTGGCACATGCCAACACGCTCACCGGTAGCTTTTTTCACTGTGTCACGGCCCTAATGGCCGAGCATGCCATTGACACATGCCAACACGCATCGCGGGTAGCTTTCTTTACCAGACGAGCTCCAATGGCCATGCGTGCCATTGACACATGCCAAAAACACACACGCCGGTAGCCTAACTTGCAAACCGTGCAACGTACCACCAAGGCATTCCACACATGCCATTGACACATGCCAAACACACACGTTGGTAGCCTAACTTGCAAACCGTGCAACCTACCGCCATTGGCACTTGCCACACACGCCACCGGCAAAGCTTTACACACGCCATCGGGAAGCTCGGCATTGCCACTTACACTCAACATACAACCTACCACCAAGCATTCCACACATGCCATTGGCACATACCACACACACCACTAGCAGGCTCCGCATTTCCACTTGCACTCAAGGTGAAACCCGCAACGAAGGCATTCCGCACATGCCAATGGCACATGCCACACGCGCCACCAGCCAGCGTCACTTGCACTCCAAGGTGCAACCAACACTCGAGACATCAACACAAACCGGGGATGCTTTCTAGGGTTTTGGTTTGGCGGTCACAAGATGCAACAGACACTACGCTCACATTAAGAAAGCGTGAATAGGAATAAAGCGGTCAAATAAATCAGAAATAATGGTGAAAACGTTTTCACCCATAAACACCATGCGGTTACCACTCCTCCCATTATTTCACCCTTTACTCTCTTCCTTCATGAGGCCAGGTACATTTCAATCTAGACTTGTATAAATAGGTCTTACCTATTTCCACCGGACAACAAGTCTCGGTCGGAGAAAAATACAACACTCTCGAAAAGGCAACTTTGCAAGCTCTCCAAAAAAGCTTTCATCTCTTTTGCAAGCTTCCTAAGCTTTCACTTTCTCGATATAAGTGGAGACACTACTCTCCCAGAACTATTCCCGGTCTCAACACCTTTCTTTGCTTCCCTCCCCAAATCAACCCTTCTCCTCCACTTTGTAGACAGCAAGTCCGGGAACAGCCATTTCTTGGTTTAGGCCGGACTTGTACATATTGATCTCTCGAATCTATAAAGTGCTCACGCAGCAGCACATTTGTTTAGGGTTTAAACCGGTTTCTCACTCACCTCATCAATTTACCAAAATCGGCGGAAACGATTTTTACCCATAAACAGAAGAACGTACACTACGCTCACATTAAGAAAGCGTGAATAGGAATAAAGCGGTCAAATAAATGAGGAAATAATAGTGAAAACGTTTTCACCCATAAACACCATGCGGTTACCACCTCCTCCCATTATTTCACCCTTCACTCTTCCTTCATGAGGCCGAGTGCGTTTCAATCTCGACTTGTATAAATAGGTCTTACCTATTTCCACCGGACAACAAGTCTCCGTCGGAAGAAGAAAATACAACACTCTCGAGAAAAGACAACTTTGCAAGCTCTCCAAAAAGCTTTCATCTCTTTGCAAGCTTCCGAAGCTTTCACCTTCGATACAAGTCGGGACACTACTCTCCTGCATCATTCTGGTCTCAACACCTTCTTTGCTTCCCTCCCCAAATCAACCTTTCCTCCACTTTGAGACGAAGCAAGTCCGGGAACGGCCATTTCTTGGTTTAGGCCGACTTGTACGATTGATCTCTCGAATGTAGGGGCTCACGCGCAACACATTTGTTTAGGTTTAAACCGGTTTCTCACTCACCTACTTAATTTACAAAATCGGCGGAAACGATTTTAACTCATAAACACCAAAGATATGCAAAATCCAAGAACTCACCACATCTAGTAGCCGTGAAACGGGAGTCTACGCTACATCAAAGGTACCCTTAGTTATGGCCTTCGAGTTTACAAAGGTGATTCTTTCTGTTGGGCTTCTCTCGATGCGGATTGGGCTGGAAATACTGATGATAGTCGTTCTACTGGAGGATATTGCATCTTTTTAGGCTCTAATATAATTTCACGGTCATCCAAAAAGCAGTCCACTGTACTAGATCCAAAGATCTGAGGCTTGAATACAAGTCCAGCCAAAAGTCAAACCGAGGTGGTATGATTTGCTATTTGTTACAAGACTTAAAGTTTCCAACTGAATTCCAAAATTGGGTTTGTGATAAACATCAGTTCTATCGTCTTGCTTCTAATCCGGTTATGCATTCCAGAATGAAACATGTTCAGCTCGACATTCACTTTGTCAAAGAACTAGTTCAATCCAAGGCATTGGATGTTTTTTATGTTCACACGCTTGATCAATTGGCAGACATCTTCACCAAGAGTCTGCATGGACCAAGATTCAAGATGCTTCGTGTCAAGCTCCAAGCAGTGATTCCTTCACCCATGCGCTGAGGGGGATATTAACACAGGTTATGAAGTGGTGCAGATAAGATAAACAAAGATGAAGGTTAATGATGGTCACACTTTTCATGTGTTTTAACCTTTATAATTTCACATGCTTCATACACGTGTGACCACCGAGAGAGTGTCTTGAATGAGCCAATTAGTCTATTTAATATCCGTAAGAAAACCGGTGGTTGTTGTCGATTGAAGCTAAGCTTCTCTTTTCTAAAGCTTTAATGAAAATGGATTATAATTTCCTGGTACAATACAAGCAAATGGGTCCGCGATAAATTTACACAAAATTGGTCAAAAAGACCAAAATCAACAATTTTTGGGTGAAAAAGACACTTAGGTTTTGATACCGTTTAAATAGCTAAAAATTAAAAGATCTGTTTAAATGGACAAAAATTTAAAAATAGGCGGGATGTAACCGGATTTCATCATCGTCCATTTTCAAATATTTTTTCTTATTTTTATTTTACACGGGATGCATCCATTTCATCCTTGCTATTTTATAAGTATAAGCCAGGATGAAATCCAGTTCATCCTCGCTATTTTTTTTTTTTGGCTATTTCCACCCGTGCTTTTTTTTTTACTCGTCCATTTGAACCGTGTTTTAAATTTTTTGGACAAATGACCCATTTTCTCATAAATTTATTAGTGTACATACAATAACATTTAGGTTTTGTGATACTTATAAAAGATACGTCCTTTAATAGATATTGCCAGTACGACTAGAACCTTTTGGATTTTTCTTATTTATATATTCTTTTGTCTTTTTGGATTAACCTCATTTTTTGGCTATTGCGGAGTGAAATATATTGATCATACGATCAATATCGTGTGTGTTTATCGTTATGTGTACGTGTTTCGTACTCATAGAATTTAGTTTCAAGACAAGAAATTGAAGGACCATGCCTGATTTTCATATTTCTATTGCATGTGGCGGAGAGGGGGATAGAGAGGTACAAATAAATGCACCAGTTTATGGAAAATGACAGTACTGCCATGAAAGCGTACATTTTTTCTTCGGTAAATTAAGTTATTTGGAGATTTGTTCTTATTGATTGAGGCCCCGTTTTTCATTTATCCTTCATTTTTAGCACTAAAATGTTAAACTCAAACCTTCGCCAAGATATTCAAGATTATACCATTTCTAGGGAATAATGTGTTTTTTATGCCGATGTTTAGGGAAAATTAGTGTTTTTCAAAGAGAAACTGTAGCAAAAATTTCGCCACTGTTATCAAAACTCAACGATCAGTATGCTGCATTAATCTGTCTTCTTCAAATAGAGGTAGGATCTGATCAAAGAAATCGTAAAAAACCGAACCAAAAAGCGAAAATGAGAAGAAGATATGAAAGTGAGTTTGGGATTTTTTTTGATGTTGGACCAAAGTAACGAAGATAAATGATCACTTTATCGATTTCCAAGTTCTAGGATTTATGTCGAAAACACATTTCTTATTATTGATAATTAAAGAACGGATTTTATTCAATAAGAACAAGGAGTAATACATCACCGACCATATGATCAACTGGAGCCCATGCCAATACAATCATCGTAGTTCTTACAATTATAATCCGGACTTTTAGATACAAATGAAAATAAACAACACAAGGTAAATACTAGAAATTACTTTGTCATTGCATGACAATTATTCTAAACAGAAAGACATGAAACACTTAGATTAGGGTAGAACGATTTTGGACTTGATTCATCACCATGCTGATGATACCATACTAAGATGTTTTGCTTAGATAGCGGCAAAATCAGGGTGTCGGATTTCTTGTTATAACTTTATGCATTTGTTACAACTCTCAGGCTTCTTTCACGAGATTCTTCTTGTTCACTTACAAGGCCTCTGCTAGTCCAAAAAACACAACTAGCTAGTATCAAAAAAGAGAAATTTTTGGAATCCATATTATATATATTTAATTGTTCAACGGAAAGAAGGATCAAACAAAAAAATAATGTTCATCATTTTACACTTGTTAGATTTGTGGAGAGCCATTATGTTACCGCACACGATGATGTGCATCCCAACTTGCAGAAGTCATTTGGTCGCATATATGCCTTTTGTGTCTGGTTTCCTCGTCGGTTTCTATTCGGTCCGAAACAACTTTGATTAAAAGAACGAAATTAATCGGTTATAAAAACATACCTAATGGCCTGTTAATTGTTATTTTTTACATACCGTGTTCGGGAGAGAGTTTAGTTTAGGTAATCTTTAGGCACTTGGTCCCAGAGATAATCTACAATTGCAGCCTCGCGCACAAACCGGTCGAGAGTACCCGTGAAACTGGCGGCGTTATAGCCAGTTTCTTGCCGCCGTGTTCTTGCAACAACTTTTAGCTTCAACCGGAGTCTGCGCAAGGAACAACCCCATTAGGAGTACACCAACCATCACGACCGAGAGCGGTGATTTTCCTTCCATTTTCTTTCTTGAATTCTATATTTCTCTCCTTGAGAAGTTTTGAATATGTAATGTGTTGGTTGATGATTGAAGGAGGAGTTGGGAGGCATTATTTATAGTAGTAACTCTAAACTTCTAAATATCAAAGCTTATCTAACCTCGTCGACTCTTGGGAGGCACATGCAGAACGTGAACAGATAATTTGTGGTGCACGACGGCTTTTAAAAATCCAGGGATATCTTGCAATTGCAAAATTTTGGACACTAAGAATCGGGAGGAACATTTGGGGTTAAAACAACACAAAATTGGTCAAAAAGACCAAAATCAACAATTCCTGGGTGAAAAAGACACTTAGGTTTTGATACTGTTTGAATAACCAAAAATTAAAAAGATACTGTTTAAATGGACAAAAATTTAAAAATTTCAATTAAGTGATACTTTAGAGTGCACTGTGCTACTCTCTATCCAAAAGTACAACTAGCTGATATGAATGTAAAAAAACTGTTAAGTCCGTCGAGATTGGCTACCGGGACTATGATATCTTGCAGTGAAACAAAGCTAATTAACCATGCACTGATGTCTTGGAGATTTGTTCTTATTGGATAAGATCTTTTATTCAATTATCATTACAAAAAGCTTAATTATTTTCCATTTTCTTCATTTTGATCACCGAAATATAAAACTTAAACCTTTGCCCAGTACTGGTATTTAGTTATACCATTTCTAGAGAACAAAGTGCTTTTTTCATCAATCTTTGGGGAAAATTAGGGTTTTTCAAATAGAAATTGAGCAAAAATATCTACCATTGTTATAAAATTGAGAAATTGGGTTAATTGCCCAAATATTTTAAAAACATGGTTTGAATGGATGAGTAAAAATTAATACGGATGAAATGGACACCATAGAAATAGCAAGAATGAATCTGGATTCATCCAAGACCTAAACTTAAAAAATATCGAGGGTGAAACGGATGCATCTGATGTAAGTTAAAAATAAGAAAAAAATTTGAAAATGGGTAGGATGAAACTGTTTTTACATCCTAGATATTTTTACATTCTCGTCCATTTAAACAATATCAAATTTTACATGTCTTTTTCACCCAGGAATTGTCGTTATTGGGTTAGTTGACAAATTTTGTGTATAAAATTCATTGTTTCTAATATATACCTCATGCACCACGACAACCTTTCAAATAGATGGAAAGAAAGAGACGAGAGTTTGATCGAGTAGAGAAAGAGATGCGTGAGAAGAATATTGGATTTTATTCTTCTAGTGTTTTATGTAAAGGATGGATTTGAGTTTCGAATCAAATTTTCTTTTTTCACACAATCAAATTTTGTAAAAAGGTTGTTGATTTTCAATTGAGGTTGGGTTTTTCATCCTTTAGAATATTTTGAAGAACTTTTGTAAGTTTATATGTTTAATATTTATTTATTTTTCGATCGGCAAAGGTAAATATTTTATAGAAGGTTTACCAGAGGTAAGAAAACAAAGGCTCAAAAAGAGCTTGCAAACCCAATAAATCGAAGCTCGAAAAGAGCCGCAAGAAAAAGAATAGACAAGACAACCCAAGAGAAAAAAACACCGGCGAACACTAAGTTATAAAGAAAGAGTCCTAGTTGGAAAGGGTATAATCTAGAGAAAACCCTTTGAGTTCTACGAAATTTTGGACCAAGAGTACACTTGCATCTTGACATTTTTGATGACCGAATCGGTGGTGATTGAAGCGTCATCGTGAACTACGGCATTCCTCGACTTCTAAACGCTCCAAAGATATTGATGTTGGGATCAAGTGACATAACTTCTTTCTTATAGGATGCACTAGTCTGAATTTCCAACTTTTTAATGATTGCGTCAATATAATTAGGCATTGGCCAAAAAGCTAAAAGTATCATTCCGAAATATAGCTTAACTTGTGAAGCGAACTTACTATTGGAATATATGGTACATATATACCCACCGTGAAGATAGAGGTGGTTGTGAAGATATGAGACGACCAAGTCTCGATGATTAATAGGCTTACCTAGTAGGATAGTTTGTTATCCTCTAGGGTTTAAGTTTAATATTTATGTATCCTATTATCATATAAATAGGATATCTATGTGATAGTAAATCATTCACCGAGTATTGAGATCTCTAAATATAATTCACCCATATGGGGTTTCATAGTGGACGTAGGTCAAGTGACCGAACCACTCTAATCTTTGTGTTCTCTTTCCCTCGTTTACCATTCATATTTTATGATGGTACAAAGCGAAAAAAGATCGATCTGCTTAAAGCTTCCATAGATGATGTTGTTTTCTTTTTTTACTATTTGTGGTTTTCATAATAGCGGTCTCACTTAAATACGGAGAAGATTACATAATTAGATGAGTATTTCACCGTTTTTTTTTTTTTTTTTTTTTTTGACATCATCATTTTTTCTTCTCTAATCATCAAGATCAATGGTTTCTTTATACTTCCATTTTAATTTAGTTTTCCCTTGATGCGATATAATCACTCATCACATTTTCGCTAAATCACGATTTTAAGATCCATGTTTTAATATCAAGCATTTGAATCATCTTTTACCGTTTTATATGTTTACACAAACTTATTTGATTTTTTGTTAACATATTTGTTAAGTCCATTTCAATTAGGTTTACCTAAAACAAACCTATATCAATTTCAAGTCTTTGCTTCTTGAGTTTTGAGTACTGGTCGTTTTCAATTAGGTTTACCCAAACCGCACCAAGGCATGCCATGCCCACGACATGCAAACCTAGCCGTGCCACCATGCCATCCTTCACTATGCGGCCACTAAAACGAAGGCGTGCAACAATCAACGGCCACCCTTCCACCTTAGATGCAAATCTTAGCCTCTAAGGTCGCCAAACAACGCATGTAACATTTGGCCCAATGCCAAACCCTAATTTGGTCGCGCCTAAACTATGCCTCCTCGGGCCCGCAACATCCCTCTTGAATTCTTCCCGAGTTTTCTTTGTCAAGTTGTTTTTACCTCCCGCAAAATACGAGTCCGTACGAGAATTCTACAACGATTCTAGTAAAGTGCGCTAATTAGGTTTCTAAAACGAAGGCGTGCGGCCATCAACGGTCCCTCTTCAATCTCAGGAGCAAATCCTAGCCGTCCAAGGTTACTGGACAACGCATGGTAACCTTTGACCCAAAACCCTAGTTTGGCCACTCCAAGCCGCACCAAGGAATGCCATGCCAATGGCACGCCAACCTAGCCGCGCCACCATGCTAGCTTTCCCTATGCGGCTACTAAAAAAGGCGTGTGACAATCAACGGCCGCCCTTCAATTTCGGGAGATAATCCTAGTCGTCCCAAGGTTACCAGACAACGCATGGTAACCTTTGACCCAAAGTCTAGTTTGTCCATGCTAAACCACGCCAAGGCATGCCATGCCAATGGCCTGCCAACTTTTCGTGCCATCATCTTTGGCCTTCCTACCAGCTATCAAAACAAGCGTGCAGGATCAGCGGCTACCTTTCGCTTAAGATACAAAATCTCAACCAGTCGAAGGTCGCCAAGCTAGTAAGTCTCCCAAGCTCGACTTGCCATGCAACAACCATGTTACATGTTTTCACGAAAACGTTCGAGACATCAAACCACAAACCGGGGGATCTTCTTTGGGTTTTGGTTTGGCGAACTCCGGCATTCCCATGGGACCAAGACACAGCATTCCCAGTGTGAATCGGCATTCTCAGTGACCGGCTTCCAGCGAGGATCACCGAAAGTGCAGCATTTTTTTATTAAAATCTAACGCCAGTTAGGTCACCTGAGAATGCCAGGTGACCGGACCTGGCATTCTCAGGTGACCGGAACTGGCATTCTCAAGTGTAAAATGTCAATAGTTAGGAAAAAAATTGTAATGAAGTATGTGTGTTAGCCTATTTAATTTCCCTAGTGGACTAAAGGGGTTAGATAAAATACTAACACATTATATAACTGCCTATGGGTAACCATTTTTTTTAGTTAGGAAAATTAGCTCTAAATTTTTTGTAATGCTTTTTTTTTATAAGGAAATTCTTGATTTGGTGCAGTGAGATTGAAAAGACAAGGACCACTAATACGTTTTAGTTTTGGGATTCTTATTCTATTATAAAAATATATCCTCAAATAGAAATTCCTAGAAGCGATGGAAACTTTTTGGATTTTTTGTATTTATATTTTTTTTTTGTCATTTGGATTTTGGATTAACCTCATTTTTTGGTTTTTGCTGGTGAAATACCGTGATCATACTATCAATATCGTGTGTGTTTGTCTTTATGTGTACGTGTTTCATACTCATGGATATTTGTTTAAAGACATGGAATGGCAGGACCATGCCTGATTTCATTCAATGTAATGGTCCTTCAAAAATTGGCGTCCTTTTTCATTCAATGTAATGGTCCTTCAAAAATTGGTGTCCTTCTTCATAATCATGAATGAACCGCTCTTATTGTTCAAGATGGAGGACAAAGGCAATGGTCTATCAGCCATTTAGTGCACAGATCGAGGTATATCCAACTCATGGTTTCATTTTTTAGGGCACAGTAATTAGTTTGTTTTTCATTTTTGGCAAGGATGGTGTATCCACGCATACGACGTGCTGTTTTACATACAATAATAGAGCTGCCACGAACCGATGAACGTATCAATTAATCCCCAGACAAAATTTGGACCAGCATCTGAGACAAAATTTCTTCTTATGCTAATATCATATATCTTGATATATATATCTCTAGTGCATGTGGTGGAGAGGTAGAAAGAAACGGACCAGCTAGCCTATTAAAATGATCGGGTTGGGGTTGCTATGAAAGCACATTTTTTTATCGTCAAGTTATTTAGTGGAAAAAAACATATGCAAATAATTGGTGCACAAGGAGTCACCAAACTAAAACTGAAAATACAATGCAAAGGAGTGACCAAACTAAAGCTTTTTTTTTTTTTTCTTTTGGTATAGAAAAAAACCCAATTGCCCATATCCACACTTTGAGAAGGAAAAAATTATAATCAGGTAAGGTATCGTGCGACATTAATAAACAAACCAACTGGCACTAGCCCAGTTGGCCAGGGGTTGGACTTCCAACCTACAGGTTGCGGGTTCAATTTCCGCGCTGATCGTGTCAAAAAAAACAAAACAAAAATAATAGAAAAAAAGCAAACAATAAATAAACAAATTATAATCAGCTAAGGTATCGTGGGATGCTCATAGCCTGTTGAGGCGCTGTAAGATATCTAGGCACATTAATAGTTGGTTACGATGCTATAAATTAGCATGCCATGCTAGTGGCTAAAAAGTATCATAGCCAGTTCACACTTTCTACTACGGCTGAGATAAAGAGAAATACGTCAGTCCATAATCTTTACGTGAGATACGAGAATGCTAAATAATGACATGGCCTTTGACACGGCTTTTTTATGGCGAGAAAATGGCAAGTGGCGTAGTGGCCTATAATGACGCTTCCATAGCCCGTGGTGGCGTTACGATTAGACTAATAGGCTGAGATTAAGGGTGCACACGGTACGGTTCGACTCGGTTCTTGACGAGGCCGAGTACCTGTACCTCCCTAGCCTCGGTTCCAAAATTTTGGACCGGTACCTGTACCTTGTACCACGGTTCCGGTACCATTCGATACACGTACGGTACCACGTACGGTTCCGGTACCAATCGGTACTTTCTGTCAGAATTTTCCTCAACATTTTCTTTGTTAAACATTTCACGTGTGAGGTCTTCTTTCCCTGTTGGTGGTGTTGTAACAATGCTGTGTATAAGGAACTTGTCTTTGCATTTCATATCCTCCTGAGTCTTTGGTGCTTTCCTTGTTACTATGAATTGGCATGTTGTTCCGGGCAATACAGTTCCTATTTTTGGACGAACACAGTAGTTTTGATCTTGAAAGCAACACATTCATTGGTTTTGTTGGTTAATTGCAGACAACATGAACTCCGTTTTTTCAATTTGAATGGAAATTTGAGATCTGTGGGTTCAATGTTTAAGAGATTATTATATTCTCTACTGATACTCATAATTCGCTTTTGTACGTAGAAACCTCTTGCAAACAGTAATTAAAGAAGAGTAAATTAAATGCAATCAAGAATTATCTTAAGAATTCAATTAACCAACAGATCTATAGCAATATCCCCATTGATCTTTCTTCAAGTTTGGAGATGTTGTCTTGAAGTTGTGGTTGTGATAGAAAATCAAGTGAAGATTAAACAATTGGGTATGTTGTGAACTAAATTTCGAGAAGCTTTTGTGAATAGATATAATGGCTATCAGTAGTCTAAATCCAATGGTTATAATTCTTCGGTACTGTTTGTAAGGTAAAATTCCTCCTACCCCAAACACAGAAATATGTATGATGATTTTGCTGATAATTGATTCGTGGACAGGATCTTCGATTGAATTATGGAGAAAGGGGGGGTACCTGCAAAAAACCCTCCAATGCTAAAGTCAGAAATGGATTTTTCACAGGAGATTTTGGGTATGGAAGATTGCCGCTCGCCTGTTTGGGCCGCCGGTGGATGTTGGTGACGTGGCGACTGCGCTGACGTGGCACCTGCCACGTCACCTCGCCTGCTGACGTGGCAACTGCCAAGTCATCGTCCATGCTGACGTGGCAGTCATTTGCTGACGTGGCACCCGCAGCCCATCCCGTCTGCTGACGTGGAACCCCGCAGCGCCATCTCGTCTGCTGACGTGGCACGTTGAGGGACGGTGCTGTGCTGGCGTGGCACCTGCCACATCATCGTTTGTGATGACGTGGCACCTATTTTGCTGACGTGTCATGTTGGTGACGTGGCACTTCTGATGACGTGTCGGTGGTGACGTGGAACGCTTGTGTTGTGAAACTTTTTAGCCCATGGGCTTGTACATGGGGTGTTCGTTAGGCCTAGTTAGCCATTTTTGGGTAAACACGGGAAGCACCTTACGCCCAATGAACACTCCTTAGCCACTAGCAGGAGTTTTGGAGGCCTAAGTTAGCCCATTTATTTGTGTAGAATATTAGGGGTACAAACATCGCCCCCTCTTAATCCATAACTTGTTATGGGTTAAGAAGTTCGGGTTCCCCTCTAATCTTGTATTTTTCTGGAGTGTTACATAACTCGCCCCCAAATGGTTGAGGTGACATATAACTCGCCCCCAGTATGTTTTGTGTCATGCTGCTCAATGCTTGCGCAGGGGTGCACCTCCCTGCTGCATTTTGCTCGCGCATGGAGTGAAAAATTGAGTTTTTCTGCTATTCAAGATGCGCGCAGAGTTTGGGATGTGTACAGTTTCACGTGCCTGGACAGATGAAAATTTTTGCCACATTTGTTGCTGCCCCATATGATGGGGATAAATTTGAAATAGGGTAGAAATGCTCGAACTTTGCACTCACCCTATCCACGAGGTGTCAGAGACGTTGCTGACAGTAGACTTAAACTAGACTGTTTTGTCATTTACGGATGACTGCGGATTCGATCACCCGCAGTGGCTTATAATTAACACGAACAATATTGATGAAGTATAGAATACCAAAATAATGTTGAACTAGAATATCTGAATTGAAATAACAAGATAAATACCTACTGCTTCGATCACAGCTGCCTCGTTAAAACCTTTGAGTGGAAAACCCAATGGGACAAAACCATCAAAAAGGAAAAAGAGTGCAGCACAACAGGATTTGAATCTACTTCTAATGATAAAACTTTTTCAAGTGGAACGAATTCCACGGCTTCCATGGATTCGAATCCTCGGTTAAGTCGAGATTCCTCAAGTAGTAGGATCCACGAGATGCTGGTCTATCCACTATGTATGGGCCTTCCCAGTTCGCCCCGAGCTTCCCACAGTTCGGTTCCATTGTGGCTGCTCGGGTTTTCTTCAAGACATATTCCCCTGGTTTGAACGACCGTTCTCTGACCTTGCTGTTTGTACCATAAGTAAAAATACCACTTAATGGGTCAAATTGATACTTGAATCATCTTTTGGTCATTATCCAAGCCTGCTAATCAGTCAACCAAGGCATCCCACCGATTACACATACCGGTCAATGGTCAAAGTCGATCAACTATCAAAGTCAAACGTCCGGTCAAGGTCAACGGTCAAAGTCAATGGCCGGTCAGTCCAAAGTCAACCGTCGGTCAACTATCGAAGTCAGTCGCACCCCAAGCCAATTTTCGGTCTTGTAGCCAGCAATGCCGCTAACCAATTCCTAACCAAAAATTCTCCCGCATCACAACCGATCTCCAACCATGCTTTGCGGCCCGGCCTCCATCCACGTTGCCGGCCATCATGTCCCCATCAACCATCAAGCGGTCCCCGCCCATGCGGGCCGGTAGATTCCGCCACAAATGTCCGCCAATCTTGCCAGACCATCATTTTTGCAGAATTTATCATGGAAGCATACATTTTTTTTTTTCTAAATCATTAAAATTTTATTACCAAATTAAACAAAAAGTTTACAAAAACATCCGACTAGACAGCCTGCAACGAGAATAAGCAAAAAAAAAAAAAAAAAAAAATCAAAAAGAAAGATAAAAACACCTAAGCCCAATAAATTCAGCCCAAAAATTAGCAGAACCCCGAAATAAACACTCTTCCCATTCCAAGGCACCTAAGAAAGGAGGTTTTTCATTAAATTCAATCACCTCACCTCTATCAAGAGATGAGCCTTTCTTCGCCATTTTGTCTGCTGAGAAATTAATTTCTCTAAAAGAATGTCTGAAGGAGATACTACTTATTCTTGCTCTTATCCTTTGCCATCTCTTTTCAACCATCCAAGGAATCTTTACGAACCGAAGATCGTAAAATGCATGAGTCAGCATCGAAGCACACATTAGAATAGTGTCTTCTTATAGCCCATTCACCAGCACCAATTAAGGCCATTACCTCAGCAATAAAATTTGTAGCCACTCCTATGCCACCAGCAACTGCACCAAGATAACTACCAGTACTACATCTCCCCACAAAACCATAACCAGAACTACCAGGATTCCCTTTGGATGCTCCATCACAAAGATATGAGTACTTGATTCTCTACAGAAATCTAAAGATACATTCCTTTATCTCTGTAGTTTTAACCTTCACACCTTTGATACCAAATTCTGTCATGATGCTCATATCATATATAGTACCCCTGATTTTACCTTTCATCCTCACACTACATTCTTTTGTAAACTGTAGAATTCTCATTTTGAAACTTTTCACCTCTGGAACTTCCTCATCATAACACACTCTGTTTCTGGTAAACCAGAGCTCCACCATTGTAGTAAAAGAACATATATACCAAATTTCTCTCACTGCAGAACTTTCCTTCTGGACACATTTCAAGACATCCATAAAGCTACAAGGAATTTAAAAATCCCTCCAAGCCAGTGCCATATTTTTTCACTAAAATCACAATGCCACAAGATATGTTCCATTGTATCATTCCCATTCCCACACAAATAACATTTAGAAACAGTGGAAAATCCCTTTTTTCTATAATTTTCTTCTGTTGCACATGCATTTCTAAGGATTTTCCATAAATTAGTAGAAATTTTAGGATGAATTACAGTGCTCCATACCTGATTTGCCCAAGTAACTTTAGGAAGTTTTTTTCTGATTAGCTCCACTGCACTTCTAACTGAAAATTTTCCAGTCAGATCAGGAGTCCATATTAGTCTATCTTTGCCTTCTCCAATTACTGGTAGTTCCTCTGTAGAAACAAAATTCCACATTTCTATAGGCATATTCCATTTACCATTTGCAATTAGATCACTTACTTTCATGTCCTTATGTTGTGAAATAAAAGTATTATCTGGAAATAATTCATCCAATGTATCTTCAGTAATCCACTTATCCCTCCAAACTGAAATCTCTTTTCCATCTCCAACAAGCCACCTGCTCCCTTGATGCACTTCATCCATAACCCATTTCAGCCCTGGCCATATTGAGGATTTTTTATGATACTTTATCCATTCTCCATTTCTGTCCTTAAACTTAGCATTCAAAAATTTTGTCCACTCTTTCTCTTCTGTCTTCATTTTCCAGAGAAGCTTCATGAGAAGAGCTTTATTCATGGTTTCAAATCTTCTTAACCCTAATCCACCCTCATTGATTGGAACACAAATCTCTTCATACTTAATTAGCAATTGGCTTCTTCACTGCAGATCTCCCTGACCATAAGAAATTTCTTACAATCTTTTCACATTCTTTTATCACATTTTTGGCCATTTATACACTTTGACATATTATAAATGTGTATACTGCACAACACAGACTTCACCAATGTTAATCTATCTGAAAAAGACAACATTTTTCCCATCCAACCTCGCTAACATTTTATGCATGTACTCTACCATCCCCCAAACTTGGTGATTTTTAACTCTGCTGGGACTTAAAACCACTCCCAAATATTTTTCAGGGAAAAACGAAAGTTCCATTTGTATGCTCTCGGCTATAGTTCTTCTTCTACTTTCACTTACTCCACCAACAAAACATTTGCTCTTCATCTTATTTATCACTTGACTCTGATGCCCTTCGATAACATTATGACTTCATTAAATTATCAAGTGATTTTTTTTTGTCCATTACGTAATACAAAAATGTCATCTGCAAATAACATATGTGATGGCTGACAACCATTCCTGTTAATCATTGGTACTATCTTCCTTTCATCTATGTATTTAGAGATATTCCTACTTAAAACCTCTTCAAGAATTACAAAAGAACAGAGACAAGGGATCACCTTGTCTAAGTCCTCTTCCAACGTAAAAGAAACCACAAGGACCACCATTCACTAATACGAGATTTTAGCTGATTCAAACAAAGTTCTAAGCCAATTAATTCCAATTTCCGAGAAACCAAAGTGTCTTAAGGTTTTAAAGAGAAATTCCCAGCTCAAAGAGTCATATGCTTGAGTGATATCTAATTTCAAACCAATATTTCCTCCTCTTCTTTTTACATCTAACTCATTTATCATTTCAGAAGCTAAAACAATTTTTTCTTGAATATTTCTGCCTTTTATAAATGCTCCCTGCTGACCAGAAATTATTTTTTCAATCACAGTACCAATTCTAGAAGTTATGATTCTTGTTATTATCTTAAAATGGAAATTTGCAAGCCCAATAGGCCTGAAATGTTCTGCCTTTTTTGCACCTGGAACTTTAGGTAGAAGGAATAGAAAATTTGAGTTCATACCTTTTGGAATAAACCTACACCTCCAACAGTATTGAATAGCCTTTACTAGATCATGACCAACAACATTCCATGCAAATTTATAAAAACTTCCAGGAAAACCATCAGGCCCTGGAGAACTGTTTTCATCCATTCCATATACTGCTTCCTTGATTTCTGCATCAGACGGAATTGCATCAAGGAGAAAATTGTCTTCATCAGTTATCAACTTTGGTATCACATCAAAATCTCTCATCATAAATAGTAGATTGATATTCAAATTTTTTTTGAAAATGGTTTACTAAAGTATCCCATTGTTTATTTGAGTTTGATCAACCACCATATTTCCAGTATTATCCTCCATTTCCAGAATATTATTATGAGCTTTTCTGATCTTCAGTGAAGTATGAAAGAACGAAGAATTTGCCCCCCCCTCCTTAATCCATTTTATTCTGGCTTTAGCTCTAAGAAGTTCATTATACTTTTGAGAAATTACTTCTTGTTTTCCTCTTAGCTGTCACTAAAATATTAAGTAAATCAACACTTTCAGGATTAGCATCGATTGATTGCGCCCTTTTCTACCTCCTCTTCCGCTTGTTTCATCTTTTACATTCAAATCACCAAAACCTCCCAGTTCCATTTTTTTACTACCTCTTTGAATCTTTTAATTTAGCCATGAATACAAAAGCTGGATTACCATTTATACTTTCTGCCCAAGAGTTTTGAATCACATTTATAAAATCAGGATGAGAAGTCCACACAGCTTGATATCTGAAAGGAATGTTTTTTGGTATTGGTATCTCCACAGTATTCCCCATTAAAGGTCCATGATATGAAGTACCCCTAGCACCTACCTTGTCCGCCAACCATCAAATTTTTCCATTTAACATTGAAGAAAGCCTTATCTAAATCACATAAGATTCTTTTTTCCAACCCTCGTTGTTACACCATGAATATTGTATTCCACTTTTTTGAGCTTGTATCAGCTCACAAAAATTTAAACTATCTCTAAATTCTTGCATAAAGCAACTTTTAAAGGTCTTCTACCACCAACTTTTTCGGTTGAATTTAGAACCACATTAAAATCTCCAATAACTAGCCATGGACAATCCATTTTATGTATTTGTGCTAAATCTTCCCATAAACTTCTTCTCTCAACAGTTAAACATTTTGCATGAATTCCGTTACAAGAACTTCTCCAACTTGAACTGCTATGGCTTGAGTTGTTGTTGATATAATCTTAGGTGTTGAAATAGAAGAATGCCGGGAATAACCATAAATTAGCTTTACCACCATCACTAGCATTATGAATTAACACTTGATTCATACCAGGCAACCTCAAATTTTTTACATACTTTCCGTAACACTTAATTTTAGGCTCGGCCTATCCAAAGTAATGAAGGATTAAATTGTTTCACTAAATTTCGAGTTTATCTTTGGCTTGTATTCTCTTCAAGCCTCGATATTCCGACAACATAACTCTCATTTATGTAAAGAGATTTGAGAAGATCCGTGGCTCCTCACACCCTTATTTTGTTTAGCTAAATTCTGATAGGTTGTTTTCTAGTTGGAACAATAGGAGAGGAATAACAAGAATGTTTACCTTTACTTACTTTGCTTATACTTTCCTCTGACTTTTTCTTTGTTCACACTTATTTGTTCTTCAACCACATCAATCAACACATGAAATTTGCTTGGTGACCCAATCGCAGAGAATTGTTGTCCGTAGCCTCATTACAGATGTTTGTCACTAAATTTTTCTTCCTCCCTACCACCACCGGTACTCTCCAAATTAGCTGGAATGTTTGTTAGCTATATGTATTAATCTCTCCTTTGATAATGCAGGAAAATCACTCTGGGAATTAATATCACCAAAATTTATAGGAGATATAACTGCATCTACTGTCTCATTATCACTTAACAATTCCTCATGGATAGATAGCTCCTTTTCTTTTTAGTATGTGGTTTCCAATTTTTGTATTTGAAGGAGTACTTAAAGGTGGACAGATATCAAAACCAACTTGTTGTTGATTCTTTTTGTTTTTTGTCTCCACACCTTCTTTGGCACTTCATATTGATCTACAAGCACCGTGCTTCACTTTGTACTGACTCTTTTCTCATAATCCTACATTCAGTAACCAAATGCCCCATCACCTTACAATGACTACAGTAAACTAGGCGGTTTAGGAATTTGAACTTCTTGTTCAAAATTACCATACGGACTTCACCAAAACATGATGAGGAATTGAATTTGCTAAATCCACTTCAACCGTAACACTAGCATAATATCCAACTTCCCTTTTAAGAGTTACCTCATCCACTTTTATAGCTCTTCCAATAGCATCTCCAGAGTGACATAAGAATTTTTCTTTTCCAAAACACTCAATTCCTAATCCTCGAAAATTTACCCACACAAAAGTATGAGTTGATTTTTGAGCAGCCGGATTGAAATTATGCTCCCAAAATCTCAATTTAAGAATCTGAGAATCCACTTGCCAGAAACCATTCCAAATATACTTCATATCAGATTCATTTGTCAACTTAATAATGAAATAACCTTTACCTGTGAGGAATCATTTGATAACTATCTCAAGTTTTCCACTGTTTCTTCAAAGATTCAACAAGATAAGCAAATTTCATCTTAACCAGATCCAATCTTCCAATTAACTAAATTTCCATTCCTCAAGACCTTCATCAATATCTTCATCAGGAAATATATAACGATGGAATTACAGGGAGGAATTTCATTTTCAACTCTTTTTCATTAGATCAGGAAGAAAAGAAACTAAAACTGTTATTATCCATTCTCGATTCAGATTGCATCGATTTGGAAATCAATTAGAATAAACGAAATAAGAGAAGTATTAAACCAGGATTGTAATAGAAACTATCACCAATCATTGATATTATTTGTAAATCACCTGAATAAATGATGTAGTTGCTCAGAATTCAAGAATTGAAAATTTTTTTTTTCCAATTTCGTCACCGATTCCGTCGCCGATTCCGTCGCCGAGTTGCAGAATGGAATCATACATAAATCATCATAAAGGCATGCAACATTGATTCCAGCAGTTTCATACATAAATCACCATGAAGGCATGCAACATTGATTCCAGCAGTTTCATGCATAAATCACCATGAAGGCATGCAACATTGATTCCAGCAGTTTTATGCAGAAATCATAATGGAGGCATGAATGAGAGTTAATGCTATTTATGTTTACATTGAAATTAGATATTCAACTATATAAATAGGAGCAGAAATTATATGAATAGGGGTAGCCAATAGGAGAGAAAAAGATACTTTGTAATACAAAAGTCAATAAAACATTTCTCCCCAAGGGGATTCATCCGTGGACGTAGGCATACCAGGCCGAACCACGTAAAACCTGCGTCAATCTTTGTCTCCTTATTTGTTCTTCAATTCGTCTCCTAACCCAAAATACACACCAAACTATCCATTCATCGTGTTTCGTGCCCAAAAGTAATTTTGGGTACAAACATTGGCGCCGACTAAGGGGACCTACGAGAAAAGAAATCGTGTTTTCCCATTGAGAAAAGTTGTAAAAAATACTTCAAAATCGTGTCCGTGAAAAAGCAGTCTGAGCGTCCTGGAAAGTCACTGCTGCGATCCCGTTGGTCGTGAAATCTACTGCATCCATTTGATCATAACGATGTGATCCGGTGATCGTAGCTGCTGCTGATCGTATAATCGCACATACTACAATCCAGTTGATCGCAACTGTTCAATCAAGATTCGCCGTTTCAGATTTGCTGAAGCTATTACCTCATGGATCGCCAAAATCACATCACTACAAAATCGATGATAATGTTCTTTGGGACGCTCGATCCGTGGCAAAAAGATGTAGTGAAATACCATCAAAACTTTGTAGGATATTCGATCCACGACATGGTCAATCCGATTTGATTTCTATCACTCCCGATCCGTGATCCGATCGCAATTTCCATTCGATTAATCACAATTATTATAGCCCAAAGATCGCGTGCCGAAGCCACCAAAAATCGATTCACTGCGAAAACCACCAAGGTTGTTGTCGGGATGTTCGATCCGCAGCATGTTCAAGTCCAAAGTCCAGAAAAATTTCTTCTCAAATAACGCATTATCCACCTGTCGAGTTTGTCAGTATGACAAAATCAATCTTGTTATGATCGCAAAGTGGTCAAGTTGTCCACATCTCAAGGTGCTGAATACCCGAGGGAAAACCTCGAGAAAAGCATCTCTTAAAATTCGAAAGGACCACAAAAAGTGCAGCAAAATCATGGTGAAAATTCCATGAGAAACGATACTTAGTTCAACAAACTGTTTTTGAAATTGTGAAGAGAAAAGACAACAAATTTAAAACTGTTGCAAAAGGTCAAAGAGAAAAGATAACACCACGAGCAGTAGTTGCGAAATTTCAAGACAAAAGGAAATAGTTCGTGAAAAGCGTATAAACGTTTCAAAAAAAAAAAAAAAAAAAAAAAAAAAAAAGGCGGCGGCGATCACGGCGGCGCGGCGGCGAGGACAACAAAGGAATGACCTCGAGATCTGTTCACCCTCTTCAGGATTTTCTTTCACCCACCTTTCTTTTCACTCACCCACGTCAAAGGTGTCCATCACCCACGTCAGAGTTCTTCGATGCTTCTAGTTACATCAAAGTTCGATGCGCAGCAAATGACCACCGTGGATTTTATTAGGAACATCAAACTTCGATGATCCGCGATACATCAAAATTTCATTCTAAGCAATAGTTCGATGCAATGGTGGTACATCAACCTTCGATACGCTGAACACAAGACCGTTGATGGTCCCTGGTACATCAATTTTCGATGCTCTCTAAAACATCAAAACCAAATTAAAAAAAAAAAAAAAAAAAAATGTAAAGCCGGCGGCCCAAACGAGCGGCGGCAACGGCGAGCGGCAGGGGTGACAGATGAAGCCGATGAATCGGCGATCTTTAGGCGATTAAATTCGGGGCCTGATTTTGTGCTTCTCGGTACAACTTAATTCCGTAGCCCTGTTTCAATGCTACACGGCGCAACTTAATCCCGTAGCCCTCGGATTATTTCACCCCGTTTCCCTTGCTTTGCGGATATGTACACCCCACTAGGGCTTGGTCGAAAATCTTGTTTCGTCAATAACTTCTTCGTTTTAAGTCCGAATCGAGTGATTTTTGGCTCGTTGGAATCGTCTTTCAATTCCCTACAACATGGAAGTGAAAAATCATGAGTTTGGAAAATTTAATTTTTGAGGTTCCGAGTGGCACGACAAACACTATCAAGATGCGGTGGCACTTGCACGTTCAATGTTCGCGAGCGCTATTGTGTCGATTTTCTACCCACAACCCAAAGATCGTGAGTACCGATTGGAATCATAAACCTCGACGCGCACATGTTCGGTGCTAGTTAAAACACGCTCTGATCAGGTTATACGAACCGTTGTAGTCCTGTTGTCCTCGGAACATTGCAGTCCGATTGATCGCAAGCTACTTTGCAAGTCCTTTTCCACATAACTATTACGATCGATTGATCGAACTATTGTAATCCGATTTCACAAAGAATGTTCGTTGGCATGTTGGTCGAATCACCGCAGTCCTTTTTAATTCCTACAGTCCAGTGGGTCGAACTGCTGTAGCCCGATTTTCACGAAAAACTGTTTCAAATACAGTTTTCCTCTCAACTGATTCAGTCCAGTTTTGCGCATAACTGTTGCAGTGATCACAGCTGCTGAAATACAGTCCCTTGGCAACTTTCTTCGATCCAGCTTGGACTTAATTGGTGCATTCCAGTCCCACAGACAAATCAATTACTAAGTCGAGACGAGACGCTAAGGCAACTATACTAATCACCGTCGCTTAAAAACACCGACATAGTAAGGAGACGAGAAATTGTGGCGAATATTTAGGCCCTTGCAAAAGTCTTTGATTACTCCTGAATCGAACTGTTTCCCATTGTCTGATATTATTGCGTCTGGGATACCGAACCTACAGACGATATTCTCCCATATGAACCTTTTCACATCATGTCTGGTGACGTGTACCAGTGCCACGCTTCGACCCACTTGGTGAAATAATCGGTAGCGGCTAGACGAATCGCGCCTCCAGGAGCTTTGGGGAGCGGCCCGACGATGTCCAATCCCCACATAGAGAACGGCTAGGGACTAAAAAATGGATGTAATTCGTTGGCGGGTCTTTTCGGAATTGGAGCGTGTTCTTGGCATGGCACACATTTCTGCGCATATTCTTTAGCGTCTTTCTGCATGTACGTCCAAAAATACCCCTGGGTAAGTATCCCGTGCGCGAGACCGGCGCCTCCGTAATGGTTGCCACAAATTCCCTCATGAGCCTCTCGCGATTATTTGTCCTTCCTCGGTGACACACATCGCAAAAATGGCTCCAAAGCTACGGAGTTTGCGGTATAATGACCCCTTCGATCATTGAGTATCTCCATGAGTTCTTTTTCACCTTTGCGGCGTTTCGTTTTTCAGGGAGTTCGCCAGTTGTTAGGTACTGTATGTATGGTTGACGCCAGTCTGTAATGTTTTCAACATGACTGCCTGACTTATCTGTCACTGGACTGTCAATATCCATATTGTTGTCGATGTTCTTAGTATCCTCCTGTGCTGATGTAGCTGCCCTCTCGCCCCCACTAGCGTGTTCGAGAGCCAGAACAAATTGGCGGTCGGAGATGCTAGGTAACTCTTGGAAATCTACTACAACGAAACGGGTGGAATCAGTTTCGACTGCGGAAGAAAGATATGCCAAAGCATCTGCATGCTTGTTTTCCAACCGTGGCCTCTGCCCAATAGAAAATTGGTCGAACTCATTTGCCAGGTTTCGCATATGATCCAAATATAGGGCCATTCTTTCTTCCTTGGCTTTGTAGGTCCCCAGAAACTGGTTGACCACTAGCATGGAAACAGTGACCAGCTTCACATTCTTCGCATCTAACTATTTGACAGCTTTTAAACCGATTATTGCAGCTTCATATTCAGCTTCATTGTTTGATGCTTGAAAACCTAGATAGTTGCTTTCTCGATCCTCGAACCTTCGGGAGTAAGGATGACGCATCTAACTCAAAGACCACCAACATTTGATGACCCATCGAAGAATCTGATCCCACAATTGTTCAGGGGCATCAATCTCCATTGCGGACTCGCCCCAGTCTGATCAGTGACTGGCTCTATGGGTTTTAACAGCTCTTTTTCTTCGTCAGCAACCATTTCTATATCATCCACAGGAAAATCTGCTAGCAATGCAGCCAATGCGTGTCCTTTTTCCTCGATTCGGTTTCGTGCATTTGATCTCATACGCCCTTTAAAATTTGACCATATGGCTAGTCGACCGGAATCATCAGCACGCTCCCGGATTCTCTTTAGCGGGTATTCCGAGTATACTACGATCTGCCTTCCTTGGAAATAAGGCTTGAGGCGACGAGATTCATGGAACAGTGCAAGTGCTATCTTTTCAATTTTCTTGTACCGTGTTTCTGCCCCCGTCAAAGATTTACTGACGAAGTAAACAGGTTTCTCATGTGGATCCGTAACAAATAAAGATCGCACTCACAGTGTTCTCCGTTGCAGCCAGATAAACTCCAATAGGTTGTCCAGTTTTTTGTGACCAAAACCGTGGGGTTGACAAATACTGCTTGATCTCATCAAAAGCCCTTTCACACTCAGCCGTCCAACCAAAATTCACTACTTTCTTCAAAACGTCAAAGAATGGCTTGAATCGATCCGACGAGCGTGAAATGAAACGGTTTAAGGTCGCTAATCGTCCCGCTAGCCACGGACCTCCTTCTTCGTTCTTGGGGATGGCATTTCTCTCGATGGCTCGATTTGTTTCGGATTCGCCTCGATTCCTCGTGTGTCATCAAGTATCCAAGGAACTTTCCTGATGATAGCCCAAATGAACATTTTGCTGGATTGAGCTTCATACGATATTGCCTTAAGATATCGAACGTCTTTTGGAGATCAAGAAAATGTGATTCTTTTAGCTGAGATTTCACTACCATATCATCGATGTATACTTCCATCGACTTCCCAATCAGATCCTTGAACATATGGTCTACCAAGTGCTGGTAAGTTTCCCCTGCGTTTTTAAGACCGAACGGCATTACAGTATAGTAGTAAATTCCTCTGTCAGTCATGAATGCAGTATGCTCTTGATCGTCCTCGAACAAAGGTATTTGGTTATACCCCGAAAAACCGTCCATGAATGATGCGTCTCCCATACCCCGCATTTGCATCCACCAAGTCTCTTATCCGTGGCAATGGTACGGATCACTCGGACAAGCTTTATTCAAATCAGTAAAATCGATACGTATACCGAATTTTACCATTCTTCTTCGGAACGGGTACGACATTTGACAACCCGACTTGATATTGTACTGGTCGAATAAATCCCCGCTTCCAACAGTTTTTCGACTTGCAAAGAACTCCATCCTTCTTGCTTTGCGCCATATTCCCGATTTTCCGTCGAACAGGATGGAAATTCTCATTGATGTTTAGCTTTGTGGCGAGGCTACATTCGGATCTATCCCGGCATCTCAAAGAAAAACTCCAGGCGAAAACATCGGTGTTTGCCCTTAGCAACGTAATCGAGACCATCGTGTTCATGTGCGGGCAGATCGCCCCTACGAACGTTGTTTTCTCGCTCCTCATCTCCAACGGACCTCGATCGGTTTCTCAACCGTTGGGGGTTCAGCCGCGTCCTCTCCCCTATATGATTCCGGAGGGAGAGGATTTTGTAATTGTTATTTCGCTCGACTCGCATGATGGGTTGCCACCGACTTCTCGACTTTTTGTACTCATCCATTGCACTCTCATGACACTTATGGGCGGCCATCCGGTCGCCTCTAACTTTCACAACTCCTCTCGGGGTAATAAACTTGTGCATTGATGATTAGATGATGTGATTGCACCGATCTCATGCCCAATATCGTCCCTACGATCGCATTGTAGGGTTCTCGGCAATCCAAAGAACAAGAAAGTGCCCAAGACGGACTTGTCATCCACCGTTATCGGTATCTTCACTTTTCCAATCGCCTTTTGTAACTTCGCCAATAAACCGATAATTGGATTTTCATCCTCCTCGATCAAGTCGTGTGGGAGATTCATAGAGGAGTAAGCTCCTGAAAACAACACGCTCATTGAGCTTCCTGTATCAACTAGAATCCGGTGTACACGAAACATGCCGATCCAAGCAGTTATAACGATAGCGTCATTGTGGGGAGCATATACACCTATCATGTCTGCATTAGAGAACTCGATCTTGGTGCACCTAAGCTCCCGAGTTTTTGCTCCATTACCGCCGACAAAATCGATGTGATTGGTCGGTACCATTCTTTCAATTGCCCGAGCTTCCTCCCCGGTTTCGTCTTCGATGCCCGTCCTGGTCATTGAATAGATCCCGGCGTGGGCGACGTTAATCACATGTGCGTTAATCACGTTGGTCGTGGCAAACTGTCAGGACCTTTTCCAAAGTCCTTTTTCACGTATCTTGTTGCAGCTTCCCAAAGATCGATCATTCGCCGAATCTCGATGCGTAAAGAGCGGCATTTCTCGGCTTTGTGACCATGGTCTTTATGGAACTTGCGTGATTTGCTCCTATCACGTTTATCTCGTGTTTTCGCTGCCAAAGGACGTGGGGGGCTCAAATCCTTTTGTATTTTTTTCGTATGACTCCGTCAGACTTATGCTCAGCGGGTCACTTCATATCGTGAAATTTCTGATACCCAGTTTCCATGCGTTCACCTTGATTTTTCTCTCGAATATCCCCGCGATCATTATGTTTGTCTGTTCGAACGGTTCTTGGATTTTTCTTTCTTCCAATCGTTTTGATGATTGGACGATTTGTGAACTTCTTCTCGAGCTTTAGAATCGTCCTCCACTCAGGCGTACTCTTCTACTCGATCATATAGTTCTTCCAAAGTTTTTGGTGGTCTCGTGACCAAGGAACCGTACACACCTCTTTGATCATGCTGGTAAGCATGTTTGTATGCTGCAATGACAACTTGGTCGTTGGCTCCATCCCGTGGTCAAGGGTTCGATCCCCTTAGTTGGCGCCGACTAAAGGGATTCATGTAAAACAATCGTGTTTTATCATTGAGATAGGTGCGTCAAAAGCTCAGAAATCATGCCACGAATTTTCATGCAAAAATCAGCAAAAAAAAAAAAAAAGGATCTGGTGACGAATCTCAAAATCAGCCCGAGAAAGACTTCTTTGGTCGTTGTTTTAATCAAAAAAATGGTGATGGTCCACTAGAATCTATTTCCAGTTCGTATTGTTAGTGGTGGAATCACTTTCTAGTCCGTGTTGCTGTAAACATCAATGGATCCAATTACAAAAATAAAATAAAACCCCTGCAACCTCCGTTCGAAATGGGAGGTTTAATAGATGAAGCTCGCGAAAGGTGTTTCCGACAAACTTCTAAGAAGTTCGCTCCTAAGCCAATAACACCGGTAATGACCAGCGCCATAAGTATTCAGCCTGAACTGGTTAATGCGATCAACACGGAAAACACATGCAAAGGAGATAAGCATACATTTTTATCCTTAAATCTCATTAAATGATTTTTGATTTAATTCCATGAATTAAAGCATACGTTTCAATACTTAAATCTCTTTTATTTTTAATTTAATTTCATGAATTAAATTGCGCAATGAACAGGTTCAAGCTTAGTGAAATCCATAAAGCATCATGATGAAACGTTCAAACCATTTTTCAATTCCCTACAGCATGGAAGAAAAAATTTCTGTGTTCGAGAAACTTTTATATGCACTTGGGGCAGCAACGTGATCGAGTTCGAGGTTCGTGGATAACGACATGACCGATTTAGAGGTTCGTGCATAACGACATGATCGATTTCGAGGTTCGTGGATAGCGACATGATCGAGTTCGAGATGAGGATTGCATAGACCCTTCAATATTTAGCCTTGCATCACTTCGCAAGCACCTAAAGCCTCACCTTGTACGTGAGCACATAAGTATTGCTTTTATCGCAAGCATAAAATCTCTTCTTGCACGCGAGTATGAAAGACTTGCATCTTGGCAAGCATAAAGTCTCGTCTGAACCACGAGCCCAATGCCCGATATTGGTCCAAAGACTCGTACTCAACACAAGCAACAACCGGCTGCCCAAGCAAAGAAGCGCTAGCCTTGTTATGTTGCGAGCAAAAAGCCTTGCCCCAGCCGCAAGCACACACTACATTCTACTCAAGACTCGACTATCTATCGAGCATCACAAGTCCACCACGTGACAAAAAGTCTCACCTAGCACGTGAGCAAATTTTATTGCAGGTTATCACAGTTGGGGGTGTCTTTGTAATGTCCCTACTCACGCTTGGGGGCGACTGGCGAGTTACGTTATCGACGATCGACGCGAAGGAAAAACAAAATTCTTAACCCCCAACAAGTTGGAGGTTAAGAGGGGGCGATATTTGTACCGTGTATAAAATACACGGGAGGCCCGCAAAGCAATACAAGGAGGCATGCAAGGGAAGTTTCATGCGGATTAATGCCAGGAGGCATGTAGGGCAAGTCAATAGGCATGCAGGCAGTTTCATGCAGAATTTATTCAAGGAATCATGCAAACAGTTTCACGCAGAATTTATTCAAAGAATCATGCAAAGGAGTTTTCATGCAGAGATTAATGCCAGGAGGCATGCAAGGGAAGTAAATACCATTTATGTTCAGGATTGTATAAATAGAGAGAATGTAATTCTGAATATGAGAGTGTTTATGGGTGAAAATCGTTTCTGCTGATTTCGGTAATTTCGGTGGGTGAGTGAGAAATTGATTCAAACCCTAAACAAATGTCTGCACGTGAGCACTTTGTAGATTCGAGAGATCGATCCGTACAAGTCCGGCCTAAACCAAGAAATGGTCGTTCCGGACTTGCTTCGGTCACAAAGTGGAGGAGAAGGGTTGATTTGGGGAGGGAAGCAAAGAAAGGTGTTGAGGAGAGTAGTATCTCGACTTATATCGAGAAAGTGAAAGCTTAGGAAGCTTGCAAGAGATGGAAGCTTTTTGGGAGAGCTTGCAAAGTTGCCTTTCGAGAGTGTAAGTGTAGTATATTTCTCCGACCGAGACTTGTTGTCCTGGGTGGAAATAGGTAAGACCTATTTATACAAGTCGAGATTGAAACATACCCCGGCCTCATGAAGGAAGAGAGTAAAGGGTGAAATAATGGGAGGAGGTGGTAACCGCATGGTTTAATGGGCGAAAACGTTTTTCACCATTATTTCCTCTTTTATTTGACCGCTTTATTCCTTTTCACGCTTTCTTAATGTGAGCGTAGTGTACGCCGCATCTTTGTGACCGCCAAACCAAAACCCTAAAGAAGCATCCCCGGTTTGTGTCGACGTCTCGAGTGTTGGTTGCATCTTGAGTGCAAGTGTTTTGCTAGTGGCGCGTGTGGCATGTGCCAATGGCATGTGCGGAATGCCTTGGTGGTAGGTTGCACGGTTTGCAAGTTAGGTTACAGCGTGTGTGTTTGGCATGTGCCAATGGCATGTGCGGAATGCCCAGTGGTAGGTTGCACGGTTTTCAAGTTAGGCTACCAGCGTGTGTGTTTGGCATGTGCGGAATGCCTTGGTGGTAGGTTGCACGGTTTGCAAGTTAGGCTACCAGCGTGTGTGTTTGGCATGTGCGGAATGCCTTGGTTGTAGGTTGCACGGTTTGCAAGTTAGGCTACCAGCGTGTGTGTTTGGCATGTGCCAATGGCGCGTGCGGAAATGTTGACCTAGTTGCAAGTCTTGCAAACCTAGGGCGCTATGTTTAGCGTGGGCCAAAGGCATAGCGGCTTAGAAATATGGCTTGCGGCACGTGTTGGCATGTGCCAATGGCACGTGCGGCCATGTTGACCTAGTTGCAAGTCTTGCAAACCTAGGGCGCTATGTTTGGCGTGGGCCCAAGGCATAGCGGCTTAGAAATATGGCTTGCGGCACGTGTTGGCATGTGCCAATGGCACGTGCGGCCATGTTGACCTAGTTGCAAGTCTTGCAAACCTAGGGCGCTATGTTGGCGTGGTCCAAGGGCATAGCGGCTTAGAAATATGGCTTGCGACACGTGTTGGCATGTGCCAATGGCACATGCTGCCATGTTGACCTAGTTTCAAGTCTTGCAAACCTAGGGCGCTATGTTTGGCGTGGGCCAAAGGCATAGCGGCTTAGAAATATGGCTTGCGGCACGTGTTGGCATGTGCCAATGGCACGTGCGTCCATGTTGACCTAGTTGCAAGTCTTGCAAACCTAGGGCGCTATGTTGGGCGTGGGCCAAAGGCATAGCGGCTTAGAAATATGGCTTGCGGCACGTGTTGGCATGTGCCAATGGCACGTGCGGCCATGTTGACCTAGTTGCAAGTCTTGCAAACCTAGGGCGCTATGTTGGGCGTGGGCCAAAGGCATAGTGGCTTAGAAATATGGCTTGCGACACGTGTTGGCATGTGCCAATGGCACGTGCGGCCATGTTGACTTAGTTGCAAGTCTTGCAAACCTAGGGACGCTATGTTTGGCGTGGGCCAAAGGCATAGAGGCTTGGAAATATGGCTTGTGGCACGTGTTGGCATGTGCCAATGGCACATGCGGCCATGTTGACCTAGTTGCAAGTCTTGCAAACCTAGGGCGCTATGTTGGGCGTGGGCCAAAGGCATAGCGGCTTAGAAATATGGCTTGCGACACGTGTTGGCATGTGCCAATGGCACGTGCGACCATGTAGACCTAGTTGCAAGTCTTGCAAACCTAGGGCGCTATATGTTCACGTGGGCCAAAGGGCATAGCGGCTTAGAAATATGGCTTGCGGCACGTGTTGGCATGTGCCAATGGCACGTGCGGCCATGTTGACCTAGTTGCAAGTCTTGCAAACCTAGGGCGCTATGTTTGGCGTGGGCCCAAGGCATAGCGGCTTAGAAATATGGCTTGCGGCACGTGTTGGCATGTGCCAATGGCACGTGCGTCCATGTTGACCTAGTTGCAAGTCTTGCAAACCTAGGGCGCTATGTTGGCGTGGGCCAAAGGCATAGCGGCTTAGAAATATGGCTTGCGGCACGCGTTGGCATGTGCCAATGGCACGTCCGGCCATGTTGACCTAGTTGCAAGTCTTGCAAACCTAGGGCGGTATGTTGGGCGTGGGCCAAAGGCATAGCGGCTTAGAAATATGGCTTGCATGACATCGTGTTGGCATGTGCCAATGGCACGTGCGGCCATGTTGACCTAGTTGCAAGTCTTGCAAACCTAGGGCGCTACGTTGGGCGTGGGCCAAAGGCATAGAGGCTTGGAAATATGGCTTGCGACACGTGTTGGCATGTGCCAATGGCACTTGCGGCCATGTTGACCTAGTTGCAAGTCTTGCAAACCTAGGGCGCTACGTTGGACGTGGGCCAAAGGCATAGCGGCTCGAAATTTGGCGTTGTTGCCATGGTGCGCAGTGGTACCGCTTGGTTTGGCATGGTTGCAATGGTGCGAGAGTGCGGCTTGGTTTGGTATGGTTGCCATGGTGCGCAAAGATGCGGCGGGTTTGGCATGGTTGCCATGGTCGTGATGCGGCTTGGTTTGGCATGGTTGCCATGGTGCACTATGCGGCTTGGTTTGGCATGGTTGCCATGGTGCGCAGGTGCGCTTGGTTTGGCATGGTTGCCATGGTGCGCAGAGTGCGGCTTGGTTTGGCATGGTTGCCATGGTGCAAGTGAGATGCGGCTTAGTTTGGCATGGTTGCCATGGTGCGCAGAAGTGCGGCTTGGTTTGGCATGGTTGCCATGGTGCGCAGATGCGGCTTGGTTTGGCATGGTTGCCATGGTGTGCAGAGTGCGGCTTGGTTTGGCATGGTTGCCATGTTGCGCAGAGTGCGGCTTGGTTTGGCATGGTTGCCATGGTGCAAAGATGCGGCTTGGTTTGGCATGGTTGCCATGGTGTGAGATGCGGCTTGGTTTGGCATGGTTGCCATGGTGCGCGAAGATGCGGCTTGGTTTTGGAATTAGGGTTCTGTGGTTGAAAACCCTAATCCGGTATTTTGAAAAATACCCCTATTAATTATTTACACCTGAGTTAAATGCTCTTAGTTAATGTGTTGCGGGTAACACTAGGTCATGAGGTTTTACGATTTTACCCTTCTCTAAAAACCACCATCAACATTAAGTCCCCCGCTAGCTTAACGGGGGCTTTGTTGCAGGTAAGCATAAGATGGTGACAAACTATTAACAACAAACCGTAAAGAAAATTGAAGGAGGCTTGTCCGACCTTTTATAAATAGGATTTCGAATCTTTGCCTCTGGGGTAGTTTTGCACAAATCGGAGGCGGGCACAATTTGGTGGGCCCGGTGCATCTTGGGCGACGTTGGGAAGTTGGCGCAATTGGTGGGGCCGGTCTAATATTGGAAACCATGCTTGCAGGCGTGTCTTGGGCGACCATTGGGAGGTCGGTCTAATCTTGGAAACCATGCTTGCAGGCGTGACTTGGGCGACCATTGGGAGGTCGGTCTAATCTTGGAAACCATGCTTGCAGGCGTGACTTGGGCGACCGTTGGGAGGTAGGCGCAATTGGTGGGGCCGGTCCAACTTGGAAACCATGCTTGCAGGCGTGACTTGGGCGGCATTGGGAAGTCGCACCCTTTGTGGTCCCGTTTCGTACACGCGTGATTTTGGTAAAAGGGAAATCCTTCCCTATTTCAAAGTCTTTCACGCCTATATATATATATATACATAAACCCCCTTTTCCCCATTCTGTGCTTTATTCTTTCCTCTTTTCATACTAGCGGCAAAGAGAGACCGGCTTCCAGGTATGTCTTCGAGTACTCTTCTCTCTCTCTTTTTTTTTTATAGGTATAAACCTTAAGAGTAGGCGCTTCCACAATCCTTGCATATGATTCCTTGCGTGCCTCTTTGTAGAAAGTATTGTATGTATGCAACCAAGGGAATACCGCATATATTGTTTGAACCCGTGGGAAATATTGCATATATGAATTTTCGGTCCTGAAAGAAATATTTGAACCCTGAAGAAAATACTGCGTGTGTATTTCGAACCCGTAGAGAACCCTGTATGAATTCAGAAGAAGAATATTGTGTATATGCTCCATATGACTTTGAACCCGCAGGAAATATTGTATATATGATTTTGCTTCTTGAAAGAAATATCACGCGCGCAGTTTTGAACCAATAGAAAAATGCTCCATATATATTTTTGAACCCGAAGAAGGATACTGTAGACACACTTGTACCCGTATAGAATCTGCGTATATAGTTTCGAACTCGAAGAAAAATATCGCGTATATAGTCTTGAACCCGAATAAAATACGTCGGCCTTCCCCATTCTTCTTTTTTCGTTTATGTGTCGGGAGATAACCGTCTTTCTCCGTTTGTTTTGTGCGAGATATCTTATTACCAAATTGTTATGAAGGAATTCGATAAGATGTTACACGAACCACATTTCACTTCGTCAAGGATGCTCATAATTCCAAACCGAACACAGATGATGAATTCTTCACTAGAGCCCTCGCCTCGCTCGGAAGAATCACCCGTGTTTCGTGCCAATTTTGCTAACCGGTCTTTGAGGATGCGAGGAAGACACGTTCGGTTTGCCCGCAGAGCACCATTCGATTTGTCTTCATAAAGGGGTATATTCCTCTTCCAACATTGACTTGTGGATGTGTCAAAGTCCATTGCGTTCTTTTGACAGGGATGGGTTGAGTTCATGGTGAGCGAGGAGCGTATAAATACCAACTTGACTCGGCGCGAGTCATTGATGCCGTCAAGACTTCATGGAAATCTCCAGATTAGGAAGGACATCCCGAGCTTGGTTGCTTTCATCTCCGGATGGTGTTCTGGACACCCATACAATCATATGTAGATGGGGTGAGATAACTTTCTCCTTGGAGAGTGTGGCTCTCTTTTGAATCTTCCAAGAATCGGGAATCTTAGAATCCAATTATCTCGAAGCGAGGTGAAGATGCGGGATGACCTGGCCGCTAAGTTGGGGAGTTCGCTGGAAAGACTCCATTGCGAAGTCGAAGGACTCTGCCCGGAAAGAGGATGAAAGGTGCCCTTACGGTTGGTGGATATCTCAATGGTTTCCGGACGAGTTAGAGCCCGAACGGAAAAGCGGTGATCTTCATGTCGCAAGCATTTTTGGCTCTCTGGTTGTCTAGAGACATTTTTGATGACCAGTTCGGCAAGAAAGGGAATAAGACCCCGAGTTGTTGGCGATTCTTGTGAAGTTGGCAAAGGGTGAAGTTCTTCCCATTGGCAAGTCAGTTCTTGGTTCCCCGTATGTGCATCCGGATCACCTAGTTGCGAACATGCGAGTTTGAACGGTTTCATGAAAGTGGATTCATATGTGCACGTTGTTTTCTCGCAAGTCCGGCTATGGGAGCACTTTGAGAAGTATGCTCAAACCGCGTTGCCTTCGCTTCCCGTGAGTTGGGGTGGCTCCCGAATTCTTCGATGGGTGAACAAGGCGCCCAAGGGTTGGCGTGAGCTTGGCTAGTTTTCTTGATAAGTTGCATGAAATCAATTTTCTTCCATGGGGTCCGGTCCATAAGTCGTGACTCAAATTGACACTTTGCTTCGCTCCGCTCATGTCTTTGTCTTGATGAAAATTTGAGCGTTGGTGAAAACTCGTTCATCCAAAGCCGCTGCTGGGTTATATGTCGTCTTTCTTCGTGGGGTCTTTCAGGATAGTCGCTACAATATCGACCGTCGTCATTTCGTCACATGGGTTTCGATCAAGGGGTGCCTCTTGTTTACCGGCCAGTGATCCCTAAGGATTCATTGCGTGTCGCCCTTGACGCCTAGTGTCCTTAAGCCGGGTATCCGTCCTTTCCTTCTTTCAAATGGGAAGAGTAACCGACGACCTTCGGCTATAATGAGTTTTGGTGCGACGAGTTTACTATGATCCGAGATTTTTTGAATAACGTGGTGGAAAACGTTCGTTGCAAACCTTCCCCAGAGTTCGAAGGAGTATCCAATGTTGAGAGATCAAGCGAAAGTTGCCTAGCAATTCTGAAAGCCCCCAGGTGCCAGGAACGGAGAACGAAGAATCGTGGCTTTGGCGGGCACGGACGGTTTCACAAGATCCTCCCACGGCTCTTGTGTCTTTCAGTTCTTCCAATAACCAGGTATGTGTCGCCTCTTCATTGGTTTGTCTCAAGACACGTGAATTTCGGCTGAGAACGTGTGTCTTGTTTCCTTCAGGGCTTTGGTAGTGTTAATGATTTTTTGCCCTTGCACGTTGCCAGAGACGGCAGTTTCTTCAAGGAATTCCACGACAGACCGAGCCTACTCATAGCGGTGATGAGTCGAGAGAAAGAAGAAAGTTCAACAAGCGAGAGTGATTCCTCTGGGCAAGACCGGGTTCTTCTTTGGGAAGTGGTTCGGTGAGTTTTCGCGCTTCTTTTCTTTCTTCTTCTTCTGTTTCTTCTTTTGAAAAATGTCTAACTCAAGTTTGCAGGAGGAATCCCGGTTCGGAGGGCGATTCAGGGGTGGAGTCACACGAAAACTTGCCTTTGGTGACCACCGCGGTGACTTGGAGATGGGAGTTAGCCAATTGCCGGCACGTACGTGGTTCAAACGGTGGATGATTCTCTCGATGGTTGTTGCCGTAGACATGGAAGAAGACCCTTTGAGTCGTGAGGCCACTTGCAGGCGCCATTTTGATCCCCCGTACTTGGTTCCTTATCCAGGTCATGTGTCGTTGTCGGCTTTAGCGTGCTTAGGCTAAGCATGAGGCGTTGTACACCGAGAATCTGGGAGAAGCACGGACATATGGCCACAACCAAGAAAGTCACTAGTCGATTTGCGCTGGTTAAGCGTGTGGAAGAGGCTTTATCTTCCATCGAGGATATGCGTGAGGTGACCGGTCACACCGTTTCAAGACGTTATTACCAACCGGGAGCACCATCGCGACGTGTGCGTAGAAAAGGAGTTCAACACTTCGTGGTTTGTCGAAGGCCTTGTCGAGATCCAAAAGTTGAAAGATGCAACAATCGAAAACCTTTCCGCCGAGGAGATCGCCCCGACAGAGATGGAACTTGAAAAGCTTTCCAAGATGTTGACTATGAAGAGAGCGGCTCTGAAGACGCAAAGTTGACTTTCTCCAAGAAAGAGCATCGTTGGACGATTTTCCTTAAACGTTTCTCTGCTAAACTTTCATTTAGGTTTTTTTTTCTTTTGAAAGACATATTGGATGTCTGGTTCAAAACTTGACCTTTGATAGACAGCTGGTAGCTTTTTAGGGTATTGGATTATTTCTGGGATGAATGGTTTTGATAATATGACTCTGATTATGTTTTTGGAAAAGAATATCGCTTTTATGAAAGTGCGTGCTAGCAATAGGCACAAGAGTCAGTAGCATGACGGTTTTACTAAAAACCTAAAAATAGATTGTATATCTTGCCCAGTCTGAATTTACTCACTTCATAGGTTTTGCGAACACGCCCCTCTCCATGTAAAAGGCGGTTTTGATTGCGGTTTTTATGGTAGCATCGCCAGCAAGTCCCCAACCGCTGGTAGCATCTTCGGCGATTGAGTAATATCATCTTCATCAAGTCCCCAGTTTTCTTGTGTAGTTTTTACAACTAGTAACCGGGTCGTCTGGTAGTTGAGTCGGATTGAGTCGCCTTCTCCTACCATCTCGACATCTGGGTCGAAGAACGAGATCGACAATCTGATATTGTAGCCGATAGATCAATCCTCCCGCCGTGGTCGCCAATTGTTTATGGGTGAAAATCGTTTCTGCTGATTTCGGTAATTTCGGTGGGTGAGTGAGAAATTGATTCAAACCCTAAACAAATGTGCTTCACGTGAGCACTTTGTAGATTCGAGAGATCGATCTGTACAAGTCCGGCCTAAACCAAGAAATGGCCGTTCCAGACTTGCTTCGGTCACAAAGTGGAGGAGAAGGGTTGATTTGGGGAGGGAAGCAAAGAAAGGTGTTGAGGAGAGTAGTATCTCGACTTATATCGTAAAAGTGAAAGCTTAGGAAGCTTGCAAGAGATGGAAGCTTTTGGGAGAGCTTGCAAAGTTGCCTTTCTGAGAGTGTAAGTGTAGTATATTTCTCCTGACCAAGACTTGTTGTCTGGTGGAAATAGGTAAGACCTATTTATACAAGTCGAGATTGAAAACGTACTCGGCCTCATGAAGGAAGAGAGTAAAAGGGTGAAATAATGGGAGGAGGTGGTAACCGCATGGTTTAATGGGCGAAAACGTTTTTCACCATTATTTCCTCTTTATTTGACCGCTTTATTCCTTTTCACGCTTTCTTAATGTGAGCGTAGTGTACGCCGCACATCTTGACCGCCAAACCAAAACCCTAAAGAAGCATCCCCGAGTTTGTGTCGACGTCTCGAGTGTTGGTTGCATCTTGAGTGCAAGTGGCGCTGCTAGTGGCGCGTGTGGCATGTGCCAATGGCATGTGCGGAATGCCTTGGTGGTAGGTTGCACGGTTTGCAAGTTAGGTTACTAGCGTGTGTGTTTGGCATGTGCCAATGGCATGTGCGGAATGCCTTGGTGGTAGGTTGCACGGTTTGCAAGTTAGGCTATAGCGTGTGTGTTTGGCATGTGCGGAATGCCTTGGTGGTAGGTTGCACGGTTTGCAAGTTAGGCTACCCGCGTGTGTGTTTGGCATGTGCGGAATGCCTTGGTGGTAGGTTGCACGGTTTGCAAGTTAGGCTACCAGCGTGTGTGTTTGGCATGTGCCAATGGCGCGTGCGGCCATGTTGACCTAGTTGCAAGTCTTGCAAACCTAGGGCGCTATGTTTAGCATGGTCTAAAGGCATAACGGCTTAGAAATATGGCTTGCGGCACGTGTTGGCATGTGCCAATGGGATGTGCGGCCATGTTGACCTAGTTTTAAGTCTTGCAAACCTAGGGCGCTATGTTTGGAGTGGGCCCAAGGCATAGCGGCTTAGAAATATGGCTTGCGGCACGTGTTGGCATGTGCCAATGGCACGTGCGGCCATGTTGACCTAGTTGCAAGTCTTGCAAACCTAGGGCGCTATGTTGGGCGTGGGCCAAGGGCATAGCGGCTTAGAAATATGGCTTGCGGCACGTGTTGGCATGTGCCAATGGCACGTGCGGCCATGTTGACCTAGTTGCAAGTCTTGCAAACCTAGGGCGCTATGTTTGGCGTGGGCCCAACGCATAGCGACTTAGAAATATGGCTTGCGGCACGTGTTGGCATGTGCCAATGGCACGTGCGGCCATGTTGACCTAGTTGCAAGTCTTGCAAACCTAGGGCGCTATGTTGGGCGTGGGCCAAGGGCATAGCGGCTTAGAAATATGGCTTGCAAGACGTGTTGGCATGTGCCAATGGCACGTGCGGCCATGTTGACCTAGTTGCAAGTCTTGCAAACCTAGGGCGCTATGTTTGGCGTGGGCCCAAGGCACGGCTTAGAAATATGGCTTGCAGACGCGTTGGCATGTGCCAATGGCACGTGCGGCCATGTTGACCTAGTTGCAAGTCTTGCAAACCTAGGGCGCTATGTTGGGCGTGGGCCAAAGTCATAGCGGCTTAGAAATATGGCTTGCGACACGTGTTGGCATGTGCAATTGGCACGTGCGGCCATGTTGACCTAGTTGCAAGTCTTGCAAACCTAGGGCGCTATGTTGGGCGTGGGCCAAGGGCATAGCGGCTTAGAAATATGGCTTGCGGCACGTGTTGGCATGTGCCAATGGCACGTGCGGCCATGTTGACCTAGTTGCAAGTCTTGCAAGCCTATGGCGCTATGTTTGGCGTGGGCCCACGCCAAACATAGCGGCTTAGAAATATGGCTTGCGGCACGTGTTGGCATGTGCCAATGGCACGTGCGGCCATGTTGACCTAGTTGCAAGTCTTGCAAACCTAGGGCGCTATGTTGGGCATGGGCCAAAGGCATAGCGGCTTAGAAATATGGCTTGCGGCACGTGTTGGCATGTGCCAATGGCACGTGCGGCCATGTTGACCTAGTTGCAAGTCTTGCAAACCTAGGGCGCTATGTTTGGCGTGGGCCCAAGGCACAGCGGCTTAGAAATATGGCTTGCGGCACGCGTTGGCATGTGCCAATGGCACGTGCGGCCATGTTGACCTAGTTGCAAGTCTTGCAAACCTAGGGCGCTATGTTGGGAGTGGGCCAAAGGCATAGCGGCTTAGAAATATGGCTTGCGACACGTGTTGGCATGTGCCAATGGCACGTGCAGCCATGTTGACCTAGTTGCAAGTCTTGCAAACCTAGGGCGCTACGTTGGGCGTGGGCCAAAGGCATAGCGGCTTGGAAATATGGCTTGCGACACGTGTTGGCATGTGCCAATGGCACGTGCGGCCATGTTGACCTAGTTGCAAGTCTTGCAAACCTAGGGCGCTACGTTGGGCGTGGGCCAAAGGCATAGCGGCTCGGAAATATTGCGTTGTTGCCATGGTGCGTGTGGTACGGCTTAGTTTGGCATGGTTGCCATGGTGCGCAGTGCGGCTTGGTTTGGCATGGTTGCCATGGTGCGTGAGATGCGGCTTGGTTTGGCATGGTTGCCATGGTGCGCAGTGCGGCTTGGTTTGGCATGGTTGCCATGGTGCGCGAGTGCGGCTTGGTTTGGCATGGTTGCCATGGTGCGCGGGGGTGCGGCTTGGTTTGGCATGGTTGCCATGGTGCGCAGAGTGCGGCTTGGTTTGGCATGGTTGCCATGGTGGGCAAGATGCGGCTTGGTTTGGCATGGTTGCCATGGTGCGCGAGTGCTTGGTTTGGTTTGGCATGGTTGCCATGGTGCGCAGAGTGTTTAGCATGGCTTGGTTTGGCATGGTTGCCATGGTCTGAGATGCGGCTTGGTTTGGCATGGTTGCCATGGTGCGCAGATATGCGGCTTGGTTTGGCATGGTTGCCATGGTGCACGAGATGCGGCTTGGTTTGGCATGGTTGCCATGGTGGTGCTGAGATGCGGCTTGGTTTTGGAATTAGGGTTACGTATTTGAAAACCATAACTGGTATTTTTAAAAAATACCCTATTAATTATTTTGAGTTAAATGCTCTTAGTTAATGTGTTGCGGGTAACACTAGGTCATGGGGTTTTACGATTTTACCCCTTGTCTAAAAACCACCATCAACAGAGAGGCAAAAAAATAGAAAAATGCTATTGTAATTCTATTATGAATAAAACACCACTCCCCAAGGGGATTCATCCATGGACGTAGGCACATCTTGCCGAACCACGTAAAATCTGTGTCTATTTTGTTTGTTCTTCAATTCGTCTTCTAGCCCTAAATACACACCAAATCATCTTCTCATCGTGTTTCGTGCCTAGAATTTATTTTGGGTACAAACAGGTACATACGGTCCGGGACAGTACGAGACTAGGGAAGGACCGTGTACCTGTACCTGCTTAGCCCCGGTTCCTATTTTTTGGACCGGTACCTGTACCCCTTCCTCGGTTCGGTACAAAACCAGTGCGGTTCCACGGTTCTCGGATCGGTCCGTCGGTACGGCTCGGTTCTTGTGCACCCTTAGCTGAGATCTAAGAGATAATTCAATGAGCTTGGCCTTAGCCGCCACAACTAATTTTGGATTTAGTTAGAACTGCGGCGTAGGGTTTGGCACGTCTTATCCTTAAAGGGGCAGTAGCGCTGGCCTTGGAAAACTGCGATTTTATAGCAGCTTAGTATGTTTTGCCTTGGCCACGAGAGATAAGAGAGGAATGGTGGGCCCATTACTTATCCACAGGCTAAATAAGTTAATTGACGGTCCAAGGGAGCTTTGGTGGCGTATCTTGGATCTAAGGTAGCGCTAAGGGCTAGCTTAGCGAGCTGCGGCCTTAGATGTCCAAGGAGCTAAAATTGACAAATACCAATTCTATAATGTAACAACTTTTTTTTTTTGAAACTTTTTGTTTTGTGTAGCTTCAAGCCATAAAAAAAGGAAGGATCACTCCTGGTAAGTTTATTTTCTACATGAGTACAGGCAAACGGGTCTCCAATAAATTATTAGTGTACATCCAATAACATACATGTTTTTTCTGATTCATATTAGAGTATACAAAATACATCCTTTTTTATTTTTATTTTTTTGATGATAAGAGAGGATTTTATTAGAGATTATAAGAATTTAGAAAGTCTAGCAAAGGTAGACAAGAGAAAAAAAATACATTTTTAATTGTTTACAGTGTAAGAGAAGTTGAGCAGAGGACCAAGATATGACAATAGTTTAATTAGCTCCAGTAGATAGCTCACTGTCAGTCTTAAAGTTGTAATTGTCTTCAAAAGTATGACAATTTCTTTCTCTTCAGAGAACCCAAAAGCAGGAATTAAGTCCCATATGATTTATGATGTGGCTGAAAGGGAATTACACGACCAAGTATGGGAAAAAGAGAATTTGTCTATGGAAATACCCAAGCCCAAAGGTTTACAAGCGTAATAGCCATCCAGATGTTATTGGCGACCTTACAATATAGTAGAATGTGATCTTGTGATTATGAGCTATTTCCACAAAGGATGCAAGAACGATAAATATCAATGCCTTTATACTACAACATTTCAAGAGAATTCAGCTTACCATGTACAACAAACGAGACCAAGAAATTCATTTTATAGGTGGGACTTCATTCTTCCAAAAAAACTTACGTGGAAACCCTTCAATACCTTCTCATATTACCAAAGAATCATATCAACTGAAAATTTCATATTAGAATTGAGTGCCCATCTTCTTGTGTCAGGTAATAGAAATTGCTGTCGTATTTTAAGGACAGGTTAAAGTGGATTTTTTTTTTCATGCCTGATGATTTAATCTCAATGTTGATGTCTAGGGAGCATTCTCTGCAGAACACTCAACAACTTCAGATTTGGCATATGATTGCAATTGCTATTATTTCGTGTTTATGGACTGGGAGGAATGTCAGAGCTTTTCAGAATAAAACCAGAAGTGAGATTGCTATTCGTCGGAAGATCAAGTATACCTTATTCACTTGGTGCCTAGTGTTTAAAAATTTAGAGTCTCCTAGCTTTCAGGATGTAATAACCAACTGGCCTAAGTTTTATTTGGTTTTCTTTGACTGCAGACGTAGTTTTGATATTTCTTTCGGTCATTTCACCTCTCTTTTCTCTTCCTTGTAACCTTTTGAGGAGGTACAAGCCTTTTGGTGTCCTCTCTCTTTTTGATCAATATATTCATTTTTACGGATCAAAAAAATAGAAATCGTTGGCAGCAATGGAACCTTTTTTGGATTTTTATTATATATATATCTTTTTTGTCCTTTCGGATTTTGGCTTAGCCTCATTTTTGGTTTTTGCTGGTGAAATACACTGTTCATACGGTAAATATCGTGTTTTTTTTGTCTTTTTTTGAACGTGTTTCATACTCAGAGATTTTAGTTCCAAGACAAGAAATGGAAGGAACATGCCTGATTTGCTTTCAATGTAGTGGTCCTTTAAATCCCTCTAAGCAGATATATGGACCATCTTATTTTTTCTTCTATTGGTAAATTAAGTTATTTGGAGTTTTGTTCTCATTGATTAAAACAACATAAACAAACTAGCTACGACAGCGTGTTACTATCAACGTATTAGTGGTCCTTTCTTTCAACCTCTCTTCGCCACATGCAAATGGAGATATGATACTGAAGGTTCTGATTAGATTTGGCGACGACACAGGCATCACTAAATCAAGAACGATTATATCCGTTCTAAAAGTATTTAGCAAGCTCTAATGGCGTCGCTAAATCAGGAACGCTAATATTCGTTCCAAATCATCTGACTCGAGATTTCATACTCATAGATTTTTATGTACGTGTTTCGTACTCATAGATTTTTGTTTTAAGCCATGGAACGGCAGGACCATGCCTGATTTTCATTCGGTGTAATAATGGAATCCTTTATAAATTGTAATCATGAATGAACCGTTCTTATTGTTCCAGATGGAGGACAAAGGCACAAACCTAGATATATCCTTCATGGTTTCATTCATACAACGTGCTATATTGCATATAATAATATAGCGGCCACGAACGTACATAGTCAATCCCCAGAAAGAAAATATGGATTAGCTAATCTCATGCTAATGAGAACCATCAATATCATACCATCATCTATTCATATCTATAATGCATGAGGCAGAGAGGGAGAGGGAGAAAAAAACGGACCAGCTTATGTAAAATGATAGGGTTGCAATGAAAACTCAATTTTTTTTGAATCGTCAAATATTGTAATTGGTGCACAAGGAGTGACCAAACTAGAACAGAGAAATACAAAAAATGACATTAAGGGACCTAAACTCTTGCCCAGAGTACTGTATTAATGTGTTAGTTTTATGCTTTATGTCTAAACTAGATCTTAACCCGTGCCGTAACGGCACGGGATGTTTTGTCTCTAATACGATATTGTTCACATTTTTCTTGCTTTATTTTATTCTTGAGTAATTATTTTGATATTCAAATAGGTTTTGGGAAACAAAATGGGTTACCTGATCTTTTTATTTTTTTACTTAAGCATGTTATTCCAATTTATTATCTGGACGGAGTAATAATGTTGTGCCAACATGAAAATAAAATAAAAAATACAGTAAATAAAATTTTTCCCTATTTATTGTTCCATCATACCATAATTTCAAACTTCAAAAAGAATATTTCATCTAACGGTACATATACCTAAACCGCCAATCCAACTCCATGATGTTTATGAATACTTTTGTTCCAAATTATTGATAACTAAGGCTCTAAGGAGTGAAGCAAAACCCATAATATTTTCCCTACTATAGATAAACACTATTTATTTATTTTTTGCAAAATGTGAGAGTTATAAAAATGAAGAACCCTTGGCTATTGGAAGGCTGAGATATACACATGTGAGTTGAAAAAATAAACTTATAATAGTAAATCAAAACATGTGTAAGATTCTTTCTCAATCATATTGATAACATAATATTGAAGAAATTCGTGGATAAAAAGATTTCACACCAACTATGCTAAGTAGTGCATGAATGACGTTCTCACATCTAGTGTTACTCAAGTAATTTGGAGTTTTAAAGAGCATGGTCATATTGATATTTGTATCTACATAAATTCAACTAACCTTCCGAAGAAAAATTATTAGTTTCAAGGTAGAGCCGACACCTCGCCTTCAATGTATACAACACACATTGGGTTTAATCGGCCTTGAGATTAAACAAATACCCCAATATTAGTCAAATAATGTCTACAAATACGGGATCGAAACAATGTGATAACGGGAAAATGAGAGACTAACATCAGTTCTACAAAGAAAATACCCTATATGTATCAAAGTTTGTTAACCAAACATGTATTCAAATTAAAAAGTCATCAACTTAACACAAAAATATAAAATAACCCAAGTTAAATCAATACTTGCATAAACAAAACTTATAAGATAATTTTATAATTATTAAATACCTTTAAAATCACTATTAGAGATTTAATTGCATGCCCCGCAACGGTAGGAGGAAATCACCAGATTAATTTGTAGAAATTTCACTTGGATATGTAGCAATTCGAGAGAAGTTTACACTGGTGGTGATGCGTTCCATCTAAGTGTTGTTCGATTGATTATTTTTTTAGAAGGTTTCGGTTTTTCATTGGACAAACCGAGAGGGAGCGTTTCATTATATTCATTATCATTCGTAAATCCAAGACCAACTCGCCCTATGCTTACGGGATCTCAATACAACCTTAGATTTATCTATTGGACGGAGAAACCTTGATACTAAATATGTAGTTTTTAGTGTTATTTATTATATAACGTGACATCCAAATGTTTTTTTCTTCTTCTTAATTTTCATGTATTTTAACCGAGTTTATATTAGCATTAAGACGATCAACCACATTTCTAATTTATAGTGTTATCCTTTTGTAGCAACACATAATTAACATAGTCAATTACTACTCATCAAAACCTAGCCAAGTACCACAAACCACCGGATATTACTTCTTTCTCCACCACCACCATTTTCCATCCCTCGTAGAATATTGGGCGCACTTATAACTTTTAATCCCACACGTCATGTATAAAGTTTAGATTTAACAAACTTAGGTCGTCAATTAATTTATTCAACTATATGTTTTTGTTAATATCGAAAATCATGCGTACATTTAACGGTTACCAAAGATAAGATAGCACCAAAAACAACCATTTTGTCTTATATGATTTGGTATCATCCCAAAAGTATTTTTATCCGCCTTTTTTGATCGTGTCAAAAACAACCAACTATACTTTTCACAATACAATGTTACCCATCATGTAAAATTTTTTATTATTTTTGATTCAAAAAGAAAAAACTAATACCACCGCCACTAAAACCATCCAGCGCCACTATTTCTTCCACCAAAACTAATGTTACCGCCTCCACCACTTTGTAACACATTCCACCGCTTCCACCACTTACTTCTTCCTCTACTACAACCACCACCACTAATATCTATTGAAATAATTTTTGTCAAAATTATTACTTATTGATGGAGATATGTATTAATATTAATTAAGGGATATTTATGATGTAAAATTATAAATCATTTATCATGAGAAATTAATGTTTCCTAAATTAATAAAACACTTATACTAATTAATATTTAAGTTGAACAAACCATAACCATAGATTTATCTTCTCTCTAGACAAATCACTTATACTAATTAAATAAAATACTTATACTAATTAATATAGGTCGTCAATTAATTTATTCAACTATATGTTTTTTGTTAATACTGAAAATCATGCGTACGAACGGTTACCAAAGATAGCAGTGGCACCAAAAACAACCATTTTGTCTTATATGATTTGGTATCATCCCAAAAGTATTTTTTATCCGCCTTTTTTGATCGTGTCAAAAACAACCAACTATACTTTTCACAATACAATGTTACCCATCATGTAAAATTTTTTATTATTTTTGATTCAAAAAGAAAAAACTAATACCACCGCCATTAAAACCATCCAGCGCCACTATTTCTTCCACCAAAACTAATGTTACCGCCTCCACCACTTTGTAACACATTCCACCGCTTCCACCACTTACTTCTTCCTCTACTACCACCACCACCACTAATATCTATTGAAATAATTTTTGTCAAAATTATTACTTATTGATGGAGATATGTATTAATATTAATTAAGGGATATTTATGATGTAAAATTAATAAATCATTTATCATGAGAAATTAATGTTTCATAAATTAATAAAACACTTATACTAATTAATATTTAAGTTGAACAAACCATAACCATAGATTTATCTTTTCTCTAGACAAATCACTTATACTAATTAATAAAATACTTATACTAATTAATATTTAAGTTGAACAAACAACCACTGTTGATTTATCTTTTTTATCAATTCCAACCAAGGTGGAACAATGGTTAGAGAGCCGTTATAATTTTTAAAATTCAATATCTTGATGACATTTTTAATTCATAATAGGTCATGAGTTCACATTGTTTTGAACCTAAACCCACCACCCCATAGTTATAACGTATGGTTATGGGGGTGTGGTGCATAACCACGTAGATTTATCTTTGCCCAGAATGAATCCTGGCCACCACTCAGAAACAAACTGTGCTTTATATTGTAGAAAGACAAGCATGAATTGAAAGATATACATTTTACTTCTTATAGATAATTAGGAAACGGATTTTATTCAATAAGAACAAGGTCTAATACATCACTGTCCATATGACTAACTTGAGCCCATGTCCAATGCAATCATAGTAGTTCTTACAATCACAATCCGGACTTTTAGATACAAACGGAAATAAACAACACAAGGTAAATACTAGGAAACTACTCTGTCTCGCATGACAGTTATTTTAAACAGGAAAGAGGTGAAACACTTATATTATGGTAGAACAATTTCGTACTTTATTTATCACCATGCACGCATGATACTGTAATATCATGTTTTGCTTAGATAGCGGCGACAGCTGCAGAGTCGGATTTCTTGTTGCAGAATTGGAAGCATGCATCGTCACAACTCTTAGAGGCTTCTTTCACAGATTCTTCTAGTTCACTTACAAGGCCTGCTGGCATCAAAACTGATGAAATTTTTGGCATCCATAATATACATATATATATATAAATATATACATTTATTTAACTGTTCGGCAAAAATAAGAATCAAACGAAAAAAAAAGTTCATCATTTTACCCGCAGTAGATTTGTGGAGAGCCATTATGTTACTGCACACGGATGATGTGCATCCCAACTTGCAGAAGTCACTGGTCGCATATGCCTCTTTTGTGTCGGTTTCCTCGTCAGTTTCTATTCAGAGTCCGAAACAACTTTGATTAAATGAACGAAATTAATCGGTTATAAAAACATACCAAATGGCCTGTTAATTGTTACATACCCGTGTTCAGGAGAGAGTTTAGTTTAGGGTAATCTTTAGGGCACTTGGTCCCAGAGATAATCTTACAATTGCAGGTTGCCGCACAAACTGGTCGAGGAGTACCCGGTAAACGGCAGGCGTTATAGCAGTTTCTTGCCGCCGTGTTCTTGCAACAACTTTTAGCTTCAACTGGAGTCTGCGCAAGGAATAACCCCATTAGGAGTACACCAACCATCACAGCACTGAGAGCAGGTGATTTTCCTTCCATTTTATTTCTTGATATGTATATTTCTCTCCTTGAGAAGTTTTGAATATGTAATGTGTTGGTTGATGATTGAAGGAGGAGTTGGGAGGCACTATTTATAGTAGTAACTCTAAACTTCTAAATATCAAAGCTTATCTAACCTCGTCGACATTTGGTAAGAAATGTAAGTTCAATGCACATGCAGAACGTGAACAGATAATCTGTGGTATGAGTGTTTTCTACCACATATATCTAAAATTAAGAAGATTTTTTTATCAACCAATTGGAATGGTTAGAAGGAGCGTGACACGACGGCTTTTAAAAATCCATGGATGTCTTTCAATTGCAAAATTTTGGACACTAAGAATCGGGAGGAACGTTTGGGGTTAAAACAACCAATTCCAAACGGTAGATCAATGCACGCAGTAATATCGAGTGTGTAACTGTAAACTTGTTGTAGTTTGGTGTGCCTGGGCATTTTTGATTTTATGCGTGACTTCAATATCAACTTCTTTTTTTTATTATTCGAGGAAACTAAAAGAGATTAAAACATATCAACTTTTTATTTTTTTTATTCGAGGAAACTAAAAGAGATTAAAACATATCAACATGATGCAAAAAAAAAAGCAGTTCTTACGAAGTCCTTACATGCATGCAAACATTGTGCTGTTTTACAAACAATAATAGAGCTGCCACGAACAGCACAATTATCCTTGAAGCAGATGGAGCAGCTTATCTTAAGCTAATGAGAACCATCCGTATCATACTATCATATCTTCATATATTCTTGATGGATGTGGCCGAAGGAGGCAGAGATAAAGGGACCACCTAACGTAAAATAATAGGGCTTCCATGAACGCACACAATTAAGTGATACTTTAGAGTGCACTGTGCTACTCTCTATCCAAAAGTACAACTAGCTGATATGAATGTAAAAAAACTGTTAAGTCCATTAACCATGCACTGATGTCTTGGAGATTTGTTCTTATTGGATAAGATCTTTTATTCAATTATCATTACAAAAAGTTTATTTTCCATTTTCTTCATTTTGATCACCGAAATATAAAACTTAAACCTTTGCCAGTATAGTATTCAATTGTACCATTTCTAGAGAACAACGTGCTTTTTCTGTCAATCTTTGGGGAAATTTAGGGTTTTTCAAATTGAAATTGGAGCAAAAATATCTACCATTATTATAAAATTGAGAAATTGGGTCAATTGCCCAAATATTTTTGAAACATGGTTTTAATGGACAAGTAAAAATTAGTATGGGTGAAATGAACACCAAAGAAATAGCAAGAATGAATCCGGATTCATCCCGATTTTGCTTAAAAAATATCGAGGTAAAGCTGGATGCATCACGATGTAAGTTAAAAATAAAAAAAAATATTTGAAAATGGGTAGAATGAAACCTGTTTACATCCTGGATATTTTACATTCTCGTCCATTTAAACATTATCAAATTTTACATGTCTTTTTCACCCAGGAATTGTCGTTATTGGGTTAGTTGGCCAATTTGTATATAAAATTCACTGTTTCTAATATATACCTCCTGGACCACGACAAAAGAGACGCAGAGTTTTCTCGAGAGTAGATCAAAGAGATGCGTGAGAAGAATATTGGATTTTATTCATCTCAGTGTTTTATGTAAAGGATGGATGTGTGTTTCGAATCAAATTCTCTTTTTTCACACAATCTACTTTTGTCAAAAGGTTGTTGATTTTCAATTGAAGTTGGGTTTTTCATCCTTTTGAATATTTTGAAGAACTTTTGTAAATTTATATGTTTAATATTTATTTATTTTCGATCGGCAAAGGTAAAGATTTTATAGAAGGTCTACCAGAGATAAGCGAACAAAGGCTCAAAAGAACTTGCAAACCCAATAAATCGAAGCTCGAAAAGAGCCGTTAGAAAAAGAACAGACAAGACAACCCAAGAGAAAAAAACACCAGCGAACACTAAGTTATAAAGAAAGAGTCCCAGTTGGAAAGGGTATAATCTAGAGAAAACCCTTTGAGTTCTCTAGAAAGGGTATAATCTAGAGAAACCACTAAACCATCGGATGCTTGCAGCCCTTTCAAGGAGTAAGTTCAGCGATTCTGCTACAAGAAGGAATAAGAATGGCGAGAGGGGGTCTCCTTGCCGAAGACGTTTCGAACGTTTATAGTGTCAATTGGAAGAACCATTGATCAGGACAAAGAAATTGACATGAGTAATTGATGCTTCAATCCATTTACGCCATTTGACGCCGAAACCCATCCTCTGCATCACATAGTCAAGGAAAGACCAAGCAATATTGTCATATGCTTTTTGAAAATCAACCTTGCAAAGAATACCTAATTGGTTAAATCGTTGAGCCAAATTGATACATTCATTTGCAATGATTTTACCATCCATTATTCATCTCCCTTCCACATATGCATATTGTTGGTGACTTATAATTTTTGGAAGAACTGATTTGAGTCTCGATGCAATGACTTTAGAAATTATCTTGTTGATGCTACTCATCAAACTGATGGGACGAAAATCAGTTATCAACTCCAAGTCCTGCACTTTAGGAATAAGCACAAGAAATGTAGATTTTAGTCTCCAATCAATCACTTTATTGGTGAAGAGATCCTCAACCACCTTCATATTGTCAGCTTTCATGAAATCCCAAGACTTGTTGATAGCGAAAATTGGCATGCCGTCAGGTCCAGGAGCTTTGGCCTGCGCCAAATCATTTAAGGCTTTGTAAACCTCTTCTTCGGAAAATCTTTGTTCTAGTATGTTAGCATCAGTTGATGAAATGGTTGGGAAGTTGAGACCTTCTAGCTGAGGTCTGGAGAAACAATCTTTTTTAAATAAGCCTTTACAATAGGATACAATTTCCTTTTTGATAACCACTTTATTATTGGTAATGACACCATCAATCTTTATATGAGAAAAAATTTTGGCCCTTTGCTTGGGAGACGCATACTTATAGAAGAAATGAGTATTATTTTCATGCTCCTTTACCCAGTTGAGTTTACTTCTTTGCTTCCAAAATTCATTTTGCATCTTGGCCATCTTTTGAATTCAGCTTTGATGTTTACCTTGTCAATAGCTAGTTGATTGTTGTCAGTATCAATCAACAATTTTGAATCCACCAGCCAACCATCAATTAGATTGTTGTGAATAAGTGTATCGATCTTGCCAAACACTTCACGGTTCCATACCTTCAATTTTTCCTTAAGGGCCTGCATATTTTTTGCTAGAATGTAACTTGGAGCAGAAATTCTTCATGGAGCAAGCTAGATCATTTTTTCATTTGTTCCACTTGGGAGGATAATTTCAGTAGGATTAAGCAAACAATTCTACGTAAGGAAAGCCAACGTGTCATCTGCGAAATGTAGATAACCGATAGACGTGCCATTATCCTTAGCTGCGATACCCCCAACTTACTAGCCACTAAAGCTTTAGAGAACATGACGTTTAGAACCACAAAAACTAATAAGAAGATGAATATAGATAATTGATCCCCTTGGCGAAGGCCTTTTTCACTTGTTAACTTGCCACAGGAACTCCCATTAACCAAAATAGAAAAAGGGATCCTTCAAATACAACTGTTAATCCACATCCGCCATCTAACCCCAAAACCCATACAAGAGAGAACTTCATCCATGAATGACCACTTAACATTATTCTCGAGAAAGCCTTCGAAGGCTTTCTCGAAATCTATCTTACGAACTAACCCTGGGATTTAACTTTTAATCTTGAATCCTTACACTCATTAGCAATCGGAATGCTATCCAAAATTTGACGCACTTTAATAAAGGAAATTTGAGATATCAGCTTAGGCAAGAGGACTTTCATCCACTTTCCATAAACGTTAGACATTACTTTAACAACAATGTTAAACAAACTAATCGGTATGGGATCTTTAATCTCCTCCACACGACTTTTTTTTCGAGATGAAAGATGAAAGTAGACTTTAACCTCCAATCGGTGAAACCAGACTCCTCAAAAATTTTAACGACCTTCATGATGTCATACTTCATGAAATTCCAACACTTAACAATGACATTAACTTGAAGACCATCTGGCCCCGACGCTTTATCTTGACCAAGACACTTTAATGCAGCTAAAAACTCAATTTCTCTAATACTTCTTTCCGAGGCTCTCTATCATCAGCTGATATTAAGCCCACAATTGATGTCGTCACTAAGCTTAAATCTTTCATGAAAATGGGCTATCATATTTTTGCCCGAGAAAAAGTGTTTCTCCTCCTTCGGGATTTCGTAATTATGTGGTAATACGTAGTGTTCCTTTCACCTTCCAATTGGCATTAGATTCTAGACTTGACAATATAGTGTAGTGTCCTCGAACGAGAGTTTTAGGAGATTCTGGTTAAAAGTTTCCTCTTGAGAAATTAGAACATCATCAGCCATCTGGTCTAGAGTATAAAAGATACATCCTTTAATAACATTTTGTTTTTGTGATATTTATTTGGGTATAAAAGACATATCCCTTAATAGAATTCACCAGAAGTGATGTACTTTTTTTTATAACCGGTGATGCAATTTTTTAGAGGAGAAGAAGAGAGACAAAACGATTTAGACTTAGATTTTTATTTTTGTTTTTGATTAGATTAGATTAGTTATCGGTAAGGGAATAAAATAATAAGTCTAATTTAATCCATATTGGACTTTTTCATAGACTAGGTACCCCATATCCATATTTTGGACATTTTAATCCAGCACAACCCCAAAATCATTTGGGTTGCATCCCCAGTAGTAAGATTCAGGTAAAAGACAGGGTCACCCGTCACCCCTTGTAAGTCTATTTTTTATATGAATACAAGCAAATGGGTCTGCGATAAATTTATTAGTGTACATTCAATAACATTTAGGTTTTGTGATACTTATAAAAGATACGTCCTTTAATAGATATTGCCGGAAGCGATGGAACCTTTTTGGATTTTTCTTATTTATATATTCTTTTGTCTTTTTGGATTAACCTCATTTTTGGCTTTTGCAGGTGAAATATACTGATCATACGATCAATATCGTGTGTGTTTATCGTTATGTGTACGTGTTTCATACTCATAGAATTTAGTTTCAAGACAAGAAATGGAAGGACCATGCCTGATTTTCATTCAATGTTAGTGGTCCTTTATATCGTTCCAGATGTACGTCAAACGCAATGGTCTATCCAGAGATTTAGTGTACAAGAGGTATATCCAACTCATTGGTTTTTTCTTTTTTTTTTTGTGCACAGTTATGCGTCTATTTTCATTTTTAGCAGGAATAGCATGCATGCATCCAACGTACTATTTTGCAAACAATAATTGTGCTGCCACGAATGCAGAGCTCACGAATGCACACCATTAAATCCCTCAAAGCAGATATACGGACCATCTTATCTTATGCTAATGACAATTAACATCCGTATCGTACAATATCTTCATATTTTTCTTGCGGTAAATTAAGTTATTTGGAGATTTGTTCTTATTGATTGAAGCCTTGTTTTTCATTTATCCTTCATTGTTAGCACTAAAATGTTAAACTCAAACCTTCGCCAGTATTATTCAGTTATACCATTTTTAGGGAATAATGTGCTTTTTATGCCAATGTTTAGGGAAAATTAGTGTTTTTCAAAGAGAAACTGTAGCAAAAATTTCGGCTGTGCTACTGAATGTGAAATGGATCTTTATATGTCTTCAATTTTTACATGAATTAGGATAGCATCAACGATGTCGACTAGATCACAATAGTTGTTGTTGCGGGACTGGTGTTGATGGTGGTTTTTAGCTTAGGGTTAAAATCGTAAAACCCTAGTCGGACACTAACGTCACAGAATTTGAGTAATAATGTCTCCATTGAGTGCATTTATTGAACCCTTTAATATGTCTGCGAGAAAATTACAGGGGTACCTTTTTTTTTTAATACTAATTAGGGTTTCGACAGGCCAAACCCTAATTCCCATACCACTGTGCCAATGGCAAACCATGTCAGCCACATTTACCACGCCAAGGCATGCCAACCATGCCAGCCGCACTACTGCGCCAATACCAAACAATGCCAAGCCAAACCGCACCTTGCCTTGGCCCTAGCCATGCTAGCCGCACCATATGCCAAACGGCATGCCAAGCCCTTGGTCCCACATGCCAAGCCAAACCGCACCTTGCCTTGGCCCTAGCCATGCTAGCCGCACCATGTGCCAACGGCATGCCAAACCATTGGCCCCACCTCGCCAAGCCAAACGTACCTTGCCTTGGCCCTAGCCATGCTTGCTGCGCCACCATGCTGGCCTTCCCTATGCGGCTACTAAAACGAAGGCGTACGACAATCAACGGTCGCCCTTCAATCCCATGATCGAATCCTAGCCATCCAAGGTTACCAGAAAACGCATGGTAACCTTTGGCCCGAAACCATAGTTTGGCCACGCCCAAACCGCGCCAAGGCATGCCATGCCAATAGCATGCCAACCTAGCCGCGCCACCATGCTGGCCTTCCCTATGCGGCTACTAAAACGAAAGCGTGCGACAATCAATGGTCGCCCTTCAATCCCATGATCGAATCCTAGCCATCCAAGGTTACCAGACAACGCATGGTAACCTTTGGCCCGAAACCCTAGTTTGGCCACGCCCAAACCGCGCCAAGGCATGCCATGCCAATGGCATGCCAACCTAGCAGCGCCACCATGCTGGCCTTCCCTATGCGGCTACTAAAACAAAGGCGTGCGACAATCAACGGTCGCCCTTCAATCCCATGATCGAATCCTAGCCATCCAAGGTTACCAGAAAACGCATGGTAACTTTTGGCCCGAAACCCTAGTTTGGCCACGCCCAAACCGCGCCAAGGCATGCCAAACTTGTCGCGCAACCATGCTGGCCTTCCATATTCGTCTACTAAAACGAAGGCGTGCGACAATCAACGGTCGCCCTTCAATCCAAGGATCGAATCCTAGCCATACAAAGTTACCAGACAACGCATGGTAACCTTTGGCCCGAAATCCTAAGTTTGGACATGCCCAAACCGTGCCAAGGCATGCCATGCCCACGACATGCCAACCTAGCCACGCCACCATGCTGGCATTCCCTATGCGACTACTAAAACGAAGGCGTGCGACAATCAACGGTCCCCCTTCAATCCTAGGATCAAATCCTAGCCATCCAAGGTTACCATAAAACGCACGGTGCCTTTATGGGCTTGTTTTTATTAATAGTTCCCCGATTTAGATTACACTTGCCCCATGATTAAATGATCAACTGTATGAGTCACTTGCTTGTTAATCATTATTTTGGAGGGCAATATCTCGTTCAAGTGATTCTTGCCTTAGCCAAAGGTAAGTACCTTGATTTTGGATATATCCTGTTATGCGAGGAAATCATTAGATTCGTGATCGTGATGGCATTCCCTTAGTTCCATGTCTGTCTTAGGTAGCTTAGGGTGTCCCCCGCTTCATCTTGCTTCAGCGGGCTAGATGGCATTGCCTTAGGTCTGTGTCCGTCTCGGGCAGCTTAGGTATTTTACCTGCATCATTCGTTGTAGAATGGAAGGTGTGGCTAGCACCATGCCATAATCTTGATGTGCTTTCGTTATAATGCAAATATGGTATGATTATGCTATATGCAAGTGCAAGAAAATATAAATCAAAAAATTAGGGCAAAAAATTGCAAGGAAAAAATAAACTAAAAAAGAAATCAAAGAAAATGGAGTGAACACACAACATGATTAATTTCATTATTCTCAAAAGAGTGTTTATAAGCCCTTAGTACATACAGGTAAGGTTTCATGACCTCTTACAAGTAAGGATTCGAGTCCCATTTTCATAATTTGTCTTCTTAAGCGATAATCTATTTAAGCATTGTATTGCTTGAGGTATTTGATGTTCTAGGGGCGCTCTAGTTCTTCCCCATTGGGTTTGAGCAATCTGTATGCTCCATCTCCTGCCTTGACGATGACTGTAAGTGGTCCTTACCAGATGGGAGCAAATTTTCCCGACTCGCGCTGGTATGGCGGGATCTCGTGCCATACTTTGTCGCATTGGCCAAACTACCTCTGATGAACACGCTTGTTGTATTCTCGGGCAAGCCTTCTATGATAATTTTCTATCCTTTGAAGGGCTATTTCTCGGTTTTCCTCGAGATCGTCCAGTTTGGAGAGTATCATGTCCGAGGTGAGGTTTTTATCCCAAGCCTCGGTCTTATTCGTGGGGATCATTGCTTCGGTTGGTATGATTGCTTATGTGCCATAGGTGAGAGAAAAGGGTGTCATTCCTGTTGCTTCCCTTCGGGTGGTCCGGTATGCTCAGAGTACATTGTGTAATTGTTCACACTAGCTAGCGCCATGTCCATGTAGCTTCTTTTTAAACATGTCGGCAATGGTTTTTTTGGTGGCCTCCGCCTGGCCATTGCTCTCGGGGTAGATGGGGGTAGATTTATTCTTCCTTATTTTAAAACAGTTAAAAAGGAGGTCAATGTTTTTCCCTTGAGTTGGGCCCCATTTTCTGATACGATGGCGGCTGGGATACCGAAATGAAATATGATGTGTTCAAAGAGGAACTTAAAGACATCATGGTCTCTAATATGTCTGAGGGCTGCAGCCTTTACCCATTTGGTGAAGTAGTCAGTGGCGACAATTAAGTACTTTCTTTGTCATGTTCCTGCTCACAGGGGGCCGACGATTTCTACTCCCTACTTGGCGAATGAACAAGGGCTTAGGACGGACTTTAAGTCCATTGACGGGGCGTGCCTTCTTTTGCCAAATTTTTGGCATTCTAAAAATGACTTTGCCATCTATTTTGAGTCCTCATTCATGCGGGGCCAGAAGCAACCTTGCAGTGTTGCTTTCTGAGCCAGAGATCTTCCTCCGTTATGGTTCCCGGCGTAACCAAAATGTATTTACTTTTCTATGGTACCTATGCGAAGGAGAGGCATCTAAATAATGGCCATAGATATGACTGTTTGTATAACACACCATATCTGAGCTGGTGGTTTCCCGATCGGGATATTATTTTGTGTGCGAGCTGTTGGTCGCTTGGGAGTTCGCTATTGGCTAGGTATTTTATGATTGGGGTTCTCCAATCGTCCTCAGGCAATGCTTCGTTTGGATATTTCGTATCAACGTTAAGGATTTCCATATCTCCTCCGATAGGTATGGTGGGGAGCATTACCCTCTCAATTCTGACATTTGTAGACTCTGGGTCTTTTTTCATTGAGGCTATGAATGCTAAGGCATCTACGTGCCTATTGTTGTTCCTGTTCAAGCGTCGGAATGTGATGTTAGGTATCTGCCCAATATAATGTTTTGCAAGTTGGAGATATCGCTGCAAACATACATCAGAGGCTTGATATGTCTCATCTATTTATCAGACGATGATCTGTGAGTCTCACCTCGGTAATCCCGAGCGTTATTATCACTCGGAGGGCATGTATGAATGCCTCGTATTCAGTTATGTTGTTAGTAGTGGGGAATTCTAGTCTCAGGCTGTAAACGATTCGACGGCCTGTTGGGGTCGTAAAGACCATCCCGATGCCAGATCCTTCTGAGTTAAATGACCCTTCTACGAAGACTTCCCATCGCCTAGGAGCGAAGTAGCTCGTGTGGATCTTCTAATTCATCCTCCATTCCCGGAATTTCTTCAATTTCGTCAGTATCGTCTAGAGGAAAGTCGTCCAAGAAATCCACAATAACTTGTGTTTTTATCGCAGTTTGGGCTTGATATTTGACTCCGAACTTCTTGATTTGGGCTCCCCACTTGGACATTCTTCTTGCTCTGTCTGCATGGTCTAGAACAAATTCTATGGGAGCTTTTATAATAACTGTGACTGTGTGGGCATGGAAGTACGCTCGCAACTTTTGCGTTGTGTAAACCAGGGGCATCACGATTCTTTCAATTTTAGAATAGTTTTTCTCTGCATATGTCAGAATCTTGCTTTAAGAAGTAGATAGGTTTTTCTACCTCTTTATCTATACGAGTTAGCGCCGCTCTGATCGAACTATTAGTTGCCGATAGGTAGATGTAAAGATCTTCACCCGGATCGGGCTTCTGAAGGATTGGCAAATTGGCCAAATGTTCCTTGATCTTTTGAAAAGCATTTTCGCACTCATTGCTCCATGAGAACTTTTCACATTTCTTCAAGGTATTGAACAAATCTTTGCACTTGTCGGACGATCTAGCTATAAATCTTCCCAGGGCTGCTAGTCGACAATTTAGTAACCGCCTCATCCTTATGACGCTTCCTTATGACGGGCGTAGTGTACGCCGCACGCTGTAAACCGCCAATCCAATACCCAAAGAGGATCCCCCAGTTTGTGATATGTGTTGATGTCTCGAATGTTTTTTGTGGAAAACATGTAGTATATTGTTGTTGCCTGGCAAGTCGAGCTTGGGAGACTTTCTAGCTTGGTGACCTTCTACGGTCGAGATTTTGCATCTTAAGAGGAAAGGTAGTCGTTGATCGTCGCACGATTTCGTTTGTTGGTGGCCGCATAGGGAAGGACAGCATGGTGGCGCAGCTAGGTTGGCATGCCATTGGCATGGCATGGCATGGTGGCTCGGCTAGGTTGGCGTGACCAAACTAGGGTTTTGGGTCAAAGGTTACCATGTGTTGTCTGGTAACCTTGGACGGCTAGGATTTGCTCCTGGGATTGAAGGGCGACCGTTGATTGTCGCACGCCTTCGTTTTGGTAGCCGCGTAGGGAAGTCTAGCATGGTGGCACGGCTAGGTTGGCATGCCATTGGCATGGCATGGTGGCGCGACTAGGTTGGCGTGACCAAACTAGGGTTTTGGGTCAAAGGTTACCATGTGTTGTCTGGTAACCTTGGACGGCTAGGATTTTTTCCTGGGATTGAAGGGAGACCGCTGATTGTCGCACGCCTTCGTTTTGGTAGCCGCGTAAGGAAGGCCAGCATGGTGGAGTGGATAACATGGCTAGGGCCAAGCCAAGGTGAAGTTTGGCTTGGCATGGTGGGGCCAAGGGTTTGGTGTGACCAAGCTAGGACCGTGACCAAGCTAGGGTTTTTGGATTAAAGGTTACCATGCGTCGTCTGGTAACCTTGGATGACTAAGATTTGCATCTTAGACGGAAAGATGGCCGTAGATTGTTGCAGGCCTTTGTTTTGGCAACCAACGTTGTGTATGGCGTGTTGGAACGGCAAGCATGGTTGGTATGTTTTAGCGAGAGGATGTGGCTGGCATGGTTTTCCATTAGCACATGGGTGCGGCTAGCATGGTTGGCATGCATTATCACGGTTTGCCATTGGCACGGTAGTTCGGCTAGCATGGTTGGCATGCCTTGGCGCAGTAGACGTGGCTGGCATGGTTTGCCATTGGCACATGTGGTGTGAGAATTAGGGTTTGGCCTATCGGAACCCTAATCAGTATTAAAAAAAAGGTACCCTGGTAATTTTCTCGCAGACATATTAAAGGGTTTAATAAATGTGCTTATGGTCATAATGACGTCATGTCAGATGTACGGTTTTACAATTTTAACCCTAGGCCAAAAACCTTCATCAACATTAAGTCCCCTGCTTAGCTCGGAACGGGAGCATTGTTGCGAGGTAAGCATAAGATGGTGCTAGCCTAGGACAAGAAATCGAAACAAACCGTGATAAGATGGTCAGGAAAGTTCGACTAACCTTTTCGAGAGGTAAAGAGAGTTTGCGCTTCCCGTCTTGGAGCCCTTGCATAAATTGTACTGGTGGTGCGGACTGTGGTGTGGCGAGATGAAAATCGTCATCTTAGTCTGGATATGCATCACCTTGGCTGGGCTAGGGAACATCGTGTCGCTTGGTCGGCGAGTTGTTGGCGTCAATATGGTTTGGAAAGGAAGGGCAGGCGTTGCTCGAACTTGTAATAAAATTTAGGTGCGAATGCTATAGTGATATTGAAATCAGAAATAACCTGGTTGAGGGGGTGGGGGGGGGTGTAAGCGCCCGTCTTTGGTTGTCCCCATGTGTATCAAATTTTCATTACATCGTCTTGAATCCACGTCCACGGGATTTGATACAAGATTATTGTACTCTTCTGGTTGTGACGCTAGGATACTCAGAAATTACATGATGAAATATTCGGATAGTGAAGTGGTAGGAATGAGAGAGTTATGTTGTTTATCATGGATCCCTCTGTTTCTTCAAGAAAATGTTTCAGCCGCGTCTCTGAAGTTATCTCATGAGTCTTTTATGGTCGTCGGGATGGATTGCGATGAGCAGTCCCCAGTCGCATTTTTCTTTAATTTCTGAAGTTGTTTTCCTCTGGGAAGGCTTGGGATCCTCCGCGGCCTCGTAAGGTTTTGAAGTCGTCTTCTAGACAGAGAGGTGGTGATAATCTTGCGCTATACCCTTGAAGAGTAGATGAACTTGTTGTAGCTATGGCCTTTTGGTTGACTGTGTCTTCTGAGCTTTGACAGTGAAGGGGTTCCGTGTATATCCTCAGTCTCCGAGTATGGTTTACATGTTTTCATTTTTGTAGCGATTGCTGCTGCGGTGAAGCTCTGGATGGTATCAACAAATGAGTGTCAACAGTTCTTGGTAGCAGATGTAATCAGAAGAGACTACATTGTCGTGGTAACAAAGTAGGTTGGCTGGATTTGTATGGGCATCCGTGGAAGTAAAAGGATTGGTTGGACGCGTAGGAGAGCAAACTCTCCATGATCATAAGTTTTGGCAGGATGGATCAAAAGGTGGCCATGACTACGAAGATTGGCCGGCTGCGATCATGATCCTTGACATGGGGAGTGTGGTGGCACGACCCTTTGCAGGAAGGAGTGGTGTTGAACAGAACATTGAAGCGGAACCGTTGTTGGAGAGTGTTGAAGCGGAGCCACTTATGGAGAGAACATTGAAATGACGCCTTGCAACTCTCAGAGCTTTGACGTTTATCATGTTGAAGTCGGAGGCTGCGTAATGTTCTGTCAAACTCGACATCCCTCAAGTGAACAAAGGTTAGGAGTCCCCAGTTCCATCAATCGATCGTGCTTTTCAGGAGAGGTTGGGGTTTGGGAACGGCTTCCCTGGATGGAAACGCCTGCTTTCCTGATGCAATGCGGTTGAGGGATACAAATATGTCTTGACGCTACGCTTTGGAGAAATATAGAATCTCACATAACTGTGTCATTATAGACTGTACGAATTTGTGGGAGAAGTTCTCATCGTGCAGGTCCTGACAAGAAGAGGGTCTCTGTGAACTCAGGAGGGTTGCTGATTTCATTTGCTTTCGATTTTGGAGAAGTCGTTCCTGATCTTTACGTATGATGAAATTGGATTGCTGATCCCCTTCTACTGGGTGTTCAAGAGCAACGCGAGCCTCTTCATCTATAAACGCACTTCCTGTTGAAGTGCCTTTTATCTTTTCATCAAATCAACAGTGGTAAAAGGAGGTCGGCTTCTTTCGTCTCTTTCATTATCTTGCCCTGATGGTGGAGTAGCGTCTCTGGTGACGGTTATCGTAAGTGTATCGTACATAGATGGCACGGTTTTGATCATGGAGTGCTGGAGCCAGGGCGCTGTTTCGAAGGGTGAGGATGGCGCTGCTTTGGTTGGTTGTGGAGCGGAGAAGATGGCGCTGGAAGGGCGTAAGATGTTAGCGCTGGAAGGATGCAAGCTGTTAGCGCAGTGTGTGGTATTGTGGGTGGCAGGCGCGTGTGCCATGTGTGCCTGCCATGTGCGTCTGGTACACGCGTCTGGCATGCGCATCTGTCAAGCGCGTCTGGTAAGCGCGCCTGGTATGCACGTCTGGTATGAGCGTCTAGTAAGCGCGTCTGGTATGCGCGTCTGATATGCGTGTATGGTAAGCGGGTGGAGGAAGCTTTATCTTCGATTGATGACATGTGCAACGTAACTGGTCATACTGTTTCTGAGGATGTAATCTCGAGGTGGAGGTTCCATCGTGACATGTGTGCGAACTTCGAATTCAATTTTCCTTGGTTCGTTGAAGGTTTCTCTGAGGTTAAAAAGTCGCTGGTCGAAGCAGTCGAAGGTCCTTCCGCAGACATGGTGAAGGAGCAGGAAGCGGAATTCAAAAAATTGTGCAGGCAGCTGAAGTTGAAAAGGGTGGCTCTCCAGAGCACGAGGGAGGCCTTTGCTAAGAGGAGCAAGCCGTTGTTGGAAAACTTTCCTTGAATACATTTCTGTCTTTTGAATGAGCTTGGCCTTAGCTGCCACAACTAATTTTGGATTTAGTTAGAACTACTGGCGTAGGGTTTGGCACGTCATATCCTTAAAGGGCGTAGATTTGTCCTTGGAAAATTGTGGTTTTGTAGCGACTTAGTATGTTTTTCCTTGGCCACGACAGATAAGAGAGGAATGGTGGGTCGATTACTTATCCACAGGCTAAATAAGTTAAACGACGGTCCAAGGGAGATTTGGTGGCCTATCTTGGACCTAAGGTAGCGCTAAGGGCTAGCTTAGCGAGCTACGATCTTAGAAGTGGCATTATATTTCCAAGGAGCTAAAAGTGACAGGTACCAATTCTATAATGTAACAAATTTATTTTTTTGAAACTTTTTTTTTTGTGTAGCTTCAAGCCATAAAAAAGGCAGGATCACTCCTAGTAAGTTTATTTTCTACATGAGTACATGAAAATGGGTCTGCAATAAATTATTAGTGTAAATCCAATAACATACAGGTTTTTCTGATTTATATTAGAGTATACAAAATACATCCGTTTTTATTTTTATTTTTTTGATGATAAGAGAGGATTTTATTAGAGTTTATATATAAGAATTTACAAAGTCTAGCAAAGGTAGACAAGAGAAAAAAAATAAATTTTCCAATTGTTTACAATGTAAGAGAAGTTGAGCAGAGGACCAAGATATGGCAATAGTGTAATTAGCTCCAGTAGCTAGCTCACTGTCAGTCTTAAAGCTATAACTGTCTTCAAAAGCAGGAATTAAGTCCCATATGATTTATGATGTGGCTGAAATGGAATTACACGACCAAGTATGGGAAAAAGAGAATTTTTCTATGGAAATACCCAAGCCCAAAGGTTTACAAGCGTAATAGCCATTCAGATGTTGTTGGCGACCTTACAGTCTAGTAGAATGTGATCTTGTGACTTGAGTTATTTCCAAGTAGGATGCAAGAACGATAAATATCAATGCCTTTATACTACAACATTTCAAGAGAATTGAGCTTACCATGTACAACAAACGAGACCAAGAAATTCATTTTATAGGTGGGACTTCAGTCTTCCAAAAAAACTTGTGTGGAAACCCTTCAATACCTTCTCCTATTACCAAAGAATCATATCAACTGAAAATTGCACATTAGAATTGAGTGCCCATCTTCTTGTGTCAGGTAATAGAAATTGTTGTCCTATTTTAAGGACAAGTTAAAGTGGAATTTCGTCATGCCTGATGATTTAATCTCAATGTTGATGTCTAGGGAGCATTCCTTGCAGAACACTCAACAACTTGATTTGGCATATGATTGCAATTGCTATTATTTCGTGTTTATGGTGAGAGGAATGTCGAGCTTTTGAATAAAATGAGCGGTGAGATTGTTATTCATCGGAAGATCAAGTATACCTTATTCACTTAGTGCTCGGTGTTCAAAATTTAGAGTCTCCTAGGTTTCAGGATGTAATAACTAATTGGCCTAAGTTTTATTTTGATTTTCTTTGACTGCAGAGGTAGTTTTGTTATTTCTTCCGATCATTTCTCTTCTCTTTTTTATCTTTCTTGTAACCTTTCGAGGGAGGTACAAGCCTTATGGTGTCCTCTCTCTTTTTGATCAATATATTCATTTTTACGGATAAAAAGAAAATAGAAATCGTTGGCAGCAATGGAACCTTTTTTGGATTTTTATTATATATATTTTTTTTGTCCTTTCGGATTTTGGCTTAGCCTCATTTTTGGTTTTTGCTGGTGAAATACATTGTTCATACCGTAAATATCGTGTTTTTTTGTCTTTTTGTGAACGTGTTTCATACTCAGAGATTTTAGTTCCAAGACAAGAAATGGAAGGAACATGCCTGATTTTCTTTCAATGCAGTGGTCCTTTATACCGTTCCAGATGGACGACAAACGCAATGGTCGATCCAGATAATGTGTACATATTTTTTTTGGTGAACAGTTATACGTCTATTTTCATTTTTAGCTGGTATTGCATGCATGGACCATCTTATCATATTTCTAATGCATGTGGCAGAGAGGGAGATAGAGAGGTACAAAGAAATATACCAGCTTATTTTTTCTTCTATTGGTAAATTAAGTTATTTGGAGTTTTGTTCTCATTGATTAAAACCACATAAACAAAATAGCTACGACAGCGTGTTACTATCAACATATTATTGGTCCTTTCTTTCAACCTCTCTTCGCCACATGCAAATGGAGATATGATAATGAAGGTTCTGATTAGATTTGGCGACGACTACAGGCATCACTAAATCAAGAACGATTATATCTGTTCTTAAAGTATTTAGCAAGCTCTAATGGCGTCGCTGAATCAGGAACGCTAATATTCATTCCAAATCATCTGACTCGAGATTTCATACTCATAGATTTTTATGTACGTGTTTCATACGCATAGATTTTTGTTTCAAGCCATAGAACGGCAGGACCATGCCTGATTTTCATTCGGTGTAATAATGGAATCCTTTATAAATTGTAATCATGAATGAACCGTTCTTATTGTTCCAGATGGTTTCATTTTTTAGCAGGTATCGTAACCACGCATACAACGTGCTATATTGCATATAATAATATAGCTGCCACGAACGTACACAGTCAATCCCCAGAAAGAAAATATGGATTAGCCAATCTTATGCTAATGAGAACCATCAATATCATACCATCATCTATTCATATCTATAATGCATGAGGCAGAGACGGAGAAAAAAACGGACCAGCTTATGTAAAATGATAGAGTTGCAATGAAAACTCATTTTTTTTTTTGAATCGTCAAATACTGTAATTGGTGCACAAGGAGTGACCAAACTAAAACACAGAAATACAAAAAAAATGACATTAAGGACCTAAACTCACTTGCCCATATCCAGATTTTGAGATCGCAAAAATAACTACTCTTATAACCACGGCAACAAGCGACCTAATCGGAAGTTTGAAAAACTGGTGTAAAGCCACTAAAACCAAAATTGATTCATATTGAAAAGATTTTTTCTTCAATTATAAACAAATTCTTAGTTTCCATTGGCATGATAGAATAATCTTGATTGTTTAACTACTCTTTCATTCTACTGACGAAGCTTCTCCACGTTAGGATGTCCCAACTAACTATATCCGTCTCCTTCAAATTGAGTTATGCTCTAATCAAATAACTTGTAAAAAACCAAAACATAAAAGCAAAAATGAAGAAGAAGATATTGCGCAAATATCCATACGTACGTACCGTTTGATTTTAGAAATGAAAGTGATTTTGGGATTTTGTATGGCGTGGGAGGAACTGAGTGCTGTATTGATGTGTTAGTTTTATGCTTTATGTCTAAACAAGCATGAATTGAAAGATATACATTTTACTTCTTATAGATAATTAGGAAACGGATTTTATTCAATAAGAATAAGGTCTAATACATCACTGTCCATATGACTAACTTGAGCCCATGGCTAATACAATCGTAGTAGTTCTTACAATCACAATCCGGACTTTTAGACACAAACGGAAATAAACAACACAAGGTAAATACTAGGAAACTACTCTGTCATCGCATGACAGTTATTTTAAACAGGAAAGAGGTGAAACACTTAGATTATGGTAGAACAATTTCGTACTTGATTTATCACCATGCACGCATGATACTGTAATATCTTGTTTTGCTTAGATAGCGGCGACAGCTGCAGAGTCGGGTTTCTTGTTGCAGAATTGGAAGCATGCATTGTCACAACTCTTAGCGGCTTCTTTCACAGATTCTTCTAGTTCACTTACAAGGCCTGCTGGCATCAAAAATGTTGAAATTTTTGGCATCCATAATATACATATATATACATTTATTTAACTGTTCGGCAAAAATAAGAATCAAACGAAAAAAAAGTTCATCATTTTACCCGTAGTAGATTTGTGGAGAGCCATTATGTTACTGCACACGGATGATGCGCATCCCAACTTGCAGAAGTCACTAGTCGCATATGCCTCTTTTGTGTCGGTTTCCTCATCAGTTTCTATTAAGAGTCAAAAACAACTTTGATTAAATGATTGAAATTAATCGGTTACAAAGACATACCTAATGACTTGTTCATTTTTACATACCCGTGTTCAGGAGAGAGTTTAGTTTAGGGTAATCCCGAGGGCACTTGCCCCCAGAGATAATTTTACAGTCACAGGTTGCTGCACAAACTGGTCGAGGAGTGCCCGGTAAACGGCAGACGTTATAGCAGTTTCTAGCCGCCGTGTTCTTGCAACAGCTTTTAGCTTCAACTGGAGTCTGCGCAAGGAACAAGCCCATTAGGAGTACACCAATCATCACAACACTGACAGCAGGTGATTTTGCTTCCATTTTCTTATTGAATTATATATTTCTCTCCTTGAGTAGTTTTGAATAGAAAATGTAATATGTTGGGTGATAATATAAGGAGGAGTTGGAAGGCACTATTTATAGTAGAAAATCTAAACTTCTAAATATCAAAGCTTATCTAACCACGTCCACTTTTGGTAAGATATGTCTCAAAGTTCAATGCACATGCAAAACGTGAACAAATAATTTGTGGTGCAAGTGTTTTCTACCGCATATAGTGTATCTGCAATTAAGAAGATTTTTCTTATCAACCTAATTGGAATGGAAGCGTGACATGAAGGCATGTTAAAATCCAGGGATACAATTTTTTTTTGGGGAAAAATATTTCTAGCCCAATTAAGTTTTTTTGTTTACTACAAACCCACCATTAAGATTGGATATATAGAGAACCCATAACTAATTATATTAGTACTCAATTACACAATTAACCTTTCCCTAAATAAAGAAGGTAATTTTAATTAAGCTAAAAAAACGTGAATATGTTTTAAAAACGGTTATGAATAAATATGATAAATATAAAAATATCCCAGAAATAATTCCTAAAAGATCTCCCCAAAAAAATATCTATCTTATTATTTTTCACAGTCAGACCAGGAGAAATGCACATATGGGCTCGGGATCATCGTTTAACCACGGCTGTTTTAGAGTGTAGGCTATATTATTTTATCAAACATGAAGAAGGACAATTATAACATGACTTTTCATGTTTCATTGGTCTAGCATCAACTTTGGTTCACAATTTTAGTTTTTTTTTAGTATTTTGGTTGTTCGGCACAACCAGTGAACAAACTAGAGTTGTAAAGTTAATCATTATTGGTTCCATTTCTATGTATCACCGATTGAAGAAAACATACAGACGTATCCATTGGTCCATTTAATTGCAATAAGCTATCCTTAACATTTAACTGAATACTTTTTTCGTGTGTGTGATTTTCACCCTTTTTTCTTTCTTTTTTTGTCTCTTTAGATTCAATGAGTTTTGAATTGTTGGGGCTTGAATCACCATTAACCAATAGCTTAATTTTGTGCTTTGTAGCAATGGTGATGGAGTATACTCCCTTATCAGGTGTGATAAAAATAATTTTCACCAATTTGCAATTCGTGAAATCTGTAATTATCATCTTTCTTAGCCGTGATAATTGTAATTTTTCACCCATTATACTTGCAATTATGGATGATGAAATTGGTAGTTATCACAGATTTGATAACTATGATTATCGGAGTACAATGAAATTTGTAGTTATCACAGATATGATAACTATAATTATCACAGTATCCACGAAGGATCCGGTGATTATATTCATCACCATGGGGAATACTCCACTAAATAGGTGCATCTTCTCTGTATTGTATGTTTAGTGAAGTGTCAAAATTGTTAATGTTGCGACTGTAACAATAAAACACTAAAAAGAAGATGTGAATAAGTTATAAGTAAAATTGCTGAAATGTAAATAAGCACTCAATGGACAGCAAACAGAAGACAGAGTCACGTGTTCAACACGCTGTCCTTAACACAATAGTTGACCGGTACGCCTCAAGAATGAGTGATGCCTATACCCTGTGGTCAAGTTGTATCCAGGATAAAAGCATGCTGTTGCAAGTATTGTTAGCACTACAATACTTGCCCACTCTTACGAACTCAACAGCAAGGCACAGAAGAAAACAAAAAGACCACACAGAGGGAGAGAGACGAAAAGAAGAGGATAGTAGCTCTTCTGGACACAAATTGAAATGAAGGTTTCGAGTTTCTTTTATAGCAGAAAAGAGAGAGTGCGATAAATGTCAATTGATGGAGAATCAATTCCTTGCGCCATGCAAGGCAATGAAGAATAAAACGGACAGAAAACAGCTATAACATTTACTCGAAATTATGTCAATATCTTTTGATTTTTGGAAAGTAATCAATGTCGAAAATATGTCGTCATAACTTAAACTGGGCAATAAAAAGTATTGCGCCTGGTCAGACGCCCCCCCCACATTAATGCAAAATTTGATTTGATTTTCAAAACGTTTTAGGAATTAATTCAAAAGAATTATGACCAAAAAAGATAAGTCTTGGTTAACCTGTCCACGCCGGTAGCACGAGCCCGAGCCCTAAGCCCAAGCCTTAGTGGAATCAAAAATATTTCGCCCCACCCGTTCCACCCACATTGTTTTACTAACTATCCATAAAGGAATAGCTATATAGTGGATATCATCTTTAGTTATACCCAATGTGGGACTAAAGGTCCTATTTCATTCACTCATATGAAAATGAGTAAGAGCTCTTAGAGACCCAAAGGTTCTAAGTTCCATTCCCACCAAAACCATAAAATCAAAACATTAAAAACTCATTTTCTCCAACAATCCCCCACATTAATGAAATACCGATAAAATCAGAAAACGGAAAGCGAGAAATACCACTTAGGCAAGAGGTGTCCATGAGGTCTTGAACCTTTGCTTAGTGAGAAATTGCCTTAGGGACTACTTGATGGACAAAGTGAACGCGATGTCTTGAACTGCCATCGTTTGGTGTAATCCGCGATAATAACCACACGTGATATCTCTCTAGGTCTTTGTCAAGTTCGTGCCGTTGTGTCCTTTTTGCCCCGGGACAAATCCCGTTTCTCGAGAATGCTCTAGAGAATCAGCTCTATTCTCATAGGAAGCGACCCACTTCCACATTCGAGATAGGTGAGTTCCATCAAGAGTGTTTCTTGCTACACCCCACTTCAATCTTGAATTGAAACTATAGAACTCATTAAGACTTAGTTAAAAGTCATCCTCCACATGCGGTCACACTATCACGTCTACACCATAGGGAAGGGCGAGAGAATGAAATTCTCGATAGTGTTTACCTTGACCCGCCACAAATTAGTTGTCTCATTCAAAACCTTGATCTTGGGATCTCCAGTCAGCAAGGTTGAGTATCCTTCATGGCAAGTTTATTTAATGAGCCTAAGCCCCATCCCCCTCGATGCATTATTAACTATCTCCTTGGACAAACCTTTCGTCAAAGGGTCCGCGATATTCTCCTTAGACTTTACCCAATCAATTGAAATATCGCCTTTTGAGATTAGTTTTTTCAGGGTATTATGTCTTCTTTTAATGTGTATAGACTTCCCATTATAGTAGCTGTTTTTAGCCTTAGCTATAGCAGCTTGATTATCACAATGTATAAATATAGCTGGCACAGGCCTATGCCAGAGAGGAATGTCTTCTAAAAAGCATCTTAACCAAGCGGCTTCCTCTCCTGCTTTATCTAACGCAATAAACTCGGATTCCATAGTGGATCGAGCTATGCAGGTCTGTTTGGAACTCTTCCAAGAAACAGCCCCACCTGCTAGAGTGAAAACATATCCACTCGTAGACTTAGTCTCCTCTGAGTCTGATATCCAGTTTGCATCACAAAATCCCTCAAGGACGGCAGGGACCCTTCATAATTTAAACAAAAGGTCAAAGTGTATTTCAAATACCTCAACACTCTAAAAGTGCATCCCAGTGTTCCCGCCCTGGATTACAAGTATACCTACTTAACCTACTCACAACGATAAGCAATGTCTGGCCTAGTACAGTTCATCAAATACATCAGACTTCCTATAACTCGTGAGTATTCAAGTTGTGACACTCCATTACCCTTATTCTTTTTGAGTTTACAACAAGGATCATACGGAGTATAAGCAGGTTTACAATCAAAGTGATTGAATTTTCTAACACAGATTCAACATAATGAGATTGACTAAGACTATAACCGTTAGAATTTCTTCTAATTTTCATCCCTAAGATTACATCTGCGGGGCCTAAGTCTTTCATGTCAAAGTTCTCATTTAGCATGCTCTTAGTGGAATTAATTACATCCATGTTTGTACCAAGTATAAGCATATCATCAACATATAAGCATACAATCACACAGGCATCATTCACAAGTTTGGTATAGACACACTTGTCAGATTCATTGATTTTAAAACCACTAGAAAACATTACATGATCAAATTTTTCATGCCATTGTTTAGGTGCTTGTTTCAATCCATACAAAGATTTTTTCAGTTTACAAACTTTGTTTTCACAACCTTTCACTACAAAGCCTTCAGGTTGCTCCATGTAAATTTCTTCATCTAATTCACCATTTAGAAAAGCTGTCTTTACATCCATTTGATGTATCTCTAGGTTATGAACCGCAGCTATAGCAATTAACATCCTAATGGAAGTAATTCTCGTAACAGGTGAGTAAGTATCAAAGAAATCTACACCTTCCCCGTTGTTTATAGCCTTTAGCTACCAACCTAGCCTTGTATTTTTGAACAGTTCCATCTATGTTACGTTTCCTCCTGAAGATCCATCTACATCCTATGGCCTTACACCCTGGAGGTAAATCTACCAGCTCCCACGTATCATTTTCTTTGATGGATTCCATCTCACTAACAGATGACTCTTTCCACCATGGAGCTTCAGAAGAAGTCATGGCTTCCTAAAAGTCCGGGGATCGACTCGCTAGTGTTACGAAGTCAGGTCCAAAGGAGGTTTTGGTTCTAGCTCTTTTGCTTCTCCTAGGCTCAATTTCTACTTCGTCTTCCTCTAAAGGTAAAGTCTGACTGGTTGAAGGGACATCTAGGGGATCAAGACCTCTCTTACGAGAGTCAGATTTCAAAGGAAAAACATTTTCAAAGAACACGGCATCCCTAGATTCCATAATAGTATTCACACCAATTTCAGAAATATCAGAACTCACAACCATAAATCTATATGCAGGAGTATGCTCAGGATACCCTATGAAGACACAGTCAACAGTTTTGGGTCCTATCTTGGTTGCTTTAGGTTTAGGGATCTGAACCTTAGCCAAACACCCCCACACTTTGAAGTATGCAAAAGAAGGTTGTCTACCTTTCCACAATTCATATGGAGTTTTATCTGATCCTTTAAAGGGTACTCTATTCGGGATATATAAAAATGAAAGGATAGCTTCCCCCCACAAATTTGAAGGTAATCCTGAACTAATTAACATGGCATTCATCATATCCTTAAGGGTACGGTTCTTACGTTCAGCTACACCATTGGACTGAGGTGAATAAGGAGGGGTAACCTCGTGTATAATGCCATGTTCTACACAGAAATCTCCTATCGGAAATATGTACTCACCACCACGGTCAGACCTAACTGTTTTAATGGTAGTATTTAATTGGTTTTCAACTTCTAGTTTATACATCTTAAAGGCTTCTAAGGCATCATCCTTACCTCTAAGCAAATATATATGACAGTACCTAGTATAGTCGCCTATAAAAGTAACAAACCATTTCTTACCACCTCTAGTTTGAACCGATTTCATGTCAACTAGGTCCGAGTGAATTAATTCTAAGGGTTTAGAATTTCTATGAACTTTTTTGCTAAAAGGTTTTCTAGCATACTTTGATTCTACGCATATTTCACATTTGTGTTCCTTTTCCAAACTAAATTTGGGTATGCAGCCTACATTAGCCGGTTTATGCATTGACTTATAATTTACATGTCCAAGTCTACCATGCCAAACATTCAAAGACTCACAAACATAAGCAGAAGAATCATTCTTATTCATTACAGCAGAGTTTACATTAAGCTTATACAGACCCTCAGTCTTATAACCCTGCCCCACATAATCCTTACCCTTAGTTACAACACATTTCCCAGATTCTATTACAATTTTAAAGCCCTTATCATCTAAAACACCACAAGAAACAAGATTTTTGCAGATGTCCGGAACATGAAGAACTTCATTCAATGTGAGAGTTTTGCCAGGAAGTTAGCTTGAGCCCAACTTTGCCTTTTCCTACAAATGCAAATTTCGCAGATGAGTTACCCATATAGAGTTTTTCTCCTTCCCCTACCTTACTGTAGGAGGTGAACATATCTCTGTTTCCACAGACATGTTTGGTAGCCCCAGAGTCTACCCACCAATCTCTCACATTTGTTACCAAATTAACTTCAGACACCGCCCCGTAAAATTCATCTTTGTTGTTTTCAACCAAATTAGCATTATTTTTCTTTTTAAGGTCCTTACGGTTTCTACAGTGAACCGCCATATGGCCAGGATTTCCGCAAGCATAGCAATCACCCTTAATTTTATTAATGCTAGATTTGGGATTCAGGAAACATACCTTTCTTGCTGGAGGTTTCTTGGAGTTGTTTCGGTTCTTATCAAAGCATTGGAACCTTTGTGTTCGGTCACATGAGCTTTGTTTGACATGTCCCTTGCGTAGAAGATACATTTTTGTCCTTGGAGCACAACAATTCTTCAACTTGAATCTTCTTACCCAAATCAACCATAGTGACTTCACCAGTTTCATGTCTCAGTTTCTTCTTGTACTCAGACCAGGAAGAAGGCAATTTCTCAATGACAGCAGACACTTGAAAAGTTTCATCAATCATCATACCTTCCGCAAGAATTTGATTGATAATTTCTTTGGAATTCAAGGAATTGATCAACCACGCATTTGTCATTCGACATTTTGTATTCCATGAACTTAGCTACCAAAAATTTCTTACTTCCAGTAGTTTCAAACTTGGTATTTTGCCTCTAAAGCAGCCCATAAATCAAAAGCATTAAAGTTCTCTTTTGCAATATAGAAGTCATACATAACATCTTCTAAACAGATTGAGAATATGATTTTTGGCCATATAGTTACTGCCTAACCCAATCCTCCAACTCAAGTTCACGTCCCATATCCTTCATACCCTCATCAAAAGGAACCAAAACATAATGATCCAACTCATGATAACTCGGAAAAATAACATCTTCGATTGCCATCTTTTGAAGTCTTTCCCATTGAACTTTGCAGGCCTTTCAACATCGTTCTTACCCATTGTTACTGGACAAAAACAACTATTGTGTTAAGATTGTTGCGTTGTAACAATAAAACACTAAAAAGAAGATGTGAATAAGTTATAAGTAAAATTGTTGAAATGTAAATAAGCACTCAATGGACAGCAAAAGAAGACAGAGTCACGTGTTCAACACGCTGTCCTTAACACAATAGTTGGCCGTACGCCTCAAGAATGAGTGATGCCTATACCCCCTGTGGTCAAGTTGTATCCAGGATAAAGCATGCATTTGCAAGTATTGTTAGCACTACAATACTTGCCCACTCTTACGAACTCAACAGCAAGGCACAGAAGAAAACAAAAAGACCACACAGAGGGAGAGAGACGAAAAGAAGAGGATAGTAGCTCTTCTGGACACAAATTGAAATGAAGGTTTCGAGTTTCTTTTATAGCGAAAAAGAGAGTGCGATAAATGTCAATTGATGGAGAATCAATTCCTTGCGCCATGCAAGGCAATGAAGAATAAAACGGATTTAAAACAGCTATAACATTTACTCGAAATTATGTCAATATCTTTTGATTTTGGAAAGTAATCAATGTCGAAAATATGTCGTCATAACTTAAAAGCGGGAAATAAAAGTATTGCGCCCGGTCGACGCCCCCACATTAATGCAAAATTTGATTTGATTTTCAAAACGTTTTAGGAATTAATTCAAAAGAATTATGACCAAAAAGATAAGTCTTGGTTAACTTTGTCCACGCCGGTAGCACGAGCCCGAGCCCTAAGCCCAAGCCTTAGTGGAATCAAAAATATTTCGCCCCACCCGTTCCACCCACATTGTTTTACTAACTATCCATAAAGGAATAGCTATATAGTGGATATCATCTTTAGTTATACCCAATGTGGGACTAAAGGTCCTATTTCATTCACTCATATGAAAATGAGTAAGAGCTCTTAGAGACCCAAAGGTTCTAAGTTCCATTCCCACCAAAACCATAAAATCAAAACATTAAAAACTCATTTTCTCCAACAGTTAAAACTTTTGATGACATCTTTATAACAGAACATTTGCGGTAAAAAAGCAATTGCAACTCCATCATCTCGATCAAGATTCTTTTGATATAATTGTCTTCTTGAACGTCTAACTTTTGGATATATACAGTTTTGTTGATTAGACATGGGGATGATTTATTGTTGCATCCATTTTCTAGGTTCTTCTGATGTTTCCATTCTTTCAATAAATCTAGCTTTGTAGTTTCTATAGGGGGAGATGGAGAAAAAAGGACGATCGCTTGAAGTGGATTTCATGATTTGGAAGAAAGGAGTTCTACTGAGTACGGAGGAGACTTTGGGATAGAGTAAGAGTGAACCGTGGATATATTTTCACATTGAAAGAGTGAAACGAACTTCTAGATCCGTAAAATTATAGACCGGAAATTGGGGAAAATAATATGTTGACCGATTAAAATGGAATCATTTGTACTCCTTGTTAATAATAAAGGGTAATTTAGTCCGCATAAAATGTGAAAACCTAAATTCAATCTATAATTATTAATCTTAACCGTTGATCTAGTATTTTGGGTTACACATATATACAATTTTAATGATGGGTTTCTGAAAGAGAGAGGAATCAGACTTGGGCTAGTAAGAAATTTCCACATTTTTTTTTTTTTATTATTTACTAGTATAAGAGAAAGATAAAAGAGATTAAAACATATCAAGATTAACAGTTCTTACATGCCAGTTAATTACCAGGACCGTATAAAAAGTCGGCTAAACGTACGGTATGCCGTATGCATGGATACAACGTGCTATTTTACAAACAATAATAGAGCTGTCACGAACTAACGAATTAATAGGGCTAATGAGAACCATTCGTATCATACTATCATATCTTCATATTCTTGATGGATGTGGTCGTGAGAGAGGAAGAAAGAAAGAGACCAGCTAACGTAAATTAATATGGATGTCATGGACGCACTCAATTAAGTGTACCTTCAATAAGAAAAATTAATTAAGTAATTTAATTAATTAATTATTTTTTCATCCGTAATTAAGTTATTCAAAAGAAAAACATAAAAACAACGGAATATGGATCAAATGCCCACAAAGTTTAAAAATCTTGATGCAGTGGAGAGTAAACTTTGGTAAAATGGACGAAAAATAATTAATTTCGAACCAGATTAATATACCCTTAAATCATACACCAAATGCAGTTTTTTTTCTTATCCATTGTTGGCAAAAAAAAAAAAAACGCGCCATTTTTCTCTTCAATCAGTACTTTCCATTAACGACAGAAAAAACCATCGCCATCTTTGTCCACCATCAACACCATCGTTCTCAACCTCCAGCACCATCACCACAAACACCTTTTCACCAGATGCGCACCTATAAGTTTCCTAAACCTAACCCTAATTCTCTTTTCGATTTTATTTTTTGAACTAATCAATTTGACTTGATGAAAACTCTGAATTCATGATAGTCTAGACCTTGATGTACCTGTGAACATCTTACTGTGATAGAAAATATCTTTTGTTGAGATTCAAAAGTGAGTATTAGGCGAATGAACTTGAGTCTGTTTTTTCTAGTGTAATAGTTGTTGAATTTAAAAACATAGATGAAACTGGTATCATCCTGCTTATACTAGGTGGAGTTCATTTTCATCCGTCTTCAAACTAGTATGTAATTTGTGTCATCATGTCTTAGATTTGATTTGTTTGATTAGAGGGATTATACCGTGTTCGGTTCATTGGTATCCACTTAATTGCTCAACCAATTTGCAGACACATTTAGAAGTATCAAGGTTTAGCTGATGGTTATGCTTAGATTAGGTAGATTAAATATGAACTTGATTTGTTGTAACTATGACTTAATTCTTAGCAAAAAAATATAGCTAAGAAAATTCTTAAAATACAGAATGCTTTAGTTTTTAGTGTTGATATTTGTCTACAACATGATGAAAAATGATTTTATCTTGTTTCAAATTCGATTGAACTTTGTTTTATCCGAGTTAAACCAGGGGTGAAATTGGGTTCATCTAGTATAAACTATGTTGAAACTGGTTTTATCTTTTATTAGATTAAATTGAACTTTGATTTTATCCAGGTTTAAATTAGGATGAAACTGGTTTCATCTAGGTTTAATTTGTGATGTAACTGGATTCATTCTAGTTTATTCATAAAATTGAAGAACATATAAAACAAGACAAAAATAGGAAAAAAATAGAATATACTCTCTCCGTCCCAAATAAGATGAGCTAGTTGGTTTTAAATTTTGTCCCATAATAGATGAGCTATCTCTCTAATCAAGGGGATATTTCTAAAACTACCCTTTTAATTGATTATTGTTACTACAAGAAATATGTATAATTTGATATCCACGTTTGTACTCGTTATGTAGGTGTTTTACATTACACCAAATTTTGGGATAAGTAACAGAATGAAGTCGTTACGAATCGAGGTTGTAACGGCTATTGCCTGTTTCAAAAGTGGGTATTACAAATGAAATGTAACGGCGTTAGTAACAGCGGAGGGCCGTTAGATCGAACTTAGCTTGTTATACACAAATGTAATGTACCCTCATTTAGGTTTATGTAACCGTACCTAAACGTGTACACTATGTTGGATCAACAGTACTTAACCAAAGTTAGCTATATCAACACCTTCATATCAACCTAATTCATCTTAACCACAACTAGTTAAAAGAGTTGCTCAATTGCTATATTCTCATAGAAGTATACAAGAACACAATTGAAGCAAAATCGGTTTGATTCACTCGAATCAATTCATGCACATTATAGCCACGGTTTGTAAAGATTGCATTCCTTATTATATAAATGTGTTAGTTCATGAGCCACCCGATTTTAGAACATGATTCACTTAGGTATGCAAACGGGTACGCGTACCTTAGTGACCGAACTGGGTTTGTGTTCGCCAGTATGCGAACTGGGTTTGTGTTCACCAGAAATTCCCGGACCTATACCTTACGCAATTACGCGTACCGATATGTGTACTTTGGCACCCGAACTTTCATAAACCAACATGTACGCATACGGTATGCATACTATGGTTCCCGGACAATGATTACATATATGCAAGTACGTATACTATATGCAAATCCAATTGTTCTAAACTCTATTTCAATCATTGAAACTTTCTTAGAGGACGACAATATCCGTTTTCACACACAATTAGCATCAAAGAAATTTTTCAAGTTATTGAAATAACCATAATGAAACATTCCAAGTCTACACCAAATGATTGTATCACACAAACCATCTAAGATGTTATGAGGAAATTTTCACATGATCATCTTTTGATTTTAATTCGTCAAGAATATAAGATGAACTTGGTTGAAGCGAAAGCTTACCAACACATATTTCGAGAAATATGTAAGCGAGATAAACTCAGCTCGAAATCTCAAATGTGTATAGTCGAATACTATCGTAATACGAATTTTGTCTCAATATAGGAGATAGAGTAGAAATAGACTTTCCAAGTGATAGATGAGTTTCAGCATCCACATACCTTTGGTTGATGAAGTTCCACAAGCTCACCTTAGTAGTTCTTCGTCTTCAATGATGAACGCCGTGAAGTCTAAAGCTTAACTACACAATCTATCCTAGTCTGAGACATTACTTAAAGTAGACTAGAAATCAAGACTTATAGTTTTGATCACTAACATTGACATACAAGCTTCAGATAGCAACGCTTGCGAGTTTGACCGAGCAGTACTCTAACAGTAATCTTCTTCATTTTCAATTAATCCAATAAATTAACATACTCTGAGACTTCCTCATTAACATCTCTATCAATATCTGAATCACCTTCATTAGAAAGTTCATCCAACTGTTCTTCTAGGCGTGTTTCCCAATCAACAGTTTCTACATTCAGAGCATGTTTAGATATTGATTTAGATGTGACAGTTCTCTCAGGTGAATTCAAGCTTTGAAAATCATCTGGTAATTTCTGACCTGGTACGTTATTAGAGATAAAATCGTCCATAATAATCAGATTCCTACAAACACAAACTTATGAGGTCTTCAACGTGTGTGCCTGCTCTGATACCAACTGAAAAAACTGGGGTACAATAACCACACCCAATATTTCGTTTGGCAATCTGAATAGACAAACTCCAATATACTTTCAAGAGAATCAACTAGACAGTCAGACTCAATCTATAGAAAAGTATATCAAAGAGTTCTATATCTCTAATCTTAATTCAATCCGCAATCAACAAATGGGATTTGCGAGCCCGATTGAATATAAGAGAAATAACTTGAACGGTACCAAAGACAAATGTTCAAGGATCAATCAATTTTAATCAACAACCAAAGATTGGATTTACCAATTGATCGATTCAACGGACCACCAGTAATATTTCTATTATATAATGAAATATAATGCGGAAAAGAAATAACACAGACACCAGAAGTTTTGTTAACGAGGAAACCGAAAGGGAAGAAAACCCCAAGGACCTAGTCCAGTTTTGAACACCACATTGTATTAAGCCTCTACAGACACTAGCCTACTACCAATGAACTTCGGACTAGACCGTAGTTGAACCCTAATCAATCTCACACTGATTGAAGGTACAGTTGCGCTCCTAATGTCTCTGATCCCAGTAGGATACTACGTACTTGATTCCCTTAGCTGATCTCACCCACAACTAAGAGTTGCTACGACCCAAAGTCGAAGACTTGATAAACAAATTTGTCTCACACAGAAAAGTCAATTGGAATAGATAAATCTGTCTCCCACAGAAATACCTACGAGTTTTGTTCCGTCTTTTGATAAATCAAAGTGCATAGGAACCAATTGATAACCCGGACTTATATTCAGAAGAACAGCCTAGTATTATCAATCACTTCACAATAATCTTAATCATATGGTAGCGAAACAAGATATTGTTGAATCACAAATGATGACACGAAGATGTTTGTGACTACTTTTATCTTGCATATCGGAGAATCAATCTCAAGCTCTAATGGCGTCGCTAGATCAGGAACGCTAATATTCGTTCCAAATCATCTGACTCGAGATTTCATACTCATAGATTTTTATGTACGTGTTGCATACTCATAGATTTTTGTTTCAAGCCATGGAACGGCAGGACCATGCCTGATTCTCATTCGGTGTAACAATGGAATATCCTTTATAAATTGTAATCATGAATGAACCGTTCTTATTGGTCCAGATGGAGGAAAAAGCCAATGGTCTACCAGACATTTAGTGCACAGACCTAGGTATATCCTTCATGGTTTCATTTTTTAGCAGGTATCGTAACCACGCATACAACGTGCTATATTGCATATAATAATATAGCTGCCACGAACGTACACAGTCAATCCCCTGAAAGGAAAAATGGATTAGCTAATCTTATGCTAATGAGAACCATCAATATCATACCATCATCTCTTCATATCTCTAATGCATGAGGCAGAGAGGGAGAGGGAGAAAGAAACGGACCAGCTTATGTAAAATGATAGAGTTGCAATGAAAACTCATTTTTTTTTGAATCGTCAAATAATTGGTGCACAAGGAGTGACCAAACTAAAATAGAGATATACAAAAAATGACACTAAGGGACCTAAACCCAATTGCTCATATCCAGATTTTGAGGTCGCAAAAATAACTACCCTTATAACCACTGCAACAAGCCGGACCAAACAGCGACCTAATCCGAAATTTAATATATAGACTTGTAAGTTGTAACACTCTTTTCATGTATTTTAACCTTTATAATTTCATATGCTTCTGTACACGTGTGTAAGAAAACTGGTGGTTGTTGTCGTTGAAGCTAAGCTTCTCTTTTCTAAAACTTTAATGAAAATGAATTATAATTTCCTGGTACAATACAAGCAAATGGGTCCGCGAAAAATTTATTAGTGTACATTCAATAACATTTAGGTTTTGTGATACTTATAAAAGATACGTCCTTTAATAGATACACAAAATTGGTTAAAAAGACCAAAATCAACAATTCCTGTATGAAAAAGACACTTGGGTTTTGATACTGTTTAAATAGCCAAAAATTAAAAAGATACTGTTTAAATGGACAAAAATTTAAAAATAGGCGAGGATGTAAACAGGTTTCATCCTTGTCCATTTTTAAATATTTTTTTCTTATTTTTATTTTACACAGGATGCATCCGGTTTCATCCTTGCTATTTTTAAGTATAAGCCAGGGATGAATCCAGGTTTCATCCTTGCTATTTTTTTTGGCTATTTCATTTCGCATTTTTTTTTACTTGTCCATTTGAACCGTGTTTTAAATTTTTTGGACAAATGACCCATTTTCTCGAATAGATATTGCCGGAAGCGATGGAACCTTTTTGGATTTTTCTTAATTATATATTCTTTTGTCTTTTTGGATTAACCTGATTTTTGGCTTTTGCAGGTGAAATATACTGATCATACGATCAATATCGTGTGTTTTTATCGTTATGTGTACGTGTTTCATACTCATAGAATTTAGTTTCAAGACAAGAAATGGAAGGACCATTCCTGATTTTCATTCAATGTAGTGGTCCTTTATATCGTTTCAGATGTAATGGTCTATCCAGAGATTTAGTGTACAAGAGGTATATCCAACTCATTGTTTTTTTATTTATTTTTGTGCACAGTTATACGTCTATTTTCATTTTTAGCAGGTATAGCATGCATGCATCCAACGTGCTATTTTGCAAACAATAATTGTGCTGACAACTAACCATCCGTATAGTACAATATCTTCATATTTCTATTGCATGTGGCGGAGAGGGGGTACAAATAAATGGACCAGTTTATGGAAAATGACAGGCTTCCATGAAAGCGTACATTTTTTTCTTGCGGTAAATTAAGTTATTTGGAGATTTAGAGGCCTTGTTTTTCATTTATCCTTCATTTTTAGCACTAAAATGTTAAACTCAAACCTTCGTCAGTATTATTCAGTTATACCATTTCTAGGGAATAATGTGCTTTTTATGCGGATGTTTAGGGAAAATTAGTGTTTTTCAAAGAGAAACTGTAGCAAAAATTTCGCCACTGTTATCAAAATCACTGTCCCTATTGCCAATCAAGTTTATATAAAGGATATTGGACTAGAATCTTCTCAGTGTTTTACGTAAAGGTGGATGTGTCTTTTCCATTAAAGTTTTTCTTTTTTCAGACGATCTACTTTAATATATAGACTTGTAAGTTGTAACTCATAAAAGGCAATTGTTATGAAAACTCAACGATCAGTATGCTGCATTAATCTGTCTTCTTCAAATAGAGGTAGGATCTGATCAAAGAAATCGTAAAAAACCGAACCAAAAAGCGAAAATGAGAAGAAGATATGAAAGTGAGTTTGGGATTTTTTTTTATGTTGGACCAAAGTAACGAACAGTATAATTGATTACTTTACTGATTTCCAAGTTCTAGGATTTATGTCGAAACACATTTCTTATTATTGATAATTAAAGAACGGATTTTATTCAATAAGAACAAGGAGTAATACATCACTGAAAATACAATCATCGTAGTTCTTACAATTATAATCCGGACTTTTAGATACAAATGAAAATAAACAACACGAGGTAAACACTAGGAAACGTACTTTGTCATTGCATGACAATTGTTCTAAACAGGAAAGACATGAAACACTTAGATTAGGGTAGAACGATTTTGGACTTGATTCATCACCATGCACGGATGATACCATACCAAGATGTTTTGCTTAGATAGCGGCAAAAACTGGGGTGTCGGATTTCTTGTTGCAGAACTCGAAGCATGCATTGTTACAACTCTTAGAGGCTTCTTTCACAGATTCTTCTTGTTCACTTACAAGGCCTGCTAGTCCAGAAAACACAACTAGCTAGTATAAAAAAAAGAGAAATTTTTGGCATCCATATTATATATATATATATAATTGTTCAACGAAACGAAGGATCAAATAGAAAAAAATAATGTTCATCATTTTACCCGCAGTAGATTTGTGGAGAGCCATTATGTTACTGCACACGGATGATGTGCATCCCAACTTGCAGAAGTCACTGGTCGCATATGCCTCTTTTGTGTCAGTTTCCTCGTCAGTTTCTATTCAGAGTCCGAAACAACTTTGATTAAATGAACGAAATTAATCGGTTATAAAAACATACCTAATGGCCTGTTAATTGTTACATACCCGTGTTCAGGAGAGAGTTTAGTTTAGGGTAATCTTTAGGGCACTTAGTCCCAGAGATAATCTTACAATTGCAGGTTGCCGCACAAACTGGTCGAGGAGTACCCGGTAAACGGCAGGCGTTATAGCAGTTTCTTGCCGCCGTGTTCTTGCAACAACTTTTAGCTTCAACTGGAGTCTGCGCAAGGAATAACCCCATTAGGAGTACACCAACCATCACAGCACTGAGAGCAGGTGATTTTCCTTCCATTTTCTTTCTTGATATGTATATTTCTCTCCTTGAGAAGTTTTGAATATGTAATGTGTTGGTTGATGATTGAAGGAGGAGTTGGGAGGCAATACAGTTCATATTTTTGGACGAACACAGTAGTTTTGATCTTGAAAGCAACACATTCATTGGTTTTGTTGGTTAATTGCAGACAACATGAACAATTTGAATGGAAATTTGAGATCTGTGGGTTCAATGTTTAAGAGATTATATTCTCTACTGATACTCATAATTCGCTTTTGTATGTAGAAACCTATTTCAACCAGTAATTAAAGAAGAGTAAATTAAATGCAATCAAGAATTATCTTAAGAATTCAATTAACCAACAGATCTATAGCAATATCCTCGTTGATCTTTCTTCAAGTTTGGAGATGTTGTCTTGAAGTTGTGGTTGTGATAGAAAATCAAGTGAAGAGTAAACAATTAGGTATGTTGTGAACTAAATTTCGAGAAGCTGTTGTGAATAGATCTAATGGCTATCAGTAGTCTAAATTCAATGGTTATAATTCTTCGGTACATATGGTCCGGGACAGTACGGGATTAGGTCAGGACCGTGTACCTGTTCCTGCTTAGCCCCGGTTCCTATTTTTTGGACGGTATCTGTACCCCCTTCTTCGGTTCGGTACAAAACCAGGAACGGTTCCACTGATTCCGGGACGGTCCGGCGGTCCAGCTCGGTTCTTGTGCACCGTTAGCTCAGATCAAAGAGATAATTCAATGAGCTTGGCCAGGGGCCAAACAGCGACCTATTCCGAAGTTTAATATATAGACGACTTGTAAGTTGTAACACTCTTTTCATGTATTTTAACCTTTATAATTTCACATGCTTCTGTACACGTGTGTAAGAAAACTGGTGGTTGTTGTCGTTGAAGCTAAGCTTCTCTTTTCTAAAACTTTAATGAAAATGAATTATAATTTCCTGGTACAATACAAGCAAATGGGTCCGCGATAAATTTATTAGTGTACATTCAATAACATTTAGGTTTTGTGATACTTATAAAAGATACGTCCTTTAATAATATTGCCGGAAGCGATGGAACCTTTTTGGATTTTTCTTAATTATATATTCTTTTGTCTTTTTGGATTAACCTGATTTTTGGCTTTTGCAGGTGAAATATACTGATCATACGATCAATATCGTGTGTTTTTATCGTTATGTGTACGTGTTTCATACTCATAGAATTTAGTTTCAAGACAAGAAATGGAAGGACCATTCCTGATTTTCATTCAATGTAGTGGTCCTTTATATCGTTCCAGATGTACGTCAAACGCAATGGTCTATCCAGAGGTATATCCAACTCACTGGTTTTTTATTTATAATTCACTGCTATTTTCATTTTTAGCAGGTATAGCATGCATGCATCCAACGTGCTATTTTGCAAACAATAATTGTGCTGACAACTAACCATCCGTATAGTACAATATCTTCATATTTCAATTGCATGTGGCGGAGAGGGGTACAAATAAATGGACCAGTTTATGGAAAATGACAGGCTGCCATGAAAGCGTACATTTTTTTCTTGCGGTAAATTAAGTTATTTGGAGATTTATTCTTATTGATTGAGGCCTTGTTTTTCATTTATCCTTCATTTTAGCACTAAAATGTTAAACTCAAACCTTCGCCAGTATTATTCAGTTATACCATTTCTAGGGAATAATGTGCTTTTTATGCGGATGTTTAGGGAAAATTAGTGTTTTTCAAAGAGAAATTGTAGCAAAAATTCCGCCACTGTTATCAAAATCACTGTCCCTATTGCCAATCAAGTTTAAATAAAGGATATTGGGCTAGAATCTTCTCCGTGTTTTACGTAAAGGTGGATGTGTCTTTTCCATTAAAGTTTTTCTTTTTCAGACGATCTACTTTAATATATAGACTTGTAAGTTGTAACTCATAAAAGGCAATTGTTATGAAAACTCAACGATCAGTATGCTGCATTAATCTGTCTTCTTCAAATAGAGGTAGGATCTGATCAAAGAAATCGTAAAAAACCGAACCAAAATGCGAAAATGAGAAGAAGATATGAAAGTGAGTTTGGGATTTTTTTTGATGTTGGACCAAAGTAACGAACAGTATAATTGATTACTTTACTGATTTCCAAGTTCTAGGATTTATGTCGAAACACATTTCTTATTATTGATAATTAAAGAACGGATTTTATTCAATAAGAACAAGGAGTAATACATCACTGAAAATACAATCATCGTAGTTCTTACAATTATAATCCGGACATTTAGATACAAATGAAAATAAACAACACGAGGTAAACACTAGGAAACGTACTTTGTCATTGCATGACAATTATTCTAAACAGGAAAGACATGCAACACTTAGATTAGGGTAGAACGATTTTGGACTTGATTCATCACCATGCACGGATGATACCATACCAAGATGTTTTGCTTAGATAGCGGCAAAAACTGGGGTGTCGGATTTCTTGTTGCAGAACTCGAAGCATGCATTGTTACAACTCTTAGAGGCTTCTTTCACAGATTCTTCTTGTTCACTTACAAGGCCTGCTAGTCCAGAAAACACAACTAGCTAGTATAAAAAAAAGAGAAATTTTTGGCATCCATATTATATATATATATAATTGTTCAACGAAACGAAGGATCAAATAGAAAAAAATAATGTTCATCATTTTACCCGCAGTAGATTTGTGGAGAGCCATTATGTTACTGCACACGGATGATGTGCATCCCAACTTGCAGAAGTCACTGGTCGCATATGCCTCTTTTGTGTCAGTTTCCTCGTCAGTTTCTATTCAGAGTCCGAAACAACTTTGATTAAATGAACGAAATTAATCGGTTATAAAAACATACCTAATGGCCTGTTAATTGTTACATACCCGTGTTCAGGAGAGAGTTTAGTTTAGGGTAATCTTTAGGGCACTTAGTCCCAGAGATAATCTTACAATTGCAGGTTGCCGCACAAACTGGTCGAGGAGTACCCGGTAAACGGCAGGCGTTATAGCAGTTTCTTGCCGCCGTGTTCTTGCAACAACTTTTAGCTTCAACTGGAGTCTGCGCAAGGAATAACCCCATTAGGAGTACACCAACCATCACAGCACTGAGAGCAGGTGATTTTCCTTCCATTTTCTTTCTTGATATGTATATTTCTCTCCTTGAGAAGTTTTGAATATGTTATGTGGTTGTTGATGATTGAAGGAGGAGTTGGGAGGCACTATTTATAGTAGTAAATCTAAACTTCTAAATATCAAAGCTTATCTAACCACGTCCACTTTTGGCAAGAAATGTCTCAAAGTTCAATGCACATGCAAAACGTGAACAAATAATTTGTGGTGTAAGTGTTTTCTACCGCATATAGTGTATCTGCAATTACGAAGATTTTTTTTATCAACCAATTGGAATGGTTACAAGGAAGCGTGACATGAAGGCATGTTAAAATCCAGGGATATCTTTCGATACCAAACGGTAGATCAATGCATGTACTAAAATTGTTGTAGTTTGGTGTGCCTGGGCATTTTTGATTTTACACGTGACTTCGATAACAACGATCATTTGTCGTATGCGTCAAAAATAATTTCACTTTCTCACTCTACTAAATATAAATGAAGTACGTGGTAAGAAAGAGTTCGTTCCCACAAAGAGGCTTTTGTTGTTATGCGAATTTCAGTTTCTTAGTAACCAAGGGGGGATTTTTGTTTATCAATGCAATAAAAATAAATTGAAAGCAATAAAATATGAAAATAATCAATAAGAAAAAGGTATTGGTCACGGGATAGTATCATTCACAAACATATATTTTCATCAATGACTAGAATTAATAATTAAATCTCTCATTTAATAAAAGTCCTAGGATACCTTGATCGCAAGTATATCCCGCTAATTCCCTGATTTCATCACAACCACATTAAAAGATGTATATGTGAATTCTTCCTAGAAAGAACCTAAAGTGTAAAAGCACAATTAAGTTTAACTACCTAAAAACACTAAGTTCTATGGAATAAGACTAATCAATGCAAACGAACGTGTAAAAGCACTAATCCGTTTTAACAAAGGTTATGATTCACTTGTGACTAGTAGGATATATTGCTACAAGCACTACCCACAATTATGCTACTTAGAATCAGGGATAAACAACTTTTTCGTATTGAAAACCCTAATATAGCCTTAGAAATGAATGCAAATCGGATTGATTCCGGACTCAACCAAACAAACAATTAAATCATATGACAATATAAACCATGAATCATAAACAATAACTTACTGAGACAAAACTAATTCATAGATTCAAATAACATGTTGAGAAATCAACTTTATCCCATAACCAATAATAGTTGTTTGGCTACTCATATCTTTTGAGTTCATCATAATCAATGATAAAAAATGAAGAAGATGAAACATAAAAACGAAAGCAAACCCTAGTGGAATCGCCGCTCTTCTCCAAAGCTCCAAGTAGAAAAATACGTGATGCCACCAAAAAAAAGTAGAAGACTCTCCTTTTTGTAGCTTTTCTTTCCAAAACTAGGTCATACCCTCCAAAGCACATAACTCGGAGCCCATCAGGTCCATAAATGCCACTCAGTTTTGTGGAACTGACAAGCAAATTAAGCCTGCACTATCACCAGTAGCTCAACTTTTATGCAGCTTTAGTTCATGCTTGAATACCACCAACTGATATCAATACCACCTCCTCATTCTTATCACATTCATACAGCAGCAACTCCACTTATTACTTCAGTTCAGCTGCACAGGGAAAACTCTTGCTCTTGATCTGCGTCATTCTGCATTCGACCATGTACTGCAACCTCCATACTTTCATTACTCCAGTTGCAGCATCAACACCATCATTTCACAAGCACCAAAACAGCAAGAAGCTCCATCTCTACTTAACCACTAGCTACTGCACCTGCAACTGCAACTGCATTCTGAGCCATTACTTCACTGGCTCGCGCTAATAGCTCACAACACGAGATCCATTGCAATTTCAGATTGTTCAACACACACACCAGCATAACATCTCCTCCTTGAATTCCTAACACATACATCTATTGCAGACTCAGTCTCTCATATGCCGCAACAGCACCTCCAAGTCATATTTCCAACTACAACCATCTTATAACTTGCAGTTCAACTTCTTTCAGTTAAGCCATCTAACGTGCACTCCAGCTATCACCATCAACTGCAATACCACTTCTCCATTCTGCTAACTGCAATTATTGCGTAACCCATTTCCTGTAATTCAACACTGACCCATTTACTCAATTCATCTCATCTCATGAGTCCTTGCAACCTCAGACTCCTCAAGCCAACAACACCAACTCAAGGCCATTTCAGTTAATTCAATCAAAACCTAACATTCATCTACATTTCTCACTCATCAGTTCCTCAACAAACCCATTTCTACATTGAGTATCTTAGCATTCATCACCAGCCATTAGCATTCCTCAAAACTACTGCCAGTTCCATTTTCACCTTCAAACTCTCATTTCCTTTCCTGCAGCAGCTGCATCTAAGTCATTCACTGCCTTCGATCGCCAAGACAGCATAACCATTATCTGCAGCTTCATTTCAGTTCAAACTTCAAACCAACCGCAACTGCCATCACCAGCTGCTGCTTCCATCTTTCTTCTTTGAGTTCATAGCCATTCCATTAAACCTAAGCTCATAAGGCTTGAGCTTTACATCCTCAATAACTCGATCACAACATCATTTACTACTGCAGCCGCATCTCCAGCCTCTCATTATAACTTGTAACCATTTTATCACTAGCAAAACCCACTTCCAATTCTCTACCAAATCTCAATTCAGCAAACCCAATTGTAAGATTGTATGAACTCCTAAAACCCCTCTTTAATCTTCATCATTTCTCAAGATTCAGTGACAACAAAATTTGTTTCTTCATCCAGAATTTAACCTAAAACCCATATGTTCAAATCCAACACAGTATCAGTACCAACATATTCGAATCCCTGTAATTCCTAACATGCATCTATCAACTGAACTCCACCAACAAAAACTTCATCTAAATATCCATCATAAACAACAACATCTCCTAATTCTCTTCGAATTCAAACACAAAACCATGTTTCAATTTCACCAGATCCCCTTTCTGATTTAACTCCACTCATCACTGATTTATATCAGCAACAACTCAATCTTCTCTGTCTCTCTACCATCGATTCAACACTCTAATCCTTCTCAACTTTAGTCAACAGCAGCACCGTTCATCTTCATTCTCGGTTACAAACTACCATTAATTTCCTCACTGACTGCAGTTGTCTGAACTTGGGGAAATAAACGAATGACAAATTGATTTCTCATATTCAGGGTTGGGTATAATAACATTGAAGTGGTAGTTGGGTGTAATAACACTGAGATAGATATTGGCATTGTCCCAGTGGATAAGGGAATCCACAGTCCATACATGGCTTGTCGGTTCCGAATAACCAACAGCCTAATTCTCTGTTCAGCTCATATGTCAGTTATGAGGAACTGACACTCTACTCTTCACCTCCTTTGCTACATAACCTTCGCTGCTGCCAAGGACCACTCGCATGTGAATTGACATTTTTTCGCTTTACGCTCCAAATGAATGATTTTTTCTTCTTTTGCTCCTAACGACTCCATTGCACCTAATAAACTCAAAGCAATCATAAGATACAAAATTTATAAGAAAACTCGCAAAGAAATCATAAACAATGAATGTCTAAGTTCACTTTTATGTTTTCAAAAATATTTTAATCTATGGAGTTGTTTAAGGGTAAAAATCGTTTCTGCCGATTTCGGTAAATTCGGTAGGTGAGTGAGAAACTGGTTCAAACCCTAAACAAATGTACTGCACGTGAGCACTTTATAGATTCCAGAGATCAATCTGTACAAGTCCGGCCTAAACCAAGAAATGGTCGTTCCAGACTTGGTTCGGTCACAAAGTGGAGGAGAAGGGTTGATTTGGGGAGGGAATCAAAGAAAGGTGTTGAGACCAGAATAATTCTGGGAGAGTAGTGTCTCGACTTGTATCAGAAAGTGAAAGCTTCGGAAGCTTGCAAGATATGAAAGCTTTTTGGAGAGCTTGAAAAGTTGCCTTTTCTGAGAGTGTAGTATTTTTCTCCTGACCGAGACACGTTGTCGGTGGAAATAGGTAAGACCTATTTATACAAGTCGAGATTGAAACGTACCCTGGCCTCATGAAGGAAGAGAGTAAAGGGTGAAATAATGGGAGGAGGTGGTAACCGCATGGTGTTAATGGGTGAAAACGTTTTCACCATTATTTCCTCTTTTATTTGACCACTTTATTCCTTTTCACGCTTTCTTAATGTGGCGTAGTGTACGCCGCATCTTTGTGACCGCCAAACCAAAACCCTAGAAATCATCCCCGGTTTGTGTTGATATCTCGAGTGTTGGTTGCACCTTGAGTGCAAGTGGCGCTGCTAGTGGCGCGTGTGGCATGTGCCACTGGCATGTGCGGAATGCCCTTGTTGCGGGTTGTACTTCGAGTGCAAGTGACAATGCCAGAGCTGCTAGTGGCATGCGTGGCATGTTCCCATGGCATGTGTGGAACACCTTGGTGGTAGGTTGTACGTTGAGTGTAGGTGGCAATGCCAGAGCTGCTAGTGGCGTGTGTGGCATGTGCCAATGGCATGTGCGGAATGCCTTGGTGGTAGGTTGCATGGTTTGCGAGTTAGGCTACCAGCGTGGGTTTTGGCATGTGACAATGGCGCGTACGGCCAAGTTGGCCTAAGTTGCACGAATTGCAAGTTAGGTTACCGGCGTGCATTAGGGGCACGACTAGGCGATGAAGGCTACCAGCGAGCGTGTTGGCATGTGCCAATAGCATGCGCGGCCGTTTAGGGTCGTGGCCTTGGTAGGAAAAGCTACCAGCGAGCGTGTTGGCATGTGCCAATGGCGTGCGTGGCCGTTAGGGCTATGGCCTTGGTAGGAAAAGCTACCAGTGACGCATGTTGGCATGTTCCAATGGCATGCGTGGCCGTTTGGGCCGTGGCCTTGGTAGGAAAAGCTACCAGCGACGCATGTTGGCATGTGCCAATGGCATGCGTGGCCGTTAGGGCTGTGGCCTTGGTAGGAAAAGCTACCAGAGACGCATGTTGGCATGTGCCAATGGCATGCGTGGCCGTTTGGGCCGTGGCCTTGGTAGGAAAAGCTACCAGTAACGCATGTTTGCATGTGCCAATGACATGCGTGGCCGTTAGGGTCGTGGCCTTGGTAGGAAAAGCTACCAGCGACGCATGTTGGTATGTGCCAATGGCATGCGTGGCCGTTAGGGCCGTGGCCTTGGTAGGAAAAGCTACAAGTGACGCATGTTGGCATGTGCCAATGGCATGCGTGGCCGTTAGGGCCGTGGCCTTGGTAGGAAAAGCTACCAGTGACGCATGTTGGCATGTGCCAATGGCATGCGTGGCCAATTTGGCCTAGATTGCATGGTTTGCAAGCCTAGGTGCGGGCGCTACTTTGGCATGGCGCGGCTAGGGCCAAGGTAAGGGTGTTTGGCATGACGCGGCTAGCTCGGGCTAGGTGTGGCTGGCATGATTTGCCATTGGCACGGAGGTGCGGCTAGCATGGTTGGCATGCTTCGGCGCGTTTGGTATGGCTGGCATGATTCGCCATTGGCATAGAGATGTGGCTAGCTTGGGCTAGGTGTGGCTGGCATGATTTTCCATTGGAACGGAGGTGCGGCTAGCATGGTTGGCATGCTTCGGCGCGTTTGGTATGGCTGGCATGATTTGCCGTTGGCATAGAGATGCGGCTAGCTCGGGCTAGGTGTGGCTGGCATGATTTGCCATTGGCACGGAGGTGCGGCTAGCATGGTTGGCATGCTTCAGCGCGTTTGGTATGGCTGGCATGATTTTCCATTGGCATAGAGGTGCGGCTAGCATCGTTGGCATGCTTCGGCGCGTCTGGTATGGCTGGCATGATTTGCCATTGGCATAGAGATGCGGCTAGCTCGGGCTAGGTGTGGCTGGCATGATTTGCCATTGGCACGGAGGTGCGTCTAGCATGGTTGGCATGCTTCGGCGCGTTTGGTATGGCTGGCATGATTTGCCATTGGCATAGAGATGCGGCTAGCTCGGGCTAGGTGTGGCTGGCATGATTTGCCATTGGCACGGAGGTGCGACTAGCATGGTCGGCATGCTTCGGCGCGTTTGGTATGGCTGGCATGATTTGCCATTGGAATAGAGATGCGGCTAGCTCGGGCTAGGCGTGGCTGGCATGATTTGCCATTGGCACAGAGGTGAATTAGGGTTTTGTTCGTTGTAACCCTAATTTGAAAAAAAAAATACCCCCTATTAATTACTGACTACGCGCATTAAATGTTCTAATAAATGTGTCACTGGTGACATTAGGTTATTTGGGGTTTTACGATTTTACCCTTTGTCTAAAAACCACCATCAACATTAAGTCCCCTTCTTAGCTCGGGCAGGAGCTTTGTTGCGGGGTAAGCATAAGATGGTGACAAACTATCAAGCTGACAAACGTAAAGAGAATTGAGGAGGCTCGTCGACCTTTTTTATAAATAGGATTTGGAATCCTTGCCTCAGCGCGATTTTGCGCAAATCGGAGGAGGCTGGCACAATTGGGAAGTTAGCGTCGTGAGAGACGGGGACAGGCAGGCGGCATTGAGAAGTTGACGCGAGTTTAGGAAACTGAGCGTGCTAGCTGGTGGGACCGGCGCAAGGTGTGGAAGATGTGCGTGCTTGCAGGCGTGACTTGGGCGGTCATTGGGAAGTCGGCGTGATTGGTGGGGCCGGTGCAACTTGGGCGACATTGGGAAGTTGGCGTGAGTTGGGAAACTGAGTGTGCTAGCTGGTGGGACCGGCGCAAGGTGGGGAAGCTGAGCGTGCTAGCTGGCGTGACTTGATGGGATCGGTGCGAACAAGGAGGGAGTAGGTGTTTCTACAGATAACAAAGTTTCCTTATTTTGCCTTTCCTTCACGCGCGGCTTCAATTAGGGCATCGTCCATGCCAACAAATCTGGAAGCGTTATGTCCCTCACTGCTTCCTTTCCTTTTTAAAGTTCCGTATTCATACCCAACGCAACTGCATCATCTCCCTTGTTTGAGAGGGGTTCTTCTTGTTGGTTTCTCTTTTCTTTGCCTAGAGACGAGTCATCCTCTAAACAGTGAGATTCTCCAAGTGAAGGCGCGAGATCTGACTCTTGCGGAAACACCCCGACTAGGGTTATTCGGGCTAAGAAAACCACATCGGTATGTTTTCTTCTTCTTCTCTATTCATGTTATCCTCTTTTTATATGTGTATAGATAAGATGAAACTTGATCATTTTCCCCATTCTTTGCAGTGTATGATGGGACCTTCCAGGGATGGTCTTGCCTTTAACTTTTCGGAAAAGGACTTCAGAACTGGCGGAGATCAATCTTCTTCTCTTGAGGAGGCATTGGTTGGAATTGAGTCCTTGCTCCATGAAGCTAGTGAAATTATTAAGGACCTCCCTTCCATCTACCACCACGAAGAACAGGTACATGCTCGGACTCTCTTGGGTTCAGTGAGCGTGGAGGAGAGCGTCATGATTCTTGATTTTGATGCGGATGAATCGAAGAACTTTCTTCGAAATGTCAATGAGAAAACCTTTGAAGGAGCATATGATGGAAACGAAATAGCCTTTGAAGTTGATGCAAAAGGTGTTGTTGGTATCTAGGAGGGTCATGGTGGCGTATCTTTGGAATGGTCGTCGGGAGGACACTATTCTTCTTTGTTGTGGTCGCCGGGATGGGATGTTGAGGTTTCTTTGCTAAAACCGTTGAATGGAACCTTTGTTGCCCGAAGGATTCCGGGGAAGTGTTTGAATATAGCTTTGCCCGAGGGGACTCGTGCTCCATCCTTCGAAGGCTAGTTCCTCCCTTTTGTTATTTCTGTTAGCTGCTTAGTTCCCCTGATGCCTCTCTTTTTTTTTTTTTTTTTTTTTTTTTTGGTAAACTCATCTTTTCCTTCTTCTTCATCAGTAAACATTTTGCTTCATATATATTTTTGAAAGAGGTTGTGGTATGATGGCTCTGCAGTGGTTTTCTAGGTTTATCTGATGTATTTTTTCTGATATCTGGAGAATTTGCTTGGGAAGAGATATGTTTTTATTTTTTTATTTTTTTTTTACGAAAAGGGAATCCCCAGGGAGAAATACAAACGGTGTATTCATCTTGGGGAAGTACAACTACTAAAAGGAATTGTTAAAGGAAATACTGAAAAGGGGAGTAAATGGGAAGTACATCCCCTTTTTTTTATGGATTGGATTCCTTGAGCCATCGCGAGTGAATTATCACGCCTTCAGGTGTGTCAGCATTGATGAGCTTGCAATATCCTCCCAAAAGGGTATCCGCAACCAGGTACATCTCGTCTTCTCCGTCATTGCATTTGAAAACCATGAGCTAGTGCCAGCGGGTCTTCTCCGGATGTCTGGGTTTCTTTAGTAGCTTGTTGATACGATAATAAGTGGGATGATTTGTTGGAATTTCTTTCGGGCGTTGACGTTGGCGGAGGGCGCACATCCAATTTTGCTTTGTTGTCGAGCACCCATAAACGTCCAAATATCATGTCGTGATCTAGTTCTTTGACAATATATAATTTGCTATGTGTTATAGCGTCTCCCATCTCGATCTTTAAGTTGATGTAGCCATGCGCGTTCAAAGCTTCTCCTCTCGAGTCCTTAATCACGGACGGGGAATAGGTAGCGTCTTGTTTTGTAAATCCTGTCGCCTTCAGTGTCTTGAAAGTAATGATGTTGTGGTAGGAGGCCGTGTCGATGAGCGTGTCGTCAAATTCGTTACCTCTTAAACGGGACGTGGCGGCCAGTCCCAGTTCTCCTTTTTGGTTCCGCTTTGTTTGGGAAGCTTGGGCCCCGGCGTGATTTCCGAGGGAAGAAAAGTCGTTTGCGGATACAACGCGATTGAGAGCTGCGAAAATATCTTGGCGCTGCACCTTGGAAAGATAGAGAATTTCGCACACATGTTGCATCATGGATTGTACAGTCTCGTGCACGAGAGTCCCCGAGAGGATCCGATAGTTTCTTATGGGGAGTGGGTCTCGATGCACTCTTTCGTCTCTAGTTGGAGTTCTCGCTTCTATCCTTTCTTTGAAAATATGATTTAGTCTGTTGCAATCGCTAGTCGGGTGGTGAACGAACCTGTGGTAATGGCGTGCTTGGGATTTGCCATCTCGGATCGGTTGGTGGACGTGCAGGAGGTGGCGGTCGATGACATCATCTTGAACCCGAGGCTTCTAGGAGGTCAATCACCTCCTCGATGGGAAACGGGAAATCAAGGGTATTTCCTTCGGTCTCATGATGCTGCATGGGAGTTTTAGTGACGGTCTTCCGTGGCGGGGGTTCCCGTTGTGTCGGCGCTTCACGTTTTGGCTGGTGATTCGTAGTTGAGGCTTTCCTTTTTCCCCTTTCGTTTACTATGTTCACGGAGGATGAGCTGGCATTAAATTGTTTGTTGATGAGGCGTCTACTCCCGCGGGTTTCACGCGCGTCTTCGGTTCGAGTTGGCCTAGATCTTTCCAGTAATGCTGGCGCTGTTGTTGCAGATCGTCTGACGGCTTCATGGAGTTCAGAGAACGTTTGGAAACGCAAGTTTTCTAGCAGGGCGCGGTAAATTGGAACCATACCATTGATGCATGCGTTCACCAGTTGTTGTTCAGTTACGTTTGGGTCGTGACAGTCGAGTGCTTGAACCCTGAACCTTTTGACGAAATCGTTCGGATGTTCGTTATCCCACTAGTACATTCTTCCGAGGTCTGAGAAAGTAACTTGTTCAGACACGAAGAAGTATTTCTTGTAAAACACAGTGACCATGCTATTCCGGTTGGGAATCTTTGTTCGGTGGGATCTTTGTTGTACCATGTGTACGCCCTTCTAGTAAGTGATTTTGAGAATTCCCTTAAACGAAGAACGTGATTATATTCATGTTCACCTAGGGATTAGGAAACGGGAGACATGCTCATGTGCATTCCGGTACCATCGTACGGGGTAAATTGAGGAGAAGAGTACCCCCTTGGGAGAGGGATTCTGCATTTCGGATGGATAGGGGGTTGGTGATGATGCACGTCCAATTCATCATTCTTGATTCGGTTGCGGAGAAGTTGCTCCAAATCCTCTCTCGTGACGAAGTTAGGCGGCTGATTTCTTTCCGACGTGATTCTAGCGCGAGTTTCCTCATCCGTGGAGGCGTGTTACGCCGAGGTCTTTGGCGTCGGGGTTGTTGGAGATGTTCCTAAATGGCTCACGGAGGCGCGACTCACGTGGTAGTTGTTCTGTCGGGGGTCTTGAGAAAGATGAGTACTTCCTTCCTGGCGTTGAAACCATATCCGTCCCAGGCTCGCGAGCATCTCTTGTCGTTCCATCAAATCAGCGATGGTGACGTAAGGACGACTTCCTCTGGTCCCTCCGGTTTCTCGTCCCGTCGGCGGGGTAGTTGGGACCTTGGTCGTGGTAGGAGGCGCCATGCTAGACGGAGCATTTGGGGTCGTAGCGGCGGCTCTAGCCCTGGTGACTGGTGGCGCGACACCCGAAGAAATATTTTCGTTGCCGTGATTAGAGGGTTGTGCAGAGACACTAGAGGAGGCTGCGGCTCTGGCCCTGGTGATTGGCGGTGTTACACTTGAGGGAGTGCATTCGATGTTGCTGTTGTCAGCCGGTGATGCAACAATGTTATTGGGAGAGACACTAACATCAGGGATGCGTTCTGCGTTGGTGTTCTCGGCAGCCGCTCCGGACCTGAGTTCCACCATGTTGGGATTTGACGTTCGGGAAACGGAATCAGGAGTCGGAGTTGGTATTGTAACCGATAGATCAATCCTCCCGCTGTGGTCGCCAATTGTTTATGGGTAAAAATCGTTTCTGCCGATTTCGGTAAATTCGGTTGGTGAGTGAGAAACTGGTTCAAACCCTAAACAAATGTGCTGCACGTGAGCACTTTATAGATTCGAGAGATCAATCTGTACAAGTCCGGCCTAAACCAAGAAATGGTCGTTCCAAACTTGCTTCGGTCACAAAGTGGAGGAGAAGGGTTGATTTGGGGAGGGAAGCAAAGAAAGGTGTTGAGACCGGAATAGTGCGGGAGAGTAGTGTCTCGACTTGTATCGAGAAAGTGAAAGCTTCGGAAGCTTTGAGATGAAAGCTTTTTGGAGAGCTTGCAAAGTTGCCTTTTACGAGAGTGTAGTATTTTTCTCCCGACCGAGACCCGTTGTGTGGTGGAAATAGGTAAGACCTATTATACAAGTCGAGATTGAAACGTACCCTGGCCTCATGAAGGAAGAGAGTAAAGGGTGAAATAATGGGAGGAGGTGGTAACCACATGGTGTTAATGGGTGAAAACGTTTTCACCATTATTTCCTCTTTTATTTGACCGCTTTATTCCTTTTCACGCTTTCTTAATGTGAGCGTAGTGTACGCTGCATGCTGTGACCGCCAAACCAAAACCCTAGAAAGCATCCCCCAGTTTGTGGTTATATCTCGAGTGTTGGTTGCACCTTGAGTGCAAGTGGCGCTGCTAGTGGCGCGTGTGGCATGTGTCATTGGCATGTGCGGAATGCCCTTGTTGCGGGTTGTACTTCGAGTGCAAGTGACAATTCCAGAGATGCTAGTGGTGTGCGTGGCATGTGCCCATGGCATGTGTGGAACACCTTGGTGGTAGGTTGTACGTTGAGTGTAGGTGGCAATGCCAGAGCTGCTAGTCGCGTGTGTGGCATGTGCCAATGGCATGTGCGGAATGCCTTGGTGGTAGGTTGCATGGTTTGCGAGTTAGGCTACCAGCGTGGGTTTTGGCATGTGCCAATGGCGCGTACGGCCAAGTTGGCCTAAGTTGCACGACTTGCAAGTTAGGTTACCGGCGTGCATTAGGGGCACGGCTAGGCGATTAAGGCTACCAACGAGCGTGTTGGCATGTGCCAATAGCATGCGCGGCCGTTTCGGGTCGTGGCCTTGGTAGGAAAAGCTACCAGCGAGCGTGTTGGCATGTGCCAATGGCGTGCGTGGCCGTTAGGGCTGTGGCCTTGGTAGGAAAAGCTACCAGTGACGCATGTTGGCATGTGCCAATGGCATGCGTGGCTGTTTGGGCCGTGGCCTTGGTAGGAAAAGCTACCAACGACGCATGTTGGCATGTGCCAATGGCATGCGTGGCCGTTAGGGCTGTGGCCTTGGTAGGAAAAGCTACCAGTGACGCATGTTGGCATGTGCCAATGGCATGCGTGGCCGTTTGGGCTGTGGCCGTGGTAGGAAAAGCTACCAGTGACGCATGTTGGCATGTGCCAATGGCATGTGTGGCCGTTAGGGCCGTGGCTTTGGTAGGAAAAGCCACCAGCGACGCATGTTGGCATGTGCCGATGGCATGCGTGGCCGTTAGGGCCGTGGCCTTGGTAGGAAAAGCTACCAGTGACGCATGTTGGCATGTGCCAATGGCATGCGTGGCCGTTAGGGCTGTGGCCTTGGTAGGAAAAGCTACCAGCGACGCATGTTAGTATGCGCCAATGGCATGCGTGGCCGTTAGGGCCGTGGCCTTGCTAGGAAAAGCTACCAGTGACGCATGTTGGCATGTGCCAATGGCATGCGTGGCCGTTAGGGTCGTGGCCTTGGTAGGAAAAGCTACCAGCGACGCATGTTGGCATGTGCCAATGGCATGCGTGGCCGTTAGGGCCGTGGCTTTGGTAGGAAAAGCTACCAGCGACGCATGTTGGCATGTGCCAATGGCATGCGTGGCCGTTAGGGCCGTGTCCTTGGTAGGAAAAGTTACCAGTAACGCATGTTCGCATGTGCCAATGGCATGCGTTGCTAATTTGGCCTAGATTGCATGGTTTGCAAGCCTAGGTGCGGGCGCTACTTTGGCATGGCGCGGCTAGGGCCAAGATAAGGGTGTTTGGCATGGCGCGTCTAGCTCGGGCTAGGTATGGCTGGCATGATTTGCCATTGGCACGGAGGTGCGGCTAGCATGGTTGGCATGCTTCGGCACGTTTGGTATGGCTGGCATGATTTGCCATTGGCATAGAGATGCGGCTAGCTCGGGCTAGGTGTGGCTGGCATGATTTGCCATTGGCACGGAGGTTCGGCTAGCATGGTTGGCATGCTTCGGCGTGTTTGGTATGGCTGGCATGATTTGCCATTGGCATAGAGATGCGGCTAGCTCGGGCTAGGTGTGGCTGGCATGATTTGCCATTGGCACGGAGGTGCGGCTAGCATGGTTGGCATGCTTCGGCGCGTTTGGTATGGCTGGCATGATTTTCCATTGGCATAGAGATGCGGCTAGCTCGGGCTAGGTGTGGCTGGCATGATTTGCCATTGGCACGGAGGTGCGGCTAGCATGGTCGGCATGCTTCGGCGAGTTTGGTATGGCTGGCATGATTTGCCATTGGCATAGAGATGCGGCTAGATCGGGCTAGGCGTGGCTGGCATGATTTGACATTGGCACAGAGGTGAATTAGGGTTTTGTTCGTTGTAACCCTAATTTGAAAAAAAAATACCCCCTATTAATTACTGACTACGCGCATTAAATGTTCTAATAAATGTGTCACTGGTGACATTAGGTTATTTGGGGTTTTACGATTTTACCCTTTGTCTAAAAACCACCATCAACAGGAGTATAATCTATTTGCTTTGGAAGTTAAGAGTCTAACCTGTTTTAGATTTTACAAACATAGTTCACCTAATTATTTTTACCTTTGCGAACTTGCCATTTCATATACACTCCCGCCATATAAAACTTCTTCATCTCACTGTAACAAATTTCCCCTACTGTGCTTGTATGTTTTTCTTTATTTAGTTTGCCTTCTGCAGTTGGAAACTTATAGCCTAAGTATTCTTTTTGGTTTTGGGTACTTGAGAAGGTTAACTCTCATGAGTTCAGTCATTATCATCTCCTGGTGATTGTTGAGGTCACCATCAATTAATGTATGAGAACTTTATATATAAGCACCCATGCTAGGAAAAGGTTAGGTAACTTGTACATGGAGATTGACAAAAGATCAAACATTTAGTTACGTGTACATGAAAAAGTGAAGTAGTCAAATTGCCGCGAAAAAACACTATGTTTGGGATACAAAAGTTAGATGGCGGTACAGTCAGGTAACTGTCAGTCCAAATAATAATTCTTCTAAACCTACCATGAGATATGATGATACATTGAACTGAAATCTTCCTAAAGATCAGATATTGTGTTGCCGCACTCGGCTATATTGTGTTCTCAGTCACCGCCATCATAGTAGTTCTGATTTGCCTTTACCTTCTAGCCGCAATAGCTTCCTGGTTGTATGCTGAGTATTAACAACATCATCTTTTCCATATTGCTCTTGAGATATTATGTTTATACACCCTACTTTCTTTCTTAAACATGGCTTAGTCCAACATAAGATCATGCCTCCGAAAAGATAACTGGACAATAATGAAAATGTACATTTTATTTTCCGTATCCCTGTCATAAGAATATTCACACGTGATTTTTATTCCCAAGAAGAAATTTCATCCTGGTTTCAAGAAAAAAAATATCTAGAGAACCAATAAAGTTTAACTTGGCACTGACTAAGTAGATTGCACCCCAACAAAAAATTCCACTAGTTTCCTGATATTGCCTACACTGCCTTACAACAAACACATAATCTAAGTGAAACAAAAAATTACCATGTACATAGTAAATATGGATTGATGCATATAGAGAATTAAGTGGAAACTGGTAAAAAATGGTCTAGCAATCGTTTTACCTGGGCATTTGACAAATTGTTCTTCTTCGGAACCTGAAACATGCTTGTTGCCTTTTTACCTCCTCGACAACTTATTAATCTATCTTAACCATTATCAACAACAAAAAAAAAAAAGCTTGTTGCCGACAGTTTGAACCACAAATGTAGGGATGTGAGCTGAGTGCCTGGGACTGGGAATAGGCAGGCAATTCTTGCAACATAGACACTCAGGGTTCCAACTGTTCAAGGAATCAAGTGTAAACTTGAATTCAAAAATGGAATCGTGTTATTTCCCACTAATGTGGTTCATACCAGAAAATTATAGGGTGGGCACGACATTTCTAGAATCAGATATATGGAAACAATGAGGCAGTTAATGATAAGAAAGGAAATTTACGGGCTGAAAAATGTGGTTAATCTGTTTCATCGAGACAGTATCAACTGCTGGATAGAGGGCATAGTGTTGGCTGATAGCATCCAGCGCACCAACAACCCATTACGGGGTTGTGCTTCGACATGGAGCAAGTACCTATCCGGTGAATTGTAAGATATGTTAAATTATATAGTTTTTATATACATTTCCGAATGTTCCTATGATTCAATTATAATAGTAGTCACTACATTAATGCCAATCTACAATTCTTTGATCAGAAACTAAACAATTCTCATGAAGAAGCTCCAGACGTCTCTTAAAAGAAGAATTCATTGACCTATGACATTAACTGGGAAAACTAACATATACATCTCATTCCGAGGCATGAGAACAAAGTATATATTATGGATTAAACAAAATAATGAGAAATATCAGCAATCGTAAATACACCAAATTTTCCTATAACAAATGGCAATAGGTACACCCAGGGTCAAGACTCTCTAAATGGCATACAAAACATTTACATGTTCTTCCCTTCTACCTAAATATTGCATATTACGAAAGCAAAGCAGACATATCACCATGTTCTTCCCTTCTACCTAAATATTGCATATTACGAAAGCAAAGTAGACATATCACAATATAACATACCATTGTAGACAGGGTCTAAAAATTTCCCTTTCTTTTGTTGGGCTTGGTATCGCCCTTTTCATCCTCCACTCCAGTGTTTATCAAACTGGGTTGATCCGTTGTTGGATCTCCCTGCTCCTTGCGCTGGCGCCTGTGGGTTATGTGGCTCCACCATATTTTCTCCTCTACTGGTTCCTTTTACCAGTTTGTCAGAAGTACCATCTTGGAGTTCTTAGAGGGCTATGTATTCCTCTTTTATCTCTCTCAATTTTCCCAGTTTGCATGGCATGGTTTCGTACATGCGGACCAATATGGGATCTGTCTTTCTGAAACTGTTTTTGAACCCCAAGATCGCGTAGGCCTCGGGGACTCTTCCGATCTCGGCGCAAAATTTTCTCCAGCGAGCTACCAGTGATCGGAGCGACTCATTTGGTCCTCGACTCATTTGGAACAGCATATCGACCTCTGGTTTGACTCAACTGTTACGTATGTATGTTTCTAGGAAAAATTCGAATAGGATAGCCAAGTTTAATTTGGATGGAGATGAGATAATATTAAATCCTTTTTAGGCCGTTGATAGGCCAAGACCCCTAATATCGTATTATGGTTCCACACACTTGGCCATAACGTGTTTATGACTTGTGGGGGTAAAATAGTCTATGGTATGGTCTTGGCCATATCTGGCCAAGGTCCGATAAATTCACAACTCATGTGCTATGAAATTGGCCGCGGCTAGGAAAGGTCCAACGAGGTGTAATGGCCATGCCACGGAATTGGTCGCTGCTGGCCAAGGGCCCATAGAGCAATAACTCACTTGACCAAGGGCTAAGAAGCCGTGGAAAGTCTTAAGGGGAGTTGTCGTTAGTTGGACAACAGGATTTGAGCTTGGTAAGCTATGCCATGGACTTGTCCTTGGTTAGCCAAGGTTACATGAACCGTGATAGGGACTTCGCCATGGCTGGCCAGGCCAAATCCATGGCATAGATATCATAGCTCATGGGAAGGTAACATGTTGATATCGTGTCCTAAGTTGCATGGCCCAAAATGGAGCTAACAAGTGACATGTACCAATTCTATAATGTAACAACTAGTCTTTTTGAAACTTTTTGTTTTGTGTAGCTTCAAGCCATAAAAAAGGCAGTATCACTCCTGGTAAGTTTATTTTCTACATGAATACAAGAAAATGGGTCTGCAATAAATTATTAGTGTACATCCAATAATATTCAGGTTTTTCTGATTCATATCAGAGTATACAAAATACATCCTTTTTTATTTATTTTTTTAATTTTTTTGATGAGAAGAGAGGATTTTATTAAACATTATAAGAATTTACAAAGTCTACCAAAGGTAGACAAGAGAAAAAAATACATTTTCCAATATTTTACAGTGTAAGAGAAGTTGGGCATAGGCCCAAGATAGGACAATAGTTTAATTAGCTTCAGTAGATAGCTCACTATCAGTCTTAAAGCTGTAATTGTCTTCAAAAGTATGACAATTTCTTTCTCTCCAGAGGACCCAAAAGCAGGAATTAAGTCTCATATGATTTATGTTGTGGCTGAAAGGGAATTACACGACCAAATATGGGAAAAAGAAATTTGTCTATGGAAATACCCAAGCCCAATGGTTTACAGGCGTAATAGTCATCCAGATGTTGTTGGCGACCTTACAGTAGAGTATAATGCGATCTTGTGACTATGAGCTATTTCCACAAAGGATGCAAGAACGATAAATATCAATGCATTTATACTGCAACATTTCAAGAGAATTGAGCTTACCATGTACAACAAACGAGACCAAAAAATTCATTTTAAAGGTGGGACTTCGGTCTTCCAAAAAAAATTGTGTGGAAACCCTTTAATACCTTCTCCTATTACCAAAGAATCATACTAACTGAAAAGTGCACATTATAATTGAGTGCCCATCTTCTTGTGTCATGTAATAGAAATTGTTGTCCGATTTTAAGGACAAGTTAAAGCGGAATTTTGTCATGCCTGATGAATTAATCTCAATGTTGATGTCTAGGGAGCATTATCAGAAGAACACTCAACAACTTCAGATTTGGCATATGATTTCCATTGCTATTATTTCGTGTTTATAGACTGAGAGGAATGTCAGAGCTTTTCTGAATAAAATGAGCAGTGAGATTGCTATTCGTCAGAAGATCATGTATACCTTATTAACTTGGTGCCTGGTGTTTAAAAATTTAGAGTCTCCTAGCTTTTAGGATGTAATAACTAACTGGCCTAAGTTTTATTTTGATTTTATTTGACTGCAGACGTAGTTTTGTTATTTCTTCCGGTCATTTCTCCTCTCTTTTCTCTTCCTTGTAACCTTTTGAGGAGGTACAAGCCTTTTGGTGTCCTCTCTCTTTTTGATCAATATATTCATTTTTACGGATCAAAAAAATAGAAATCGTTGGCAGCAATGGAACCTTTTTTGGATTTTTATTATATATATATCTATTTTGTCGTGTTCATAAGGTAAATATCGTGTTTTTTTGACTTTTTGTGAACGTGTTTCATACTCAGAGATTTTAGTTCCAAGACAAGAAATGGAAGGAACATGCCTGATTTTCTTTCAATGTAGTGGTCCTTTATACCGTTCCAGATGGACGACAAACGCATTGGTCGATCCAGATAATGTGTACATTTTTTTTTGGTGAACAGTTATACGTCTATTTTCATTTTTAGCAGGTATTGCATGCATGAATCCAACGTGCTATTTTGCAAACAACAATAGAGCTTCCACGGACGTACACAATTAAATCCCTCTAAGCAGATATATGGACCATCTTATCTTATGCTAATTACAACCATCAGAATCATACGATATATTCATATTTCTAATGCATGTGGCAGAGAGGGAGATAGAGAGGTACAAAGAAATGGACCAGCTTATTTTTTCTTCTATTGGTAAATTAAGTTATTTGGAGTTTTGTTCTCATTGATTAAAACCACATAAACAAACTAGCTACGACAGCGTGTTACTATCAACGTATTAGTGGTCCTTTCTTTCAACCTCTCTTCGCCACATGCAAATGGAGATATGATACTGAAGGTTTTGATTATATCCGTTCTTAAAGTATTTAGCAAGCTCTAATGGCGTCGCTAGATCAGGAACGCTAATATTCGTTCCAAATCATATGACTCGAGATTTCACACTCATAGATTTTTATGTACGTGTTGCATACTCATAGATTTTTGTTTCAAGCCATGGAATGGCAGGACCATGCCTGATTTTCATTCGGTGTAATAATGGAATATCCTTTATAAATTGTAATCATGAATGAACCGTTCTTATTGGTCCAGATGGAGGAAAAAGGCAATGGTCTACCAGACATTTAGTGCACAGACCTAGGTATATCCTTCATGGTTTCATTTTTTAGCAGATATCGTAAGCACGCATACAACGTGCTATATTGCATATAATAATATAGCTGCCACGAACGTACACAGTCAATCCCCTGAAATAAAAAATGGATTAGCTAATCTTATGCTAATCAGAACCATCAATACCATACCATCATCTCTTCATATCTCTAATGCATGGACCATGCCTGATTTTCATACTCAGGGATTTTAGTTCCAAGACAAGAAATGGATGGACCATTCCTGATTTTCATTCAATGTAGTGGTCCTTTATATCGTTCCAGATGTACGTCAAACGCAATGGTCTATCCAGAGATTTAGTGTACAAGAGGCATATCCAACTCATTGGTTTTTTATTTATTTTTGTGCATAGTTATACGTCTATTTTCATTTTTAGCAGGTATGGCATGCATGCATCCAACGTGCTATTTTGCAAACAATAATTGTGCTGACAACTAACCATCCGTATAGTACAATATCATCATATTTCTATTGCATGTGGCGGAGAGGGGGTACAAATAAATGGACCAGTTTATGGAAAATGACAGGCTGCCATGAAAGCGTACATTTTTTTCTTGCGGTAAATTAAGTTATTTGGAGATTTATTCTTATTGATTGAGGCCTTGTTTTTCATTTATCCTTCATTTTTAGCACTAAAATGTTAAACTCAAACCTTCGCCAGTATTATTCAGTTATACCATTTCTAGGGAATAATGTGCTTTTTATGCGGATGTTTATGGAAAATTAGTGTTTTTCAAAGAGAAACTGTAGCAAAAATTTCGCCACTGTTGTCAAAATCACTGTCCCCATTGCCAATCAAGTTTATATAAAGGATATTGGACTAGAATCTTCTCAGTGTTTTACGTAAAGGTGGATGTGTCTTTTCCATTAAAGTTTTAGTTTTTCAGACGATCTACTTTAATATATAGACTTGTAAGTTGTAACTCATAAAAGGCAATTGTTATGAAAACTCAACGATCAGTATGCTGCATTAATCTGTCTTCTTCAAATAGAGGTAGGATCTGATCAAAGAAATCGTAAAAAACCGAACCAAAAAGCGAAAATGAGAAGAAGATATGAAAGTGAGTTTGGGATTTTTTTTTATGTTGGACCAAAGTAACGAACAGTATAATTGATTACTTTACTGATTTCCAAGTTCTAGGATTTATGTCGAAACACATTTCTTATTATTGATAATTAAAGAACGGATTTTATTCAATAAGAACAAGGAGTAATACATCACTGAAAATACAATCATCGTAGTTCTTACAATTATAATCCGGACTTTTAGATACAAATGAAAATAAACAACACGAGGTAAACACTAGGAAACGTACTTTGTCATTGCATGACAATTATTCTAAACAGGAAAGACATGAAACACTTAGATTAGGGTAGAACGATTTTGGACTTGATTCATCACCATGCACGGATGATACCATACCAAGATGTTTTGCTTAGATAGCGGCAAAAACTGGGGTGTCGGATTTCTTGTTGCAGAACTCGAAGCATGCATTGTTACAACTCTTAGAGGCTTCTTTCACAGATTCTTCTTGTTCACTTACAAGGCCTGCTAGTCCAGAAAACACAACTAGCTAGTATAAAAAAAGAGAAATTTTTGGCATCCATATTATATATATATATATAATTGTTCAACGAAACGAAGGATCAAATAGAAAAAAATAATGTTCATCATTTTACCCGCAGTAGATTTGTGGAGAGCCATTATGTTACTGCACACGGATGATGTGCATCCCAACTTGCAGAAGTCACTGGTCGCATATGCCTCTTTTGTGTCAGTTTCCTCGTCAGTTTCTATTCAGAGTCCGAAACAACTTTGATTAAATGAACGAAATTAATCGGTTATAAAAACATACCTAATGGCCTGTTAATTGTTACATACCCGTGTTCAGGAGAGAGTTTAGTTTAGGGTAATCTTTAGGGCACTTAGTCCCAGAGATAATCTTACAATTGCAGGTTGCCGCACAAACTGGTCGAGGAGTACCCGGTAAACGGCAGGCGTTATAGCAGTTTCTTGCCGCCGTGTTCTTGCAACAACTTTTAGCTTCAACTGGAGTCTGCGCAAGGAATAACCCCATTAGGAGTACACCAACCATCACAGCACTGAGAGCAGGTGATTTTCCTTCCATTTTCTTTCTTGATATGTATATTTCTCTCCTTGAGAAGTTTTGAATATGTAATGTGTTGGTTGATGATTGAAGGAGGAGTTGGGAGGCACTATTTATAGTAGTAAATCTAAACTTCTAAATATCAAAGCTTATCTAACCACGTCCACTTTTGGCAAGAAATGTCTCAAAGTTCAATGCACATGCAAAACGTGAACAAATAATTTGTGGTGTAAGTGTTTTCTACCGCATATAGTATATCTGCAATTAAGAAGATATTTTTTATCAACCAATTGGAATGGTTACAAGGAAGCGTGACATGAAGGCATGTTAAAATCCAGGTATATCTTTCGATACCAAACGGTAGATCAATGCATGTACTAAAATTGTTGTAGTTTGGTGTGCCTGGGCATTTTTGATTTTACATGTGACTTCGATAACAATTTTTTAGTTTTTATTACTGATCGCTCTCGTATGCGTCAAAAATAATTTCACTTTCTCACTCTACTAAATATAGATGAAGTACGTGGTATGAAAGAGTTCGTTCCCGCAAAGAGGCTTTTGTTGTTATGCGAATTTCAGTTTCTTAGTAAACAAGGGGGGATTTTTGTTTATCAATGCAATAAAAATAAATTCAAAGCAATAAAATATGAAAATAATCAATAAGAAGAAGGTATTGGTCACGGGATAGTATCATTCACAAACATGTATTTTCATCAATGACTAGAATTAATAATTTAATCTCTCATTTACTAAAAGTCCTAGGATACCTTGATCGCAAGTATATCCCGCTAATTCCCTGATTTCATCACAACCACATTAAAAGATGTATATGTGAATTCTTCCTAGAAAGCAACCTAAAGTGTAAAAGCACAATTAAGTTTAACTACCTAAAAACACTAAGTTCTATGGAATAAGACTAATCAATGCAAACAAACGTGTAAAAGCACTAATCCGTTTTAACAAAGGTTATGATTCACTTGTGACTAGTAGGATATATCACTACAAGCACTACCCACAATTATGCTACTTAGAATCAGGGATAAACAACTTTTTCGTATTGAAAACCCTAATATAGCTTTAGAAATGAATGCAAATCGGATTGATTCCGGACTCAACCAAACAAACAATTAAATCATATGACAATATAAACCATGAATCATAAACAATAACTTATTGAGACAAAACTAATTCATAGATTCAAATAACATGTTGAGAAATCAACTTTATCCCATAACCAATAATAGTTGTTTGGCTACTCATATCTTTTGAGTTCATCATAATCAATGATAAAAAAATGAACAAGATGAAACATAAAAATGAAAGCAAACCCTAATGGAATCGCCGCTCTCCTCCAAAGCTCCAAGTAGAAAAATACGTGATGCCACAAAAAAAAAGTAGAAGACTCTCCTTTTTGTAGCTTTTCTTTCCAAAAATAGGTCATACCGTCCAAAGCCCATAACTCAGAGCCCATCAGGTCCATAAATGCCAGTCAGTTTTGTGGAACTAACAAGCAAATTAAGCCTACACTATCACCAGTAGCTCAACCATTATGCAGCTTCAGTTCATGCTTGAATACCACCAACTGATATCAATACCACCTCCTCATTCTCATCACATTCATACAGCACCAACTCCACTTATTACTTCAAATTAGTCACCAGACAGGACAACTCTTGCTCTTGATCTGCGTCATTCTGCATTCGACCATGTACTGCAACCTCCATACTTTCATTACTCCAGTTGCAGCATCAACACCATCATTTCACAAGAACCAAACAGCAAGAAGCTCCATCTCTACTTAACCACCAGCTACTGCACCTGCAACTGCATTCTGAGCCATTGCTTCACTGGCTCGCACTAATAGCTCACAACACGAGATCCATTGCAATTGCAGCTCATTCAACACACACACCAGCATAACATCTCCTCCTTGAATTCCTAACACATACATCTATTGCAGACTCAGTCTCTCATATGCCGCAACAGCACCTCCAAGTCATATTTCCAACTACAACCATCTCATAACTTGCAGTTCAACTTCATTCCAGTTAAGCCATCTAACCTGCACTCCAGCTATCACCATCAACTTCAATACCACTTCTCCATTCTGCTAACTGCAACTATTGCGTAACCCATTTCCTGTAATTCAACGCTGACCCATTTGCTCAATTCATCTCAGCTCATGAGTCCCTGCAACCTCAGACTCCTCAGGCCAACAACACCAACTCAAGGCCATTTCTGTTAATTCAATCAAAACCTAACATTCATCTACATTTCTCACTCGTCAGTTCCTCAAAAAACCCATTTCTAGATTGAGTATCTTAGCATTCATCACCAGCCATTAGCATTCCTCAAACCTACTGCCAGTTCCATTTTCACCTTCAAACTCCCATTTCCTTTCCTGCAGCATCTGCATCTAAGTCATTCACTTCCTTCGATCACCAAGACAGCATTACCATTATCTGCAACTTCATTTCAGTTCAAACTTCACACCAACCGCAACTGCCATCACCAGTTGCTGCTTCCATCTTTCTTCTTTGAGTTCACAGCCATTCCATTAAACCTCGGCTCATAAGGCTTGAGCTTTACATCCTCAATAACTCGATCACAATATCATTTACTACTGCAGCCGCATCTCCAGCCTCTCATTATAACCTGTAACCATTTTATCACTAGCAGAACCCACTTCCAATTCTCTACCAAATCTCAATTCAGCAAACCCAGTTGTAAAATTATATGAACTTCTAAAACCCCTCTTTAATCTTCATCATTTCTCAAGATTCAGTGACAACAGAATTTGTTTCTTCATCCAGAATTTAACCTAAAACCCATCTGTTCAAATCCAACACAAGATCGTAATTTCAAAGACATCTGAATCCCTCGTAATTCCTAACATGCATCTATCAACTGAACTCCACCAACAAAAACTTCATCTAAATCTTCATCATAAACAACAACATCTCCTAATTCTCTTCGAATTCAAACACAAACCCTTGTTTCAATTTCACTAGATCCCCTTTCTGATTTAACTCCACTCATCACTGATTTATACCAGCAACAACTCAATCTTCTCTGTCTCTCTACCATCGATTCAACACTCGAATCCTTCTCAACTTTAGTCAACAGCAGCACCGTTCATCTTCATTCTCGGTTACAAACTACCATTAATTTCCTCACTGACTGCAGTTGTCTGAACTTGGGGAAATAAACGAATGAGAAATTGATTTCTCAAATTCAGGGTTGGGTGTAATAAAATTGAAATGGTAGTTGGGTGTAATAACACTGAGATAGATATTGGCATCGTCCCAAGGTGGATAAGGGAATCCATAGCCCATACATGGCTTGTCGGTTAGAATAACCAACGACCTAATTCTCTTTTGGCTCATCCGTCGCTTATGAGGAACCGATACCTACTCTTCACCTCCTTTGCTACATAACCTTCGTTGGTGCCAAGGACCACTCGCATGTGAATTGACATTTTTGCCCTTTACGCTCCAAATGAATGATTTTTTCTTCTTTTGCTCCTAACGACTCCATTGCACCTAATAAACTCAAAAGCAATCATAAGATACATAATTTATAAGAAAACTCGCAAAGAAAGCATAAACAATAGATAAATAACAAGATGTTTGCAACACCTATCAATTACTATACTATGTATCACTGGGGCCTTACGGACCCGGCTCAACCTCTCTTTATATCCGTAAGTGTGTATACTTTATCAACAAACTGAACACTCAAATTCATCTCTCACTCTCCACATTCAGAGTTGCGCTAATCTTTCGTTTGGGCGGTCAATGGAACCCTCGCTTCTGATTATCTAAAAAGCAAGTTATCTCCCTTATATTTTGTGGACATTAATTTTTAATAAATTTAATCAGAGTTCACTTATTTTTGCGTCATTTTGCTTTTGTCCTTGCAAATTCATAAGGACATAAAGCTTAATTTCAATATCATCTTGGTATATTTCCTTTTCTTCGTGCTTATTCAACATAAGGCTTGCAAATACAACAATGAATAATGTCTAAGTTCACTTTTATGTTTTCAAAAATATTTTAATCTACGGAGTATAATCTATTTGCTTTGGAAATTAAGAGTCTAACCTGTTTTAAATTTTACAAACATAGTTCACCCAATTATTTTTACCTTTGCGAACTTGCCATTTCATACACACTCCCGGCGTATAAAACTTCTTTATCTCACTGTAAAATATTTCCCCTACTGAGCTTGTATGTTTTTATTTATTGAGTTTGCCTTCTGCAGTTGGCAACTGATAGCCTAAGTATTCTTTTTGGTTTTGGGTACTTGAGAAGGTTAACTCTCATGAGTTCAGTCATTATCATCTCCTGGTGATTGTTGAAGTCACCATCAATTAATGTATGAGAACTTTATATATAAGCACCCATGCTATGAAAAGGTTAGGTAACTTGTACATGGAGATTGACAAAAGATCAAACATTTAATTACGTGTACATGAAAAAGTGAAGTAGTCAAATTTCCGCGAAAAAACACTATGTTTGGGATACAGAAGTTAGATGGAGGTACAGTCAGGTAACTGTCAGTCCAAATAATAATTCTTCTAAACCTACCATGAGGTATGATGATACATTGAACTGAAATCTTCCTAAAAATCAGATAATGTGTTGCTGCACTCGGCTATATTGTGTTCTCAGTCACCGCCATCATAGTAGTTCTGATTGGCCTTTACCTTCTAGCCGCAGTAGCTTCCTGGTTGTATGCTGAGTATTAACAACATCATCTTTTCCGTATTTCTCTTGAGATATTATGTTTCTAGACCGACCTTTCTTTCTTAAACATGGCTTAGTGCAATATAAGATCATGCCTCCGAAAAGATAACTGGACAATACTGAAAATGTACATTTTATTTTCCGTATCCCTGTCATAAGAATATTCACACGTCATTTTTATTCCCAAGAAGAAATTTCATCCTGGTTTCAAGAAAAAAAAAATCTAGAGAACCAATAAAGTTTAACTTGACACTGACTAAGTAGATTGCACCCCAACAAAAAGTTTCACTAGTTTCCTGATATTTCCTACACTGCCTTACAACAAACACATAATCTAAGTGAAACAAAAAATTACCATGTACATAGTAAATATGGATTGATGTATATAGCGAATTAAGTGGAAACTGGTAAAAAATGGTCCAGCAATCGTTTTACCTGGGCATTTGACAAATTGTTCTTCTTCGGAACCTGAAACATGCTTGTTGCCTTTTTGCCTCCTCGGCAACTTATTAATCTATCTTAACCATTAACAACAAAAAAAAAGAAGCTTGTTGCCGACAGTTTGAACCACAAATGTAGGGATGTGAGCTGAGTGCCTGGGACTGGGAATAGGCAGGCAATTCTTGCAACAGAGACACTCAAGGTTCCAACTGTTCAAGGAATCAAGTGTAAACTAGAATTTAGAAATGGAATCGTGTGATTTCCCACTAATGTGGTTCATACCAGAAAATTATAGGGTGGGCATGACATTTCTAGAATCAGATATATGGAAACAACGAGGCAGTTAATGATAAGAAAGGAAATTTACGGGTTGAAAATGTGGTTAATCTGTTTCATCGAGACAGTATCAACTGCTGGATAGAGGGCATATTGTTGGCTGATAGCATCCAGCGCACCAACAACCCATTAGGGGGCTGTGCTTCAACACGGAGCAAGTACCTATCCGGTGAATTGTAATATATGTTAAATTATATAGTTTTTATATACATTTCCGAATGTTCCTATGATACAATTATAATAGTAGTCACTACATTAATGCCAATCTACAATTCTTTGATCAGAAACTAAACAATTCTCATGAAGAAGCTCCAGACGTCTCTTAAAAGAAGAATTCATATTACATTTACATGTTCTTCCCTTCTACCTAAATATTGCATATTACGAAAGTAAAGCAGACATATCACCATGTTCTTCCCTTCTACCTAAATATTGCATATTACGAAAGCAAAGTAGACATATCACAATATAACATACCATTGTAGACAGGGTCTACAAATTTCCCTTTCTTTTGTTGGGATTGGTCTCGCCCTTTCCATCCTCCACTCCAATGTTTATTGAACTGGGTGGATCCGTTGTTGGATCTCCTTGCTCCTTGGGCTGGCGCATGTAGGTCCTGTGGCTCCACCACATTTGCTCCTCTACGGTTCCTTTTACCAGTCTGTCATAAGTACCATCTTGGAGTTCATCGAGGGCTATGTATTCCTCTTTTATCTATCTCAATTTTCCCAGGTTGCATGGCATGGTTTCGTACATGCGGACCAATATGGGATCTGTCTTTCTGAAACTGTTTTTGAACCCCAAGATCTCGTAGGCCTCGGGGGACTCTTCCGATCTCGACGCAAAATTTTCTCCAGCGAGCTACCAAGTGATCGGGAGCGACTCATTTGGTCCTCGACTCATTTGGAACAACATATCGACCTCTGGTTTGACTCGACTGTTATGTATGTATGTTTCTAGCAACAATTCGAATAGGTGGTCAAATGACTTAACCGACGCCTTTGGTAAGTTATTGAACCACATTAGAGCTTCTTCTTTTAGACTAACGGGAAAGAACCTACACATTACTACGTCGTACTAGTTCCACTTGGTTAGTGTCATTCGGTATGATCGGAGGTGCTCAATTGCATCGCCGGTACCGGTGAATGGAGCGCTGAATGTTGGAAGCGAGAATTTCCTTGGAAATGGTAGGGCTAATAAATTCTCTGATAAGGGAGATTGTCCAGTCTCTTGTACTACTTTCGCCAACTTCTTGCGTTCTTGCCTTCTTGTGGCCTCTCTGCACATTGCTTCGAGCTGGCAGAGTCGGGCTTGCAATTTATCATCGTTATGCCTTGTTTCGGCCTTTTTCCTTCTTCCTTGGGCTCGCTCGGGTCAGAAGGAAATTTCATGACGGCGATATCCTGATCGCCCAGAGTCCTCGTCCGATTTCTCGGCGTACGATACAATCTTAAAACGAGTTCACTTTAAGGTCACCCTTCGTTTGGGATAAGTGGCTGCGAGGTTCCCGGCCTCGCAGTTGGTTTTAACTTCATCGCTTCTATTCTTTGCTCGTCTGTGCTTCGGATCGACATCGTACGATCCTTCGGATGGGATGTCCTCCTGGTCTAGAGCGCCTCGGCTTTCCCTAGGGAAGCGATCCGCTATTTCCTCGTTTGGGTGTCAGGGATAAGGACTCGCTCGTCGTCTTGCAAGTTTTCGAAAGGATTCTCCTCCTCGGGGATCTACTCAATGGTAGCGAGTGGCACCTTCTTCTTTGCTTTGCGTTTCAGCCTGCGCTTTCTTCATTCTAGCCTCCTGTTACGTCTTTCTAGTTTCTTCATTCTCTCATCATGAGAATTTTGTTCCTTTAGGATGGCTGTGTTAGTAGTAGTGGCATCGCCGATGGTAGAAGGATTGCTCTTCTTGGCCTCATTGTTCACTATTTGCCTTGGCAAATGGTTCAACCCTCCTGGTTGAGTTAGATGGGCATCATCTTGTCTCTCGAAGGGGTTTCCCTCTTCTTCGGAGCTAGAATTGTCAGTTAATCCTTACCGATATCGATTATCGGGTTGTCCCTCTCCTGGGACTATATCATTTTTCATGGTTTCGCCTGGATCCATCTCTTCTAGTCCGGCTGGCTGGGCTCCACCAATTTCACCTTAACTCATGCGAGAAGATCATCTCGTCACTATCGCCTTACCTGCGATATATGCAATAATACTTAATTTGTCTCTTCTTTCAGAAAAGTGGGACCCTAAATTTCCAGGTCACGTGCAATTACTAAGTCATAGTTCACACTGGACAGTTTAGTACAAGAAGACTTTGCAGTAAATTTTGGAGACATGTGAAGATGTCAAAACATTCCCCACTTGAGCGCCAAAGTGTTTCAATCTCCATTTTCACTTCGATCTTCAACTCTCCTGAGCACCTTGAGGAAGACATAGGAAATCTTAAAAGAACAAGAAATCTTAGAGAAAATTAGTGAAAAACATGTAGATTTGTTGATTTGAGAGTCATCTAGACTTCACAAATCGTGTAGATCATATTTCAGTCCGATCTATACTCATAAATCCTAACAGAGTTCTACTCAGTAGTATGAAAACTACTTCTCTCATGGAGATTATGAAAACAATATAGAGTTGTTACTAGGTAGGTTGAATAGTTCTTCATACCTCCCTGTTTCTAGCGCCAAAATGTAGTTGCATCTTTTCTGATGACTACACCCAAGTAAATTGAAAGGCTATAAACTACCAAAACATTCAAGATTCAAGATGAACAAGATGTAAAGAGCATGGAAAGTAAAGATTAACACAAGCATACAACGTGGTTCGGCCATGAAGACCTACATCCACGGGAAATAAGATGTTTTCTTTATTGATTAAATAAAAGGTCTTACCCTTGAAAGAGCTACAAATATCAATTTGATTTCTCACTCTCTCACTATCTAAATCTGTCTCAGGAATTCTTTGTAGAAAGACTAACTAATAATACATAAGTTGTCCATCTCCTTCTACATGGACTGGTATTTATAGGCAAAGTAGACTCGTGATGGTCTGGTCTCGCCGAGCTTGGTGGAACTATCGCACATCGCCTTCGTTGCTTCAGATGGGTTCTATACTATCCCTCGTGGTGGCTTGTATGGTTCTCCTCCCGAGTTATCTCTCTCCGCTCATCATCGTGTAGTTCTTCCTTGGAGAACCTCGTGTTGTATCACCTCTGGTCATAGTATAGATCGCCCAAGACTTCTGTTACGATGTAGATTCCAACTTCCCTTCTTATCCTTCATTAAATGCATTCCTTCTTTTTAGACTGAATCGTCTGAGAAGATTAGACTGCTCCTTACACGCGTCGTTCATGCGACGGTATAGCAGGCGTCTCGATTCAGACAAACTTACCTTTTTGGGGTGTGATTCGATGTTCGTATCTCATTACTTTATCATGGGTTCATCCCTTGAGATGTTGACACGTGGCCATCGGGTAATTTACACTCACAGGTTGAATCGTTGAGCCGAATTGATACATTCATTTGCAATGATTTCACCATCCATTATTTTACTCTCTTCCACATGTGCAGATTGTTTGTGACTTATAATTTTTGTAAGAACTGATTTGAGTATCGATGCAATGACTTTAGAAATTATCTTGTTGATACTACTCATCAAACTGATGGGACAAAAATCAGTTATCAACTCCAGGTCCTGCACTTTAGGAATAAACACAATAAATGTAGATTTTAGTTTCCAATCAATCACATTGTTGGTGAAGAGATCCTCAACCACCTTCATAATGTCAGCTTTCATGAAATCCCAAGACTTGTTGATAACGAAAATTGGCATGCTGTCAGGTCTAGGAGATTTGTCCTTCGCCAAATCATTTAAGGATTTGTAAAACTCTTCTTTGGAAAATCTTTGTTCTACTGTGTTAGCATCAGTTGATGAAATGGTTGGGAAGTTGAGACCGTCTAGCTGAGGTTTGGAGAAACAATCTTCTTCAAATAAGCCTTTATAATAGGATACAATTTCCTTTTTGATAAACTCTTTATTATTGGTAATGACACCATCAATCTTCAACTGAGAAATTTTTTCGGCCCTTTGCTTGGCCGACGCATACTTATGGAAGAAATGAGTATTATTTGCATGTTCCTCTACCCAGTTGAGGTTAGTTCTTTGCTTCCAAAATTCATTGTGCATCTTGGCCAATCTTTTGAATTCAACTTTGGTGGTTACCTAGTCGATAACTAGTTGAGTATTGCCACGATCAATCAACAATTTTGAATCCACCAGCTGACCAGTAATTAGATTGTTGTGAATAAGTGTATCGATCTTGCCAAACACTTCACAGTTCCATACCTTCAATTTTTCCTTGAGGGCCTGCATCTTTTTTTGCTAGAATGTAACCCGGAGATCTATTACGCCTCTTTGTAGGAAAAAATAATATAATAATAGTGATCTAATTATGTAATCATTGAATCATAAAGACATTCAAAGTGTACAGACTACAGAGATTCAAAAAGAATCATAAAGAAAAACTGGAGCTGACACCTTCACATGCCTAGTATATTTTAACGATTAGGCATCCAGTGTATAAACAGCGGGCCTGTATGTTTTTCTACTCGATTGAACTTTGAGTCTTGGACACATATGAGAGTGAAAAGTATGATTACATTATTTTTAATATATCTTCACGAGTCCCTATAGATATGCAATCAAACAGGACAAAATAGCATATGCAATCAACATGTGCCCTTAGGTATATGAAAAGAAAATTAAAATTAATAAAAAAAATCGTGTATAGTAGCAGTAGTTGCTAGCAAAGTGAGGAAAAGATGTGTACAAAGGAAACTATTCACGAAAGAGACCCATCAATAGCAGAACAATACTTTTTAGCAGAAATAAGAAAAGCCCTCTTGTACCGACTCAAAATACTGTTGTCATATACGGTTAATTGATATCTCGTTTTCATAAAAAAATAAAAAACTCATTGATATCGGATAAAAAAAATACAGAATAAAAGAAAAGAAATCATGACATACATATTACCTATTTGATTAGATATATGTAAATCAATACTATCGTATGTTCTCTTTTTGTTACATAATCGATTTGATTACAAAAATCAAACCAATAATACTAAAGAGATTCCTTTGTATAGAAAACAAAATACAAAAGAAAAAAAACGAAACTGAAGTCTGGCATCACGTAGTGCTTTTGATTGACAAAATTAAAATAAAGTTTAACACAAAAGAGAATAAAGGATTGCCACTCAGTTGGTGAGCAAGTGCGCGATAACGTAGTGTGACACAAAGAAAGTAGAGAGATAAGAAGAATTCTTATTAATGTGTGTATCAAAAAGGGAGAATACAACCTCTATTTATATAGGCTATACACAAGGGCATCCCGGTAATAAACGGGATTTACCCCAGATATTATTAACATAAATAAACGTTTATAACAAAAAAACATTAATAAACAAATTATAATTAATCTATCTAAGGTATACTGGGACGCTCATAGCCTGCTGAGGCGCTGGAAGATATCTTGGCACATTAATAATTGGTTACGATAGCTAAGGTATCGTGGGACGATCATAGCCTGCTGAGGCGCTGGACGATATCTTGGCACATTAATAATTGGTTACGATGCTATAAATTAGCATGGCGTGCTAGTGGCGTAAAAGTATCATAGCATGTTCGCACTTTCTACTACAGCTAAGATAAAGAGAAATACGTCATGCCATAATATTTACGTGAGATATGGGAATGCTATATAATCACATGGCCTTTGACACGGATTTTTATGGCGATAAAGTAGCAAGTGGCGTAGTGGCCTATAAAGGTGCTTCCAAAGCCCGTAGTGGCGTTAGGATTAACCTAATAGGATGAGATCTAAAAGATAATTCAATGAGATTGTCCTTAGCCGCCACAACTAATTTTGGATTTAGTTGGAACTACTGGCGTAGGATTCGGCACGTCATATCCTTAACGGGGCAGTAGCGCTGGCCTTGGAAAATTGCGGTTTTGTAGCAGCTTAGTATGTTTTTCCTTGGCCACGACATATAAGAGAGAAATGGTGGTTCCATTACTTATCCACAAGCTAAATAAGTTAATCGACTGTCCAAGGGAGTTTTGATGGCGTATCTTGGACCTAAGGTAGCACTAAGATCTAGCTTAGCGAGCAACGACCTTAGAAGTGGCATAACATTTCCAAGGCCACCCAAGGTGATTGAGACCAAGATAGTCGGATCTTACCTTGGCCATAGACTTTCATAGCACACATACAACGTTGTAGCATGTTAATAGCCATCCATAGTGGTTGGGACAATGTATATTTGGCTATGGCTTGTTGTTTAGTCGTTTATGGAATAGGAATGATATGGCTAGGCCATATCCGAGAATCAGGATTTGGAATCAATTCGATTAAGGCCATTAAGATGGAATTCCTATTTCAACTAGGATAGCCAAGTTGAATTTGGATGGAAATGAGATAATATTAGATCCTTTTTAGGCCGTTGATAGGCCAAGACCCCTAATATCGATATATCTTCACGAGTCCCTATAGATATGCAATTAAACAAGACAAAATAACATATGGAATCAACATGTGCCCTTAGGTATATGAAAAGAAAATTAAAAAAAAAAAAAAAAATCGTGTATAGTAGCACGATGGCATGCGTGGCCAATCTGGGTCGCGCCCTGGTAGGAAAAGCTACCACCGAGCGTATTGGCATGTGCCAATGGCATGCGTGGCCAATTTCGGTCGCGACCTGGTAGGAAAAGCTACCAACAAGCGTGTTGGCATGTGCCAATGGCATGCGTGGCCAATTTGGATCGCGCCGGGTAGTAAAAGCTACCAACATGAGCGTGTTGGCATGTGCCAATGGCATGCGTGGCCAATTTGGGTCGCGCCCTGGTAGGAAAAGCTACCACCGAGTGTGTTGGCATATGCCAATGGCATGCGTGGCCAATTCGGGTCGCGTCCTGGTAGGAAAAGCTACCAGCGAGCGTGTTGGCATGTGCCAATGGCATGCGTGGCCAATTCGGGTCGCGCCTGGTAGGAAAAGCTACCAGCGAGCGTGTTGGCATGTGCCAATGGCATGCGTGGCCAATTTGGGTCGCGCCCTAGTAGGAAAAGCTACCAGCGAGCGTGTTGGCATGTGCCAATGGCATGCGTGGCCAATTTGGGTCGCGCCCTAGTAGTAAAAGCTACCAGCGAGCGTGTTGGCATGTGCCAATGGCATGCGTGGCCAATTTGTCCTAGGTTGCATGGTTTGCAAGCCTAGGTAATGGGCGCTACTTTTGCATGGCGCGGCTAGGGCCAAGGTAATGGTGTTTGGCTTGGCGTGGCATGACCAGTGTAGCTAGGGCCAAGGCAGAGTGTGTTTGGCATGGCACGGCTAGCTCGGGAAAGGTGTGGCTGGCATGATTTTCCATTGGCACGGAGCTGCGGATAGCATGGTTGGCATGCTTCGGCGCGTTTAGTATGGCTGGCATAATTTGCCATTGGCATAGAGGTGCGGCTAGCTTGGGCTAGGTGTGGCTGGCATGATTTTCCATTGGCACGGAGGTGCGGCTAGCATGGTTGGCATGCTTTGGCGCGTTTGGTGTGGTCTGGCATGATTTTCCATTGGCACGGAGGTGCGGCTAGCATGGTTGGCATGCTTTGGCGCGTTGGTGTGGCTGGCATGATTTTCCATTGGCACGGAGGTGCGGCTAGCTTGGGCTAGGTGTGGATGCCATGATTTGCCATTGGCACGGAGGTGCGGCTAGCATGGTTGGCATGCTTTGGCGCGTTTGGTGTGACTAGCATAGCTAGGGCCAAGGCAGAGTGCGTTTGGCATGGGCGCTGGCTAGCTTGGGCTAGGTGTGGCTGGCATGATTTGCCATTGGCACGGAGGTGCGGCTAGCATGGTTGGCATGCTTTGGCGCGTTTGGTGTGACTAGCATAGCTAGGGCCAAGGCAGAGTGCGTTTGGCATGGCGCGGCTAGCTTGGCTAGGTGTGGCTGGCATGATTTGTCATTGGCACGGAGGGGAATTAGGGTTTTGTTCGTTGTAACCCTAATTTGAAAAAATACCCCCTATTAATTACTAACTACATGCATTAAATGTCCTAATAAATGTGTCACCGGTGACATTAGGTTATTTGTGGTTTTAGGATTTTACCCTTTGTTTAAAAACCACCATCAACATTAAGTCCCCTGCTTAGCTCGGAACAGGAGCTTTGTTGCGAGGTAAGCATTAGATGGTGACAAATTATCAACAACAAATCATAAAGAGAATTGGGGAGTCTTGTCTGACCTTTTTTATAAATAGGATTTGGAATCCTTGCCTCTGGCAGTTTTGCGCAAATCGGGAGGCTGACACAATTGGGAAGTTAGCGTCGTGAAAGACAGGAAACTGGGCGGCATTGAGAAGTTGTCGCGAGTTGGGAAACTGAGCGTGCTAGCTGGCGGGACCGGTGCAAAACGGAAGTCGATCATGCTAGCTGGCGTGACTTGGGCGACGTTGGGAAGTTGGGCGCAATTGGTGGGACCGGTGCTATTTGGGCAACGTCGGGAAGTTGGGCGCCCTTGTGGGCCCGTTCCTTATATGCACGATTTTTGGTATAGGGAAATCCTTCCCTATTTCAGAATCTCCACGCCCATATATATATAAAGTCCCTTTCTCTCATCTTTGTTCTTTCATCTTTTCATACTAGCGGCAGAGTCATAAAGAAAAACCGATTTCCAGGTATGTCTTCCAGTACTTTTCTTGTTTCCCTTTTCATGTAGGTGCAAACCCTAAAAGTAGGCGTTTTTATTATCCTTGCAATGATATTGCGCATATGATTTCTTGACGTGCTTCTTATAGAAAATATTGTTTGTATGCACCCAAGGGAAATACCATATATATGATTTGAACCCGTAGAAACACGCTCCATATATAATTTTGAACCCGAAGAAGGATACCATAGACACATTCGAGCCCGTATAAAATATTGCGTATATAGTCTTGAACCCGAAGAAGGATACTGCAGACGCACTTTAGCCCGCATAAAATACTGCGTATATAATTTTTGAACCCTGAAGAAGATACTGCGTGTGCATTTTCGAACCCGTAGAGAATGCTTCATATATAATTTTGAACCCGAAGAAGGATACCATAGACGCATTCGAGCCCATAGAAAATACTGCGTATATAATTTTGAACCATGAAGAAAATACTGCTTGTGCAGTTTTGAACCCTTAGAGAATACACCCTCTCTTTTTTTTTTAGGTTTTCCTTTTGTTGGGTGCGGTTATGTGTCAGGGAAATAATTTCGTCTTTCTCCGTGTGCAGATATCTCGCTACTAAGTTGTTATGAAGAAATCCGACAAGATGTTACCTGAACAAAATTTATCTTCATCAAAGGATGTTCATAGTTCCAAACCAAACACGAATGATGAATTCTTTGCTAGACCCCTCGCCCCTGCTCGGAAGAATCACCCAGGTTTCGTGCCAATTTTGTTAACCGGTGGTGAAGATGAAAAGAAGACACGTTCGGTTCGCCCAGAGAACACCATACGGTTTTGTCTTCATAAAGGGGTATATTCTTCTTCCAACATTGATTTCAGGATGTGTCAAAGCCCATTGCGTTCTTTTGATAGATGGGTTGAGTTCATGGTGAGTAGGGAGCACATAAATACCAACTTGACTCGAGCGCAGTTATTGATGTTGTCGAGCTTCGGTAACTCTCCAGTTAGGAAGGATATCCCTGGCTTGGTTGCTTTCATCTCCGAGATGGTGTTCGGACACCCATACGATCATATGTAGATGGGGTGAAATAACTTTCTCCTTGGAGAGTGTGGATCTCTTGTGAATCTTCCGGTGGAACGGGAATCTTAATATCCGATTGTCGAAGGTGAGGAGAAGATGCGGGAAGTCCTTGCCGCTAAGTTGGGAGATTACGCTCGAAAAGACTCCACTTTGTGAAGTCGAAGGATTCTGTCCGGAAAGAGGATGAAAGGTTCTTTTTACGGTGGTGGATATCTCAATGGTTTCGGACGAGTGGAACCTGCTGCGAAAGCAATGACCTTCATGTTGCAGCATTTTTGGCTCTCTGGTTGTCTAGAGACATTTTTGATGATGGTTGGAAAAAGGAAATAAGACCGAGTTGCTAGTGATTCTTTGTGAAGTTAGCAAAAGGTGAAGTTCTTCCCATTGGCAAGCTATTCCTTGGTTCCCCGTATGTGCATCCGGATCACCTAGTTGCGAACATGCGAGTTTCGAATGGTTTCATGAAAGTGGATTCATATGTGCACGTTGCTTTTCTACAAGTCTGGCTATGGGAGCACTTTGAGAAGTATGCTCCGAAACCGTTGCCTTCGATTCCTACGAGTTGGGGAGGCTCCCGAATTCTTCGATGGGTGAACAAGCGTCCAAGAGTTGGCACGATCTTGGTTAGTCTTCTCGATAAGTCGCATGAAATCAGTTTTCGCCCATGGGAGCTTCTGGTCCATAGGTCGGTGACTCAAATTGACACCTTTGCTTCTCGCTCCGATCATGTCTTTATCTTCGACGGTAACTTGAGTGTTGGTGAAAACTTGTTTATTCAAAGTTGCATGTCCGGTTATATGTCGTCTTTCTTCATGGGGTCTTTCCGAATAGCTGCTTACAATATTGACTGTGCTGATCGCCACATGGGTTTTGATCAAGGGGTGCCTCTCGCTTACCAGCTGGCGGTTCCTAAGGATTCATTGCATGCCGCCATCAACGCCAGTGCCCTTGATCCGGTATCCGCCCTTCCCTTCTTTCGACGGAAGAGTAACTTCGACGACTTTTGGCTATAATGAGTTCGGCACGATGAGTTCACTAAGATCCAAGATTTTGTAAATAACGTGGTGGAGAATGTTCGTTGTAAACCTTCCCTGCAGTTTTGAAGAAGTATCCAATGTTGAGAGATCTTAAGCGAAAGTTGCCTAAAGAACTCCGGAAAGTCCCTGTGCAAAGGAACAGAGAACCAAGAATCGTCTTTGGCGGGTTCCGGCGGTTTCAAAAGATCCTTCCGCGACTCTCGTGTCTTTCAGTTCTTCCAATAACCAGTTATGTATCGCCTCCTTGTTGGTTTGTCTCAAAACACGTGAATTTCTCGTGAAAACATGCGTCTTGTTTCTTCCAGGGGCTTCGGTAGTGTTAATGCTTTCGCTGCCCTTGCACGTTGCCGTGAGACAAAAGCAATTTCTTTGAAGAATTCGGCGACCTTTGAGACTACTCATAGCGGTGATGAGTCAGAGAAAGAAGAAAGTTCGACAAGTGAGAGTGATTCCTCTGGTAGCACTGGTTCTTTTTCGGGAAGTGGTTCGGTGAGCTTCGCGCTTATTTTTCTTTCTTCTTCCGTCTATTCTTTTGAAAAATGTCAAACTCAAGTTCGCAGGAGGAATCCGGTTCGGAGGACGATTCTGGGGCGAAGCCACACGAAAACTTGCCTTTGGTGACCACCGTCAGTGACTTGGAGATGGGAGTTAGCCAATTGCCGGGCACAGATGTGGTTCAAAAGGTGGATGATTCTCTGATGGTTGCTGCCGTAGACATGGAAGAAGACCCTTTGCGAGCCGTGAGGCCAGTTGCAGGTGCCATTTTTGATCCCCCGTACTTGGTTCCTTATCCAGGTCATGTCTTTGGTTGGCGGTTTCAGCGTCTTTGGTGAGTATGAGGCGTTGTACACCGGGATCCGGAAGAAGTACGGACATATGGCCACAACCAAGAAGGTCACTAGTCGATTTGCGCTGGTTAAGTGTGTGGAAGAGGCTTTATCTTCCATCGAGGATATGCGTGAGGTATTTGGTCACACCGTTTCAAGACGTTATTGCCGACCGGGAGCACCATCGCGACGTGTGCGTAGAAAAGGAGTTCAACGCTTCGTGGTTTGTCGAAGGCCTTGTTGAGATCCAGAAGTCGAAAGATGCAGCGATCGAAAGCCTTTCTGCATAGGAGATTGCACGACAGGAGGTAGAACTAAAAAAACTTTCCAAGATATTAACTATGAAGAGAGCGGCTCTTGAAGATGCAAGGTTGAATTTCTCCAAGAAAAGCAGACCTCTGTTGGATGATTTTCCTTGAATGTTTCTATGTCAAACTTTCATTTAGGTTCTTCTTTTTTTTTTTTTTTTTTTTGAAAAACATCTGGATGTCGGGTTCAAAGTTTCGACCGGTTTTGATAGAAAGCTGGTAGCTTTTGAGGATATTGGATCATTTCTGGGATGAATGGTTTTGATAATATAACTCGATTATGTTTTGTGAAAGGAATATTGCTTTTATGAATGTGTGTGCTAGCAATAGGCACAAGACGCAGTAGTATGACGGTTTTATTAAGAACCTAAAAACAGATCGTATATTTTGCGAACACGCCCCTCTCCATGTAAAAGGCGGCTTTGCTGGTAGCGTCGCCAGTAAGTCCTCAATCGCTGGTAGCATCTTCGGCGAGTCCCCAGTTTTCTGGTATAGTTCTTACAACTGGTAACCGGCTTATTTGGTAGTTGAGTCGGATTGAGTCGCTTTCCCCTACCATCTTGACATCTGGGTCGAAGAACAAGATTGACGATCCCGACATTGTAGCCGATAGATCAATCCTCCCGCTGTGGTCGCCAATTGTTTATGGGTAAAAATCGTTTCCGTCGATTTCGGTAAATTCGGTAGGTGAGTGAGAAACCGGTTTAAACCCTAAACAAATGTGCCGCACGTGATCACTTTCTAGATTCGAGAGATCAATCTGCACAAGTCCGGCCTAAACCAAGAAATGGCCGTTCCAGGACTTGCTTCGGTCACAAAGTAAGAGGAGAAGGGTTGATTTGGTGAGGGAAGCAAAGAAAGGTGTTGAGGCCGAATAATTCCGGGAAGAGTAGTGTCTCAACTTGTATCGAAAGTGAAAGCTTCGAATCTTGCAAGAGATGAAAGCTTTTTGGAGAGCTTGCAAAGTTGCCTTTTCTGAGAGTGTTGTATTTTTCTCCTGACCAAGACTTGTTGTCTGGTGGAAATAGGTAAGACCTATTTATACAAGTCGATGCTGAAACATACCCTGGCCTCATGAAGGAAGAGAGTAAAGGGTGAAATAATGGGAGGAGGTGGTAACCGCAAGGTGTTTATGGGTGAAAACATTTTCACCATTATTTCCTCATTTATTTGATTGCTTTATTCCTATTCATGGTTTCTTAATGTGAGAGTAGTGTACGCTGCATGCTGTGACCGCCTAACCAAAACCCTAGAAAGCATCCCCCAGTTTGTGTTGATGTCTCGAGTGTTGGTTGCACCTTGAGTGCAAATGGCGCTGCTAGAGCCGCGTGTGGCATGTGCGGAATGCCTTTGTTGCGGGTTGTACCTTGAGTGCAAGTGGCAATGCCAGAGCTGCTAGTGGCGTGTGTGGCATGTGCTAATGGCATGTGCGGAATGCTTTGGTGGTAACTTGTATGTTGAGAGTAAATGGCAATGCCAGAGCTGCTAGTGGCCTGTATGGCAAGTGCCAATGGCGTGTGCGGAATGCCTTGATGGTAGGTTGTACGGTTTGCAAGTTAGGCGACCAGCGTGCGTGTTTGACATGTGTCAATGGCACGCGTGGCCATTAGGGCTATGTCCTGGTAAGAAAAGCTACCAGCGATGCATGTTGGCATGTGCCAATGGCATGCGTGGCTAACTTGGGTTGCGTCCTGGTAGGAAAAGCCACCACCGAGCGAGTTGGCATGTGCCAATGGCTTGCGTGGCCAATTTGGGTCGCGCCCTGGTAGGAAAAGCTACCAGCGAGCGTGTTTGCATCTGCCAATGGCATGCGTGGCCAATTTGGGTCGCGCCCTGGTAGGAAAAGCTACCAGCAAGCATGTTGGCATGTGCCAATGGCATGCGTGGCCAATTTGGGTCGCGCCCTAGTAGGAAAAGCTACCAGCGAGCGTGTTGGCATGTGCCAATGGCATGCGTGGCCAATTTGGGTCGCGCCCTGGTAGGAAAAGCTACCAGCGAGCGTGTTGGCAAGTGCCAATGGCATGCGTGGCAAATTTGGGTCGCGCCCTGGTAGGAAAAGCTACTAGCGAGCGTGTTGGAATGTGCCAATGGCATACGTGGCCAATTCGGGTCGCGCCCTAGTAGGAAAAGTTACCAGCGAGCGTGTTCGCATGTGCCAATGGCATGCGTGGCCAATTTGGGTCGCGCCCTGGTAGGAAAAGCTACCAGCGAGCGTGTTGGCATGTGCCAATGGCATGCGTGGCCAATTTGGGTCGCTACAGTAGGAAAAGCTACCAAATGAGCGTGTTGGCATGTGACAATGGCATGTGTGGCCAATTTGGCCTAGGTTGCATGGTTTGCAAGCCTAGGTGCGGGCGCTACTTTGGCATGGCGCGGCTAGGGCCAAGGTAAGGGTGTTTGTCTTGGCGTGGCGTGACCAGCGTAGCTAGGGCCAAGGCAGAGTGTGTTTGCATGGCGCTGCTAGATCGGGCAAGGTGTGGCTGGCATGATTTGCAATTGTCACGGAGGTGCGGCTAGCATGGTTGGCATGCTTCGGCGCGTTTGGTATGGCTGGCATAATTTGCCATTGGCATAGAGGTGCGGCTAGCTTGGGATAGGTGTGGCTGTCATGATTTGCCATTGTCACGGAGGTGCGGCTAGCATGGTTGGCATGCTTTGGCGCGTTTGGTGTGGCTGGCATGATTTGCCATTGGCACGGAGGTGCGGCTAGCATGGTTGGCATGCTTTGGCGCGTTTGGTGTGGCTGGCATGATTTGCCATTGGCACGGAGGTGCGGCTAGATTGGGCTAGGTGTGGCTGGCATGATTTTCTATTGGCACGGAGGTGCGGCTAGCATGGTTGGCATGATTTGGCGCGTTTGGTGTGATTAGCATAGCTAGGTCCAAGGCAGAGTGCGTTTGGCATGGCGCGGCTAGATTGGGCTAGGTGTGGCTGGCATGATTTGCCATTGGCACGGAGGTGCGGCTAGCATGGTTGGCATGCTTTGGCGCGTTTGGTGTGACCAGCATAGCTAGGGACAAGGTAGAGTGCGTTTGGCATGGCGTGGCTAGCTTGGGTTAGGTGTGGCTGGCATGATTTTTACCCATAAACACCTCCACTAGGGAGCTGAATTGTGTCAAAGACGTCAATGTCACGGGGCTTCTACTCTTGGGAGTATCTAGGCTTGTCACATTGTCTCATGAAAAATATCATTCCGAGGCAATAATACGAAAGATGTTAAGGCGAGATCAATGGACTATTACTTGAAAGAGTATTGGTCGCCTGAGATTTCGTCGCCCAACCAAAAATAATACCCTAGGGCAAGGATAAGACATATTCAACAGGGGGAGGCTTCATAAGACCTTCACTTAGGGAGGCACAATAAGACCTTGAAAGAAACACAAAAGACCTATAAATTGTGATTATATTATTATTATGCGATACTAATAGTGCAAGAATAAACAAGGGAGGCAATAATACAATGCGATCCAATGAACTAAAGATGGACAAAGAACTAAAGTGAGAAAGATAAAGCACCAGCAAACGTGCGAGAAACAATGAAAAGGAGAAGAGCGGTGCGTATGCCAAGAACGAAGCCAAGGAAAAAAGGAAGGAATTTGAAGTAACTTCAACAATATCGCGACTCGATGAGCTAAGTAGCACACACATTATCTATAAATTCCATTTAATAAACAATAGATAAACATTCTCATCATGTAAGCATCGCATTATCTCTACATTACATTTAATCAACAATAGATAAGCATTCTTATCATGTAAGCATCTCATTCTCATCACATAAGCATTTCATGGCATAAGCATTGCATACGCATTTCATGGCATAAACATCACATAAGCGTTATACTCGCACTAGCAATTTCCAATCTTTTATAAATATGGAATAATATCGCGTGATAAAGCAAAAATGAATCCATACCATACAGGAAGCGGAGGAAGGATAAACAAGATGGCATCGCCAAAGGAGTGTGCAACTATTTCGCTCAATTCTTTCGCATCAACAACTTAGACACATTATACCATCGCATGAGAAGAAAAGCCTCGGCAGAGGAAAGACAAGAATGAAGAGCGGTACCAACAATTCAAAGAAAGAAATATTCCACATCCACAACAAATATCATCATCAACCATCGCTAAAGCTCATCAACCCGAAACCAACAAAGCTCAAGTACAAGTTCACAATCAACCTCACCAATCAAAGCATCTCGATCTTCATCAACAGTTCTTCCCTCATAACTAAAGAACAAAGGAAATCATGGACTACCAAGAAAACATTTGATGTTCTTTACCTTCTCGGTCAGAATCATTTCCAAAGAAGACGCCATCTCATGAATAACAAGAATCTTCAACAACAATGGAGTACGCGAAATAGAAGTTATCTCACAGAAACCACACACGACAGTTCATTACATCTCCAACATCAACAATCCCCAAAGCTTCATCTTTACAAGGCCAAACACACTCAAGCTCAACAAAATCTGCAAAAAATCAAGCCCCATTAAAGCTTCAAGTTGTTCAACATCAACAACCGACCTTCAAGCCCAAACAATATAATTCTCACATAAGTTCAAAATCATCTCAACTACTCCAACACCAAATATGCACAGGAAAAATCGAAAACAATGAATCATTCCAACAAAAACTTGTGATCAACAACAACAAAACTTCGGAACTTCACAAAAGAATAGAGGCAAGTACGTACTTTTAAGTTTAGTATTCTTTCGATCATTCCTTCAACAACAAAGATCAAAGTCAACATCATCTCAACTACTCCAACACCAAATATGCAGAGGAAAAATCGAAAAAAATGAATCATTCCATCGAAAACTTGTGATCAACAATAACAAAAATTCAGAACTTTACAAAAGAATAGAGGCAAGTACGTACTTTTAAGTTTAGTATTCTTTTGCTCATTCCTTCAACAACAAAGATCAAAGATTACTCCAACATCACGCGTCTCGCTCCAACAACTACAAAAAGGCGTATTTTTCCTTAAGGACCGCTCTTCAAGCAATACTTAAGAAAAAAGAGGCAAAATGTAGGAGAAAAATATCGTACAACCCATAAAAGAGCGCGGTGAAGTCATAACGAGGGAAAAGTTAAAGATCACATGGAATGTGTGAAGGCAAGCGAGGCAACATCAGGAGAGCGCGACAACATGAAGAGAGCGCGACAACATGAAGAGAGCGCGAAAACATCAAGAGAGTGCTCCGAAATAGGGGGGTTTATTAGATGTAATCCATTATGTGTATTAGCTGTCATCCATTATGTAAACACATATATAAAGGAAAAGGCAAGAGAGAAAAGAGTGGTCAATCTTATCTTGTATTCTCTTCTTCATCTTCCTCCACCACCACTTAGATATAGAGCTCCAAAAAACCCATTAATGGAGTTTTATGTAACACCAAAGAATTCATAGTAAAGAACCATGGATGTAGATCACATTGATCGAACCATGTAAAATTCCTTGTGTCTCATTTACATTCATAGCACTTTGATCTTCCTTTTGATTGTGAAATATGTTTAGATCTACAAATTGTTAAGGGGTGTTGGTTGTGGGATTTCCTGCGACTACAGATAGCCTTACTGTGAGCTAGAACGGAGATTACATGCAATTACTTGGGGAGGTTAGCGAACCACAATCCTCTATAACTAATCTTACACAAACTTTGGTTTTCAATATTGAGAACTTTTATTGATCAACTGATAAAGCTTACAGTACAATGTGTTAACTATTTATACATACAAATACGTGACCTCCAAGTATTCTTGGGTCATACGTATACTAAAATTAGAAATAACAGAACTTGGAATACAAGTAATGACAACTCAACACTCCCCCTCAAGATGGAGCATAGATATCACACATGCCTGACTTGACAATAGAATTCTGAGAATGACTTGTTTGATATCGCCTTAGTTAACACATTGCAATTGATCAAGAACGAGAAAAGGTACTTCAATAATTTTATCCTCTAGCTTCTCATAAACGAAGTTACGATCAATCTCAACATGCTTAGTTCTATCATGTTGCACAGGATTTTGTGCAATCTTAATTGCGGACTGATTGTCACAAAATAACTTCATTGGACAATTAGTGAATAAGCCAAGCTCCCCCATAAGCTGTTTAAGCCATAGTAATTCACAAATTCCTTTAACCATAGCTCTATATTCGGCCTCAAAGACTAGACAAAGAAACAACTTTACATTTCTTGCTCTTCCAAGTAACAAGGTTACCTCCAATAAATGTAAAATAACCGGTTTGTTGATCTTCTTCTATCTCCTTTTCCACCCCAATATGAATCAGTATACCCAGAAATATCCATATTTCCATGTTTTGAAAACATCAAACCTCTTCCAGGTGCAGACTTGAGATACCTAAGTATTCTTATAACAGCATCCATATGTTGTTTACCAAGATTATGCATAAATCTACTAACAACACTTACTGCGTAAGCAATATCAGGTCTAGTATGGGAGAGATATATCAAACGCCCTACTAATCTTTGATATTGTCCTTTATCTGTTGGTACTTGATCAGAAAACTCATCTAGTTTATGATTTTGCTCAATAGGAGAACTAATAGGTTGACAACCAAGCATACCTGTTTCCTTGAGTAGATCAAGTACATATTTTTGTTGAGATAAGAAAATACCTTGATTAGATCGAACAACTTCAATTCCCAAAAAATATTTGAGAGCTCCCAGATCTTTCATTTCAAATTCTAAAGACAAGTAATTCTTTCAATTTTAACATCTCATTATCATCATTGCCAGTTACCACCATATCGTCAACATAAATAATGAGTGTTGTTAATTTATTTCCACACTTCTTTAAGAACAAAGTATGATCAGCATTACTTTGTTTATACCCAAACTTAATCATTGCCTTTCGGAATCTTCCAAACCAAGCACGTGGTGATTGCTTCAAGCCATACAAGGCTTTATTCAGTCTACAGACAATATTAGGATCTGAGTCACCAAACCCTGGTGGCAAAGACATGTAAACTTCTTCCTCTAAGTCTCCATGTAAAAACGCATTTTTACATCATATTGTTATTAAAGTGGCCATCCCAAATTTGTCGCTATAGACAACAATACACGGACAGTATTCATCTTTGCAACTGGAGCAAAAGTATCATGATAATCTATACCATAAGTTTGAGTAAACCCTTTTGCAACAAGTCTTGCCTTATACCTGTCAATAGAACCATCAGGATTAATCTTTACACAGTGAATACCCATCTCGCAACCAACTGGCTTCTTTCCTTGTGGTAGTACAACCTTCTTCCATGTCTTATTTTTCATAAGAGATCGCATTTCTTCAAGCATAGCAAAGACAGCCCATTTAGGATCGGACAATGCTTCTTGAGCGAGAAGTAGGAATGACAATATCGACATCCGACTAACAAATGCCTTGCAAGATTCTGTCAACCAATCGGTTGACATGTAATTTGCAATAGGATATTTAACCTTCTTTATAGGTTAGGAGAATATCTTTCTTGGGTACACCACGATTGCTTCTCAAAGGTAGTTGATACCTGTTATTCTCAACAACTTCACAATTTTCAGTATTAGTGTTAGTAGAAGTAGTAATATCACTACTTACCTCGTGAGAAGAGTAGAATCGACAGGGGAGTAGGTACTATAGTAGCAGAGGGGTTATTTTCTTCAATAAGAATTTCAGTTTCATCTTCATCTGTACTTTCTGCAACAATATTATTGATTGGCAAATCATCCTCTTCAACAAACTGTTGATCACTTTCTTCTTTATCACCATCAGTAGATAAAACTTCTTCATCTTCTGTAGATTCAACCATGAATTCACAATTATCCGGAAACATTTCTAACCAATTAACATCTCCTCTTACACTCTCTCCCAAGTGAGAAGTATTAAATTCAGCGGAAGCAAAATACATCTCATGTTCAGAAAAAGTCACATCCATGGTAACATACGTTCTTCTTGTTGGAGGATGATAACATTTGTAGCCCTTTTGAAATTGATTGTATCCAACAAAGACACACTTAAGAGCACAAGGATCAAGTTTCGAACGCAAATGTTTTTGTATGTGTACATAAGATACACAACCAAATACTCTTGGTGGAAGTGTAAGATTAGATGGAAGAGTCACAAATGATGCAAGTTTATCTACAGGTGTACGAAACTTGTAACTCGTGTAGGAACACGATTAAGAAGAAAAACAGCACTAATAAGAGCTTCTTCCCAAAAATTTGGTTTCATATACGCTCCTATCAAACTAGCCCTGGTAATTTCCAACAATTGTCTATTTTTCCTTTCTGCAACTCCATTTTGTTGCGGTGTAGATGGACATGTAGTTTCATGAACAAGACCATGCTCAGCAAAATATCCCTTTAAGGTGCGATTTATATATTCTCCACCTCTATCACTTCGTAGAACCCTTAAAGTTCCAGAGTATTGTGTCTGGACTATCTTGTGAAAATTACGAAAACAATCTGGCACATCACTTTTATTCTTCATCATATAGAGCCAAGTCATGCGAGTACAATCATCAATAAATAGGACAAACCATCTATTACCGTAAGAAGAAACAATCTTTGAGGGACCCCAAACATCGAGAATGTACCAAAGAAAACGGAACAAATCTTTTATTAAAACTATCAGGATAAGTAGCACGATGGCTCTTTGCTAAAATGCAAGTTTCACACTGAAAATCAGATGGTTTGCAAGAAGTAAATAAATTTGGATATAAATGCTCCAAGTATCCAAAAGAAACATGTCCTAGTCTACGATGATGTAACCAAATTTCATCTGTATGTGTATGAGATATTCTTTTTGCTGACAAAGACCTTCCTTCACACACATCATCCACATAGTATAACCCCTCTCTTTTAGTACCCCCGCCAATTATTTCCCACCGCTTGAGATCCCGAAGAAAACGTAAATCGGGGATATATTAATACTAAACACTTTAACCGAGAAGTTACTTGAGGTAATCTTGACATGAGATTATTTGAAAGAGAAGGAATTAATAAGGTATGTTCTAGAGATAAAGAGTTCATTAGATCAACTCTTCCTTCTCCAGTAACAGGATATGTGATACCATTAGCATTAGTAACACCAGAACAGGTTGAAGTAGTTTTGTCCTTTAATATAGACATATCAAAGGTCATATGATTAGTAGCACCGGAATCAAGAATCCAACCATTATCCTTCTTAAAATTATCGGCAAGAGATGTAAGAAAAATATTACCTCGTTCGAGGACTTTGTTGTAGTTGTTGTAGGAACAACGGATGTACTACAGTAGCTACCTTACCCTTAACTTTCCCTTTTCCAGCCTTTATACGCTTTTGGTAATCATCCCACCAATCTGGATAACCAATTTTTTCAAAACAATTTTCAGAAAGATGTTTTGTATTCCCACAATGAACACATCTTCCAGTATTATTCAGCTGAGATATTTTTGTATTCAACGAATTTTTCTCAATCTTCCTGATGAGACATGGCAATTTGAGAATCAACCCCATGAGTTAACATAGTACTGCGTCTTTGTTCTTCTCTCCTCAGTATGGTAAACGCAGCTTCTAGCTTTGGTAAAGGATCAGTACGAAGTATTTCTCCTCTAACTGAATCATAAGTATCATCAAGTGCAGCAAGAAATAAATATACCCTTTCTTCATCAATTTCTTCCTTTCGTTTCTTGATTACCTCTGGTTGTGTAAAGGTAATAGGCCTTCTATGATCAAACTCTTGCCAGATTGATTTTAATTCAGAGAAAAGGTTAGAAATTGATCTACCAGCCTGTTGAGTCGACATAGCTTTCCGAGATAAGTCATAGAGAATAGACTTATCAGCTCCTTCATAATAAGTTTGAGAAACAGCATCCCAAACATCCTTTGCAGTAGGCAAACGAACAAACAGATTCATTAAATCAGGTTCCATTGCACCAATCAGCCAGCCCTTGACAATAACATCTTCCATGATCTACTTATCATATTTATCTACGACTTCTTCATCAGGTTTCACAGTATCACCAGTAATATATCCTTTCTTTCCTCTTCCAGCAACAAACATGGTCACCATTTGAGACCATAGAGAAAAATTGGTGTCATTCAGTTTTATTCCGTATGGAATTGAAGTTGGTGTTGGTTCGTATGTCGCATACTACCGGTTTGTATTCTTCGAGAACGTTGGTTCGATTTACCATCGTCATCTTTTGACCATTGTAGTTCCTAAGTTTTTGAAGGTTGTTTAGTTTTTGTAGGTAAAATAAGATCAGAGAAAGTATATCCCTGGATATTGAAATCGTTTGATGATTAAGGTTTTAGAGAAAGTATATCTCTGGGTTTTTGATGTTGATGATTAAGGTTTTAGAGAGTATATCTCTGGGTTTGGTGATTAGGGTTTAGAGAATATATCTCTAGGTATTGAAAAGAAGGTAAAAAGTGCCCAAGGATCGAACCTGCTCTTGATACCAACACAAACTTTGGTTTTCAATATTGAGAACTTTTATTGATCAACTGATAAAGCTTACAGTACAATGTGTTAACTATTTATACATACAAATACGTGACCTCCAAGTATTCTTGGGTCATACGTATACTAAACTTAGAAATAACAGAACTTGGAATACAAGTAATGACAACTCAACAATCTTTTCTAGCACACCGGAGACAAAGTTTGCCTCTCTATATTAACAAGTAATATTGAGAGAATATACTAGAGTCAAATTATGTCTTCCCTTTACTTCGGCTTAAGGACTTGAGGTCATGGAGAAAAGTTCACTCCGCTGCGTAAGTTAGTGTATGATGACGGACTTGGATGACTTTAAAGTTGAGTTATCTTAAGTTGTACAGTAAAATGAGATTTGTCTCATCACATCCGGCCAACCCGGTGCGTATGCACCGGGTTGGAAGCTTTGTATCCATTAAAAATATTAAGACTAATCAAGAATATTTTATGGAGGTTCTAATGCAAACCAAACCGTTAAAAATATTAAGACTAATCAAGAATATTTCATTTGCCAGACTAATCAAGAATATTTCATTTGCGAGACCAAACCGCTACACATGTTGCACACTAGTAAAAATAAAAAATGATTCAGACATACATCACTTTCGAAAAGGCAAAATAATTTATGACGAGCGAGCCTATTTGTGTAACTGATCAATTGAACGCACACCAGATGAATTGTTGGTCACGACTGGCACTAATTTACTAATTGTGTCGATATTATTTTATACGTTTGCCAACCGATGCTCTGTGGTCACGACTGGCACTAATTTACTAATTTTGGCTCCCAAATTTTGTGCTCCCAATACTCCCGACATGAGGTGGCATATATTGAGTCCTTTTTTTTTTTCGGTAACTTAAAGGTAAAATTTTATGGAGTTATAACCTCTTTTACGATGGATATAGAATTATAACTTTCACAAATGAAAAAAATAATCAATTAAAACAAGAAACAGTGGAGATGGAGATGGAGATGGTGATTGACGTTTCCAGAATCTCGAGGTTATTAATATGTGATGAATTAATGATGTATGCTATTAAAATCCTTTCTCAACTAAGGGGGATATTAGGAGATGGGAGATGTTATATTAGGAGATGATACAAACATGTTAAAGTTATGTTAATGAATACATGGTGTATAGGGATCATGATTATGATCATGTCACAGACTATACCCTAATAGGAATTCAAAATACCGATTTCATTGGCCAAAATTTCATCAAAAGTTTTTGATAGATTTTTTCAGATCAATTCCATCCTAGGGATCAAGTGAAGCGCTGATGACTAATATTGACTCTTGAGGTAGTAAGTATATTTATGAAACGCCGGTGATTAATATCAATTGAGATTGAACATATTATGAGATTGAAATTTCAGTTCGAAGCTGTGTGGATGAGATAAAAAAAAGAAAGAACTCAAAAGAAATCCTTGAAGAGGAAAAATGGACGAAATATACAAAGAAGAAAAGCACGTTTAGAAAAAATGGAAACCGGTTGCCTAAGTGGATTGCCACTTCATGTTGGGAGCATTGGGAGCACAAATTTTGGGAGTCACAAATCATTTTCCGGCATAAGATTACTGAGATCCAAGTAAATTGCGATAGAATTAGCGCGCCATGCACCCACTCTTTATTCACCAAGTACGTAATGCAGTAAGTTAAACGATACATCGGTGTTATTATAATAGCTATACGACAGTAATGACAACAAAGCAGCTCTTATTTTTACGCTGCAATTACATTGTGTCCACTGATGGAAATGTTGGTAATGTTATCCCATACTTTAAGCCTGGCGAGTAATAAAGGATGTCTCGGTTATTGATGGGTTGCAGCGGTCTTGCATTGAAGGTTCCCTGCAATAAAATCATACATGGTAATTAATCGCAAGAATGATTAATTAAGCATCTTATTAGTAAATACAAGATATTATCTTTGTCGAGATAACTTACATAACCGGTGGCTCTTCTGAGTAACATTAGTTGGTTTCTTCTGACAGGCATCACCTAAAATCCAAGCAATCATCAGAAACATTAGATAACTACTCCTTGATGGTCAAAATAATCAATCAAGTAAAAATAAAAAATAATTAAATTAAGTAATTACGGTACCCTTTCTTTGACGGTCCAAATAACCCCTTCGGTACAAGGAGGAGTCGTAAGAGAACCCATATATCTATAGTATCTTGTATCACTCATGTCAATTTTGTTCGGATCAACCACACCTACGTTCACTTCGTTCGGCCCACCAAAACCATATATCTCGAATATACTGCTCTCCAGCTTATCATGATATGGATTAATCAAAAATAATAGTCAGTAAATTAGATGGTCAGTAAATTATTTTTATAATTCATTTTAAAAGTGTTGATTGGTTTATATGAATATGTACCCTTGCAAGAAATGGGTCTTCAATGTCAGAAATCATGTACACTACTCCAACCACAGCTACCTTTTGAAGTTGCACATTTACATGAACCATATGTAGTTCCATATCAAACCTGATATCAAATGACTTGGTTTACTAAAATATCGATAGCTTTTCAGTCGTTTCCAGTGACAAAGTTTTCATGGTTCGGTGTAGGGAGAGAGAGACATTACCTTCTGCCATTGATGGTGTGCTCGGAAGGTGAGTGCCAATGAACTTGGTCAAGCACATAAGTAGTACCATTTATTTGAATGGATCCAGCGCTTCCAGCAACATTCCACTGAAGCTGCATAAGTCAATAGCAACATTTAAAAGTATATGCGCACCATAGCTTAGATTGTAAAAATATGTTAATAACCAATAATTTTGTCTCTATTTGAATTTCCACATCTAGTTGAGTACATACACTGATATCATGACCTCTATTCTTCAGCGTTGCAAATGCCGGTGTATGGCTCAGCTTCAGTTCTCCTAACGTTGGTGCATACAGAATCTTTTCGTTAGCTAAATCAATTGGAGATTGTCTGGCTCCAATCTTACATGTCGCCCATTCTGGATGAAGATCCCCCCACATTTCTGGTCCATTTGGGGTACCAGGTGCATAACTAAATTCTTGCTGGTACTCTGCATAATAACTAATAAGATGATGATCGGTGTGGTAAATTTACTTACTCAAAAGAATCATGATCACGTTAAAATTAATTATAATCACGTAGCGTACTCGACATCCAAAATAATTAATTTAGCTAAAAACGAGATGTTAATTAACATTTAGCACTACGTACCAACTTCCAACCAAGATGATGTAGGTCTTGAGCTCAAGACAAGAACTGTAACGAAATATGTCAAAAACAAGAATATTTGTTTGCTTTGAAATATCTTCATATTTCAAACAAAAGCTGATATTAGCAAGTAGAGTAAACCAGCTAAGAAAAGTTGTGGATACAGCGGAGATGAAAAACCCCTATTTATAGAACTTGCAAACTGAATATACTCACCCGATATACTTTGAAATTATTGAACAGAAACACGTTACTTTAAAGATGACAAAAAAAAAAAAAAAAAAAAAGTTTTGTTATACAAAGTGATCGATCTACTGCTCTCGCTAATGTAAAAAAAAAAGGTTAGAAAAGTGGTCTTTGTGAAACTTTAATTGGTCGACTGACAACTAAATTTCCCCTAACAAATACTCACCCGTCTCTAAAAAATTAAGAAAACCAATTATTATAGCAACTTTTTCATGTTTTTTTCCTAATCTATCCTTGGTCCTCACTCATTTGTTGTAAGAGAAATGGGAGAGAGAAGTTGTCCCCCTTTAATATTAAGAGAAAAAAGGGAGAGAGAAGTGGTCCTTTAAGCATGGGTATCTTAGTAAAATCAGAACATTTGACTTTCCACATATGGAAACAAACCTATTTTTTTGACATACCCAAATAAGAAAACTTGTCTATCTTTTAGAGACGGAGGGAGTATATAAAGGCTGGATATGATCAACCCAGATGCCGAAAAATCAAATTTGGTCCCCACAAATAAATATTCCTGACAAGACATTGATAGTATGTATGCCAAGTATGCAGAGCAGTCCAGATTTTCGAATCAAACGTGATAAGCATTCATTTGGTTTCTTCCTACAAAGTGATCTTGTAGTAGTGATGCTGGGTGTAGTCCTAAGGATAAAGAAGATGGAGTCCGCAGAAAATGTGTTATGCATCATTTGTGGTGGTTTGTATAATGGCTATGCATTGCATTTTTCAAAATTATGCCTAAAGTGAAAGTATCATTTTCCCTAAAATGGAGGGAGTACATCGTTTTATTAGTTGCAACGGAAAATTAGTTAGATACATAAACCAAAATATGGTTACATAAAGTGTTATGTATCCTTTGTGGTGGTTTGCCTAATTGATATACATATAGCAATTTTCTAAAATTGTGCCTAAAATGATAAATATCTTTGAATTTTCCTAAAAAATCTGAATTTGATATTGTTGTTTGTACTCATTGCGTGGATTTTTTTATAACCTTTCCAACGAGATAAAATTTGTAAAATTCCAAGGCACGAATTTTTAGATATTTTATATTAAAGTTTGGTTGCCAATTATACCCCTAAAAAATAAGATATATTAGGAGTTATAGTAATTAGATTAAAACGGAGTGATATTTTGGTATTATCAAGTATACACTACCAAAATCTTTGTATGAAAATGCAAAATCATGTCGGTCGGCCCAATAATGGCCGGATATGATCAACCTAGATGCCGAACAATCAAACTTGGTCCCCACAAATAAATATTCCTGACAAGACATTGATCGTATGTAAGCCAAGTATGCAGAGCAGTCCAGATTTTCGAATCAAAGGTGATAAAACATTCATTTGGTTTCTTTATTCAAAGTGATCTTGTAGTAGTGATGGACCCCATGCTGAATGTAGTCCCAAGGACAAAGATTTTTATTAGAGGGGACAAAGATTTTTAGTAGAGGAGAATAAAGATGGATCCGGGGAGAGTAAATATCGTATTTAACTCGCTGTATAGGACTTGGTCAATACATCTCTCTAACTTTGACAAAAATGCCCTCGGTAAATACATCGATCACAAAGAAGTCACGCCCAAATATTCAAGGCATGCCCAAACAATTCATTCCACCACCGCGTCCGCCATTAACTTCAACACCAACACCACGAAATTGCGTTTAAGTGCATACAAATTTCTACACATGTACGAGTATGAGAGATGTCTTAGATTGATTCATGAGTTTAGATTAATGAGACTAGAGATGCCAAAAAAAAAAAAGTTAATGGCGATTGATTATTTTTTCTCCATCCATCATCATCATAGGATTGATGGCAGGATAAAAATCAGTCCGATCTTATTATCTATCTGAATCCAAAAATACAATGTGACTAAAAGAACCCATTACGATTCATACATTAATTAATGACGGAACCCTGTTTTCTTAAGAATCAAAAAAAAACTTAAAAGAAAGAGTATCGAATACAGATTCTTCACTCGTCTAGGTTTGGGCGGTGGGGAAAGAGGAGTATGACGTGTGTGGTTAGTTAATAGGAATACTTTAGCACAAGTCGCGAAATTTTATTGACTAGGTCCTAGTAGAGGTGTAAATTGTCAAGGCCAAAGACGAGCCATGACCAGATAACACACTAAAATTGGAGCAAAGCCACCAAAGACGTGACTTAGCTAAAGACACGGCACATCACGTTTGTTAAATGGGACGTCTTTGGGTTTGACTAATCGCACGTGGCACAACACAAAGACGCGGCAGACGGATAAGCACGTGGCCCAACCCAACCCAAGACGTTAAGAGAGCACGTCATAACATGTACAAATACACCATATAACAAGGCATAATACATCACATTTTTTGTATATTTCACAAAAGAGTCACTATTCTAGCTAGTTTTTAACATTTTATGTTGGCTTATTTATAACAACACATATAATACCTTAATATTTAGAAAATATATTTCAATATCATTGTTATAATGCCGTCACCTATATTTAACTAGAACATTAATTTACATGACAATAATCCAATTTTATATTTGATGGGTTATTTCTTTTTATTGAATAAACTTGTTAATTTTACTTGAAATAATTTCAAATGATATTTTGTCTAATTAAATTCTTGTGATAATGTCCGACTTAATGTATACATTAAGTGATTTCAAATTGTTTATAACATGTGTGCCAAAGACGTCCACAAAGACGACACGTTTATTCGTGTCTTGTGCCGTCAAGGCTGTGTGTGCCTAGCTTTTGACTAGTAAAGCACAAGACGGCACAACACGTTTAAATCGTTAGCACTGACAAAGACCGCGGAAAATGGCACGTGAAAGCACGCGACTTCGTGTCTTGGGAACATCTTCTGGCAAGACGTTTACACCTCTAGGTCCTAGTGAGTGAGTTAAATACAATTTTTGCTCTCCTCGGATCCGTTTTTGCTCTCCCTATAACAAAAATCAAGGGTAAAGAAGATGGAGTTTGAAGAAAATTATAGTTTCTTTCCTGTCCTCAGGGGCGGAGCCACATGGAGAGGAGGGTGTGCAATTGCCCCCCTCAAATGTGAGCTCCCAAGCCTAATTTGGTCTAACTTACCCCGTTTTTAGTCAATTTAACCCTTTTGCACCCCTTAAAATATGTGTTGATTGGAAACTTGCCCACCCATTTCTCAAATCCTGTCTCCGCCCCTACCTGTCCTAACAAGAAGATTACGGAGAAAGAAAAAGTTGAAATTGAAAATTAATAAATTTACTTGGGGTATCTAGGGGCGACCCCTAAATAATTAAGGGCGACTAATTTATTCCATCTACGGAAAAGGAATAAGGGGTGTCTACATATGGCAAAAGTACAAAGTTACCCTTACTGGTTTAATTTACGTTTCTACCCTTTAAAGTTTAACCCATTTTTTTTAAAAAATTTATATTTCTTTTATATATTGTTTTTCCAATTTTTATATTTACTTTCTTTTGTATTTTTTCAATTTTTTTAGTAAAACACATTTATTAATAAAATTGGATTAATAATCAGTAGTTTGGACAAACTACATATCTACCGGTTTGGAAGTATACAAAGTGAAATAAATTTTCTTTCATAATCGGTAGATAACTAATTACCCAAAACTGCCTATGAGAAGAGAAAAATTCGAAAATTCAAAGTTTGGAATTTATTTTTTTTCAGATGCTACTTTCATAATAGGTAGATAATTAATTTTCCAGAACTACCGATTATGAAATTAGAAAAAATCTAAATTTTCAAAGTTTGGGAAAATTTATTTCTAGGGGCTACTTCCATAATCAGTAGATATGTAATTTGAAGAAACTACTAATTATGAAAGAAAAAAATTCAATTTATCTAGGGCATATTATTGTACAATTGGTGGTAATTAAAATTGTCAAAACTACCAATTGTGCTAGGATTATACTAGTGGAAACATTCGAATTTTTAAAGTTTGTGAAAATTTATTTCAGGGGCTCATAATTGATAGACAATTAACTTTCCAAATCTATCGATTATGAAAGTAAAAAAAAAAAGAAATTTCAAAGTTTGGGATTTTTTTTCTCAGAGGTTACTCCATAATCGTTAGATATGTAATTTGACGAAACTATCGATTATAAAAGAAAAAAAGATAAATTTATTTAGGGCTAATTATTGTACAATTTGTAGTAATTAAAATTGTGGAAACTACCGATTAGACTAGGATTATACTGGAAGAACAATTCGAATTTTCAAAGTTCGGAAAAATTATTTCAGGAGCTACTTTCATAATCGGTAGTTTGGAAAATTACCGATTATGAAAGTACAAAAATCCAGAAGTTTCAAAGTTCGGGAAAATTTATTTCAAGGGCTACTTCCATAATTGATATATATGTAATTTGACGAAACTCCCGATTATACAAAGATTTTAGTAAAATTTATGAAAAGAATTTGAAAAAAGAAATGCGAAATATTTTTTTAATATAAAATTAATTAATTATAATTTTTATCTCGAGATTTCAAACTATTTTATATATAATTATTATTATTATTATTTTGTCACCATTTTTAGTCTGAATTTAAACCACAGAGTTTTAAGCTGGTAGCCGCCCCTGATTTCTTTTTGGGAACAATAAATACAATTTAATAATAAACACAATCAATTAACACTATTTAAACTAGGTGGATAAGGAATTTTTGAAATTACTTCAAAATAACCCTATTTTATTTTATTTAGTCGCCCCTGATTTCTTTTTGGGTCGCCCATGAAAGGAAAAACTTTTTACTTGGAAAGATATTTGACAACAATGAAATTAACTCATCAAGATTAAGTATGAATATTTGTGGTGGAAGGAATTTGTTTAGATCACGATTAATATTCGTTTACCTTCGTTATAAGAAGATCTATAGAAATGTTTTTCTTCGATTACACGAGATAGTGATTATAATGGTACACCTAAAAGATAACCATTTTCTGGTATTTGTAGAACGCGAAATTGGGGGATATAAAAAGGAATTGGAGGATATAAGAAAAGGACAAAAACTGGATCCAGATATCAATTCGGGGTCACCCCTTATCTAAGTATTTTTTGAAATCCTAATCTACCCCTCACTAATCAGGTTTAGTGGTTAATAATAATTAGTAAAATCATAAGATTTTTTATAAATGATTAGTGGGTGTTTTATTTGAATTTGGGTTAGTGAGGTGAGAGTAGAAGGAGGGAAAAATATTTTGAGAGAGAAATTTTTTTGGGAAAAATGGAGGATGATTGTGAAGAGAGAATTCTTCTGCCTTTGAATCTTTAGCTCAACTACAACAAGGAGCATATCTTGAATCTTGACTAACGACAACAACTCACAATTGCAACTCTTTGTTGAGCCAACACCCTTGAATGATGATTTTGACGAGTATGGAGAGTTTCTTGAAGAACCAACACAAGAAAGTAAACTTGCACAACATACTAGCATCCCCAACACACGGGTAAAGCTACTAAGATGTCGAAAAATCGAATTTTTCTTTAAACCCGCCATTTTTCAAGTTCGAAAAACCTTGGTGCCGGCATTGAAGTTGTATGAATGCCATGCCAGTAGTCAAGGTACCGGCATGGTATGCAACTACGACCATGCTTAGGTATTAAAGGATACCGGCATGGTATTCATACTACGACCATCCGGTAGACCGATATCCCCATTTTGAATACGATCCGGCATAGAATTCTTCTAAACAACTATCTGAAGATGCAGTTAACCTTTTACCTACCAAGGAATATACTACGGAATATTCAACCTAGGCATGGTTTCATTGATAGGTTACCATGCCGGTACTGCATGAAAAACATACAGGAAACAGTACCATCCCAAACCTAAATCCGGCATTGAAACTTAATAAACATCTACGCCGGAACTAGGTACCGGTGTAGTACCATAGATATCTAGAATTCCGGTACGGCGTTGTTCAGTTACAACTTTACAATGTCGGTACCTACAAAAAAACATGCAGAAATAAATGTTTTCCAAAGCTAAATTCCGGCATTCAATAGCAATATTATTTCCAATGCCGGAATTGTGTACTGGCTTGGAACAATAGGTTACGAGAATGCCGGCATCCGTGCTTCCGGCGTTGTTTTCTTATGAAACATATATGCCGGAATAGGTTTCAAATTTGGTCTTCCGTTTTGATTAACTTATACTATGACGGAACAATGGTAGAGCATACCGGTACGGGTTTCCGGCATAGTGTTTTAATGTTGTTTGAAACTAATTTTCATTCGATCTTTAGGTGGTGACATATATTGATCCAACAAATGCAAAGCCGCTTTATCGGGATACGTCGGAATACTATAAAATCCCTCCGGTATGTGACCAAATAATACTTTTCACCTAGTATCTTGAACTTTACTAATGGATTTCTAGTAATGAAGCTTCTAATGAATGCGAGATTTTTCTTATGTAGGGAATAACAGATCGAAAGGAAGCAATCATTTGGGATAAAGAGACCGCTGTTAAGAACATGTGTGTGTTGGTGAGGAATACCGAAGGTTCGAAGAGGCGTTTTGAGATGGCTTGCGAGAGAAGTGGGAAATACAAGGAGAAGAAATGCCACAAGAGAAAGGATTATGTATATCCAAAGAAGACTAATAGGGTATACAAGACTCGTACGAGGAAGAATAATTGCCCGTTTAAGCTTGTATTCCGTTTAAATGACATTAACAATTGGGATTGTGAGGTTTTGTGTGGTTGTCATAACCACCGGGATCCGAAAGATTTTGTTGGTCACTCCTTAGTTGCGAAGCTAAAACCTGATGAGTTCGAGGATGTAAAGAGATTGACCAAAGCACTAATCAAACCGAGACAAATTCTCAGAGGCTTCAAGGAAAAGGATGAGACTAATGTGTCTTCTCTACATACAATTTATGCCGCAAAAGCAACTATTAGAAGAGTGGAATGGGAAGGGAGGAGCGTTATGAAAGAATTTGAGAAGATAGTTTGGGATCACAACTACACGCGTATCATTAAAAGAGGGCCGAACGAGAAGCCCCTTCAAATATTCATTTCGCATCCTTTGCTCTCACAATTGGAAAATACATGTTGTGGAGTTCTTTTGATGGATTGCACCTACAAGACAAACAAATAAAATATGCCGTTGTTCAACATCGTGGGGCAAACCTCGGACAAGGTAACATTCACATTGGCATGGTGCTTAATGGAAAACGAGAGGGACTATAATTATCATTAGGCATTACGACAATTGAAATTGTTTTTCTGGAAAATCAACTTCCGAGGGTCATCGTAACCGATAACGATGACGCATTAATGAAAGGAATATCCGACGTCTTCCCGGACGCATAAAATTTCCTATAAACATATCATATATGTCAAAATATCATAAAAACTTGCCATGCCTTGTTTGAACCCGCAAAGGCGGATATTAAGAAGAGAATGATGGTACAACTAGAGGAAGATGTTCGAAAGAACAAACTATCCCCCGAAGAAGAAGAAGATGAGAGAGGCAAGATAAAGGAGCGAGTGGACAAAGAACATGTGGTTGGAATTTCTAAGAGATTGGGAGAAAGTTTATTGGTCAATTACCGAGGTTATGTATGAAAAGAGATTGGAGAAGTTTATTGCCGATTGGAACGAAGTTTATCCGACTGCCGTCTGGTATTGTCGGACTCAATGGTTGGATAAGTTCAAGGAAAAATTTGTGCGTGCATGGACAAACCGGTATAGACACTTCAAGAGTGAAGCAACTAGTGCAACTGAGTCCGCTCATGGGAGATTTAAAGATATCATCCAGTCCGGTCAAGGCAATGTGGTTACGGTCACTAAGGCAATGGAGCAATACTTTAAGCAAGATATCAATATGATCAAGGATGCTTTTTTAGAAACGCTTGATGGAAAGGATGACTCAATTTCTTCGTTATGGTAAGTTGCTCTAAGGAATAGAATTCAACGTATCATATTGGAAAATAAAACATATGATGAGACAAATGGAATATGAGAAAAATTACGGAAAACCGGGTGATGTGTGTATTTGTCCCGACATGTCTTCATTGGGGCTTCCGTGTCGTCATATGCTTGTGAAGTATGAAGAAGTGATACCTATTGAGGTTATTGATCCATTTTGGAAGCAACTATCTTTCGACCCTCCCCCTTCGGGAGAACCCGGGCAATCTCCATGGGATACGAACGAAGCAAAGAAATTCTTCGAAGCTTACTCACGTGGCACCTCGGTAAGCCGACAAGTCTTGTTGAGCCAACTAAGGCTAATTACTCGTCCATGGATCGCACAAAGCGAAGAGCCAAGAAAGTTAGATCCAATAGGTAGACCACAAACTAAAACAAAAAGGAAAAAACAAAGGGTAGAATTGAAAGAAATGACTCAACGTGAAGAAGAACTCGCGGCAAGTTAGAAAAGAGATCTAACCGCATGTGAGATTTCGGAACAAAGGTTCGTGGAAGCGCAGGTTCCAAACAAAAGAGGTAGGCCGAGGAAGGAACCGCTAAGTCAACAACAAATGAAGGAATCCGTATCCACACCAAAATCCAACTCATCGGAGGTTCCAAAGAAGAGGGGTAGGACGCCAAAGTTATCAACATCAAGTGTCAAAGAAAAACAAGGTGAGCATTCGAATCCATACCCATAGTCGATCTAGCGGAGGTTCCAAGGAAAAGGGGTAGGCCGCCAAAGGTATCAACATCAAGTGTCAAAGAACAACAAGGTGAGCATTCGAAGCCATACCCATAGTCGATCTAGCTGAGGTTCCAAGGAAAAGGGGTAGGCCGCCAAAGGTATCATCATCAAGTGACAAAGAACATCAAGGTGAGCATTCCGAAGCCATACCCATAGTCGATCTAGCGGAGGTTCCAAGGAAAAGGGGTAGGCCACCAAAGGTATCATCATCAAGTGACAAAGAACAACAAGGTTATGAGGCAAAGGTGGTGACAAACCAAAGTGATAGCAAAGTTGACGTAGTTTTAGTTCGAAGGGGAAGGGGTAGGCCAAGGAAGTACGGACTCCCATCACATATCAAAGACATTGGAAGTGTAGAGATTGCAGATGATGGTTTGGATATATTATTGTTACAAAAGGGTAATATGAAGATGTATAAGGATCCAAGAACAGGTAGGACAATTAGAAGTTATCATACCAAGATACAGTCTTACATAGACCAACTTTCTGAGGTTATTCGCGAGTATATTTTATATACAGATGATGTCGACGGAGATGGAAATTGTGGCTATCATGTTGTGACTGAACAATTAGGAATCTTTGACACGACGGTTAGTAGAGGTATGACACCATGCCAATATGCTAGAATGAGGATGGCCGAACAAATTGTGAACAAGAGGAGCTTTTATGAGCAATTGGTTGGTGTAGGCGAGGGATTTGATGATATGCATGCTCAAGTATTGGGGCCCGAGCAACAGATGAACTTTCGTCCTTCTGAATATTGGATGAGAATGCCGCTTTGTGGGCATCTAGTGGCAGATACATTTAGATGTGTTGTTCATTATTTTACCTCCACCGTAGAAGTAACATTTACTCCAAAGTGGCAAAAATGCGAAGGATCCCTTAAGAAGAGAAGAGTTGTTTTGGCGTTCGTGAACGGTAATCATTTCGTTATTCTAAAACTGAAAGAAAATTGTCCATTGCCACCTATTTGTGGGATGATTAAAAACAAGGGTCTAGATCCCAATATCTAGAAGGGATGGATGGCATCGTATGAGGAGAATCACCAATTTTGGGATGCGTTGTCCTTATCAAAAAAACCGCTCCAAGAGGAGAAGATGCAACCCATTACATGTGGAGGCAACGATGAGTCATTTGGATTTATGTGGTTCAGTAGTACGCAACGTTTTTTTTTTTTGGAAGTCTGAATTGTAAACATTAAATCATATTTTGATGCCCATGCAGGCATAGTTGTGTTTTATATTTACAACTCTGGAACTTGTGTACCGGCGTAGACTTTCGTTTAAACCCATGCCGGAAATGCATAAAAAACTTCCAGATAAATCAGTGACCTTTCCGGCATTGAAATTAACATCATTACTGTGCCGGTTTTATGTCAAAATCATATTTGTCATGTAGATTACAAAATACCGGCATAGTATCCAAACACAGTTAAATGCCGGGACTCTGTCATTTAGAGAACCGGCATTGTTGTTACTGTTCTCGAGAATTCCGGTAAAGAAGAAAAAGTTAGAAATTTAAGTGATCGGGGCACATTCAAACTCTGTAAAAGAGGTAATTTGACACAAGTTTATCAAAATAATAAATATAATAACAATACTAGATTGTATACAAGAACAAACTCCAAAGTTATGCGATTCCAATCCGAAAAAAAATCAAACATAAACCAAGTTAAGCAAAGAGTTTAGCAAGACACACAAACAAACACATTGTTTAAGACTCACAAACAAACATAAACCAACACTAGATTGTTCAAACCAAACTAATACTATAGAATAAACACACGATCACCCGGTTCTTGGCTTCTTGTGTACCCTCTTCTTCCTTTTTCCCCACAAGTCTTTTGCCTTCGGATCTTCAATTTTGTCCATCTTTTGCTCGACGTTCTCTATTTCTTTCTGGGTCAGCACCTCTCCTTTTCTTTTTCTTAAAGAACTTTGATAAATTTCCAATCCGTTGACGCTTTTAAGGAAATTTTAAACATGTACTTAGTATGTACAATTGTATAAGTTCATAGACATAGATTAAAAGAATGGAAATGAACAAGACGTACGTACCAACAACGTACCGAGTTATACAAGTGCGGGTACAGTTTCTGGAGTTGTGAAGGGATGTGCTGGTGGTGGAGGAACAACTACGATATCCGGGCGTACAACATAAGGATGCCCCATGAATACTCATGAACCTTTTCCAACGGATCCAAGTATTGTAGGTTGTTCATATGCACCCTATTACCATTGTCGTCAGGGAATATAGCGGAGCCCAAGATGAACAACATATAAGCCGCGACAGTTTGCTGGACTTTTTCTGGATTCAAGTCCTTGTTCTTCGTGTTCCCAAACAATTCAACGATTTTGACGAATGTGATAGTCTTTGTCTGGGAACGCCTTGTCTAGTACATATTTGCCAAAGTGGTTTCCTTGTCCCATCCAAACAACTTTTTAGTCATCTCATAGATCTTGTCCCATTCCAGGTCCTTAGAGTCATATCCTACCTTAACGGCTTTCCCAAGAACCTCAAGACCTATTATCCTTTGGACATCTCGCCAAAAGGAAAATGCATGGTATCAGTTTCACCAAAAAAACCTCTCCAAAAAGCAATTCGCCGTGACGGTATCAGTGGCCACATAATTTTTTATCGCGGGATACAACCCAGATGCTTTGACTACTTCTTTAACAGCGTCACACTCAAGCTTCAAAGGCCATACATCCGAATGTTGATGGCGGCTAACACGGAAGGCGTTCTTGTGGTCCTATAAAAACACACCAAAGTAAATTAAAGTCACTTGATCACAGATAAATAATACTCCCTCTGTCCCACTATTAGATGACCTACTTAGTTTAAAATTTTGTCCCACCATTAGTTGACCTATTTGATTAAATAAGGGAATATTTCTAAAATTATCCTTTTGATCGATTATCGTTAGTATAAGAAATGTATATAATTTGATATCCATGTTTATACTCGTTACGTAGGTGTTTTAAAATGCTTTCCTATGATACAAAGTTTACGAAAATCCATGGTATAGTTTGAGAGATAAATCATTTCTAAATTTTATAAATTATTATCCATAAGGGTATAATTGTAAAAAACACTTAAAAATAGTCTTTCCCACTCCTTGCCTTAAGAATTGTGCAAACTTCAACTAGGTCATCTAATAGTGGGACGGAGGGAGTATAATAACAAGATACAAACGTTATACATAAGTTTGATAGATACAACGAGCCCAAGAGTGTTTGTAGGCAATAAGAGTTGCGGGTTTATCGGTTCACCCCAATGTTTGCCATCATCGCGGTCCGGAATCATGTCATACTTATCGGGAAAGTGGGATGTGGGTGCCTTTTCATTATCCTTAGGGGCTTCAACTCCGACATCAGTCTGTCCTACGCCACCACGCTTGTGAGGATGAGCCACCGCTCGTTCGGGTACATGATATGTTTCCCACTCATCATCATCATCACCTTCTTTGGTTGGGTAGCTTATAGGTTGATCCTGAATTGTGACCTTAACAGTAGTCGGATCAGGACGGCTACGTCGAGAAGACTTATGTTTTGCTTCTAAAACAACTTTGCCTTTTCCTTTGTTCTCTTCTGCTGCTTTAGACCTATATTCCAATATTCAAACTGAGTTATATAATGACAACCGGCATAGAAATCGAAATTAACATAAGTGCCGGCAAAGGTGCCGGCATTCTAATCAATTAAAATACCATGTCGGTTGTCTTTGAATTTTAGACAGAGAATGAACATTTTTTGCAACAAAAAACCGGCATATTAAGTTAACATATCGACACTGCCAGCATTCGGAACCGGCATTGTTAGATAGAAATTTTCAACGCCAATACTGTGGGATTTTAGTACAGAGATTTTAACAAAATAGGCTAATGAAAACAGCATAGTATTGATGAAATATACAAGCCGGTACAGGAAACCGTCATGGTATTCAATTAAATATGTATGCCCGTAAACGCATGCAATAAAATCGGGATTCAAGACATATAATCTGGCATGATTTTCACATTTTATTCTACCGCGAATCAAACAAGCAACTGAGCTTCAAATTGGAATTTTAAAAATTACTTTTAGTGTAGTAGAAAGACTAAACAACATAATTTCACTTTGTGTTTTCTACTATGGGATAAACCCTAAAAGTAAAAAACTTCAATTCAACTTATACATCACTTACCTAAGAAAATTTGTTATTCTCGCCTCACCATCAGACTCTTAAGGCAGTTCTTGCGCTTTTGATTTCGATTTACCACCTTCATCAACAGATTCTTCAGGATTGGGTATGGGTTTTTCATGAGGTTTGCGACGACCCATTGTCTTTGATATAGAAGATGAAACAAAAATGGAGATTTCCTTTCTATAACCGTCACTTAAATAGAATGAAGGAGTTTGTAACCGACGCATAAAATGGTATTAAAGATTTTGTAACCGTCAAATAAGTGGGATAAAATAGTTTGTAACCGTCAAATAAATGGAATGAATGAGTTTGTAAAGCGCCACATAACTTGTGTTTGTAACCGTCAGAATGCCGGCATGGACAAATGGAACAATTCAATGTCGGTATTCTGACAATAAGTATTTGGTGATCACAATTCAATGGCGGCACAAGTAACGGTATAGTATTTGGTGTATTTTTCAATGCCGGTAGGGGAAAGAAAATTGATGAAATAAACAACATTAACCACATAATGTTAAGGAAATAAACTTAAAAACATTAACCCAAACTAATTGCAACTAACATCATTTCTTAAGGAAATAAACATAAACAACGTTACACATAAAACGACGTTATCTCAAGCCAATTGCAACTAACATCATTTCTTGGAACGAGATTCAATAAGCAAAGCGACTTGAAATGCCTAAAGGCTCTTTTCTCCACTTGGTATATGCGTCCTGAGCTTGATACCTATTACCTCTGTATCTCGCAAGAAACTCGTTGTATTTGCGACACAACTTTATGAGTGCAATTGTTCGATTTTGTACATAGAGATCACCGTAATCAATTCTGCATTTCTTACCTTCCAAGTAGTTATTCATGTAAGGACCAGTCCTAACAAGACCCCAAAAAAGATTCGAAGGGCGGTGATCTTCCTGGAAATCTGATACTATGTAGTAATTTTTAATCCACTCGGTTTCTTCCTCGACATCCGATTATATCTTAGATTGTTTTTGACGTTTAGGGATCTCTTTAGCTTCTTTGCGATAATGTTCAAGCTTTGCTTCCTCTTCTTCTTCTCATTTCCTCTTAAGTATCTCTTCTTCCATTGCGGCAATTGAGTTGGTGGTGTCTCCATTCCTTTTTAGTTTTTCTAGTATAAGGGAAACTGAGTTGGTGGTTGATAATTGATTTCCGAACGGAGTGGATAGTTTGTTCTTCTTGAGTTTTTATTTTTCCATGACAATGATGAAATCGGTTTTTGTTAATGGATTTGAGTTGGCGGTGGATGATAATTGATTTCTCATCGGAGTGGATAGTTTGTTTTTCCTAAGTTTGTCTTTTTCCATGGCAATGATGAAATCGGTAGTTGCTGCTGGATTTGCCAATGGAGGTATCAAGTGCAATGGGTGAATCCATTGCATTAAATAGATGAATGCACAACGGCTTTTTTGTGCCGGCATTGTCAGTGACCTACTATCAACGCCGTCACTATAAAGCCGGTTTATGGTTTAAAAAAATAGTCGTTGGGCATTGAATTTTGAACGATCCGGAATTGGTATAAGCTTAACCTACATGCCGTCACTTAATAACGGCATAGATTAATATACTAAAATGCACGCCGGAACCATTAGGCAATTGAAATATGTTTACATACTAAGCCGGAACTATAATTTATTTCGAACGTAATCCTTGTCGACGGAACAATGAATGCACTTAGCACGTGCATCAAGCCTTTAAACCACTTGGTGACCCAAGTGGACAAGTTATAGTCTCGTGAGGGCTTACATAGAGATGTACCCACAAAACCTTACGAAATACCTAACTGGATACCCTAAAAACCTAAGCAAATAACACTAAACTATTAATCTTCTTAAGAAGAATCCGTTTCCGATTCACCCTGCTGGTGGTACTCCGTGACTTTGGTTACAATATGGTTCACGTTGGCTTCAAACATGAATGGTTCACCCTTTTCTTGTAAGTAACGCGTTTTCACGGCTTCATGCTACAAAAACAACACACAAACTTTGTTTGTTACATAAAAATTGAAAAAGAGTAGATTGTGTCGAACTAATCATAAAGATACTTACGAGTTGTTGAGGGGACAATCTATTGTAGGTAGCGTGGTCGATCCGGTGTTTCATTTTTAGATACTCAACCACCGTATTTAGGATGATGTCGTGTCGTTGATCGATTTGTTGAGCAATTCTTCCTTTAGGGTTACCGTAATCGTGAATAAATTTGTTAAAAATCTTCAACCACATGGAATCCCGCGTGCTGTTATCTATAGTTGAAGGAAGAGTTTCAGCGTACCATGCTTGGGTGATTGCTAAATCTTCCTCCGAGTCGAACGATGCCATTTGTTGTATGTGGGATTAGGTACTATACTAAGCTATTTATTGATGATTATTCTAGGGTTTAGGGTTTCAAAGTTAAGAGGCTCAAGGAGATATATAAGAACACGAGTTTTTGGCTTTTGGGTCCAAGAATTAGCTCTCTTTATATAGAGAAAAACGTCAACGACTAGTATTTTTGAAAATCGCCACAACCGGCATTGTAGTAACTGTGAAATAGGATGCCGGCATATGCTTCCGGTACGGTTTATCATAAGCTGACAATGCCGGTACAAGGGAATTTTTAAACAGAGATTGGGCCAAATATGAAACCAATACCGGCATGGTTTCAAAATACTTTGAAACGCCGGTCCAGGGAACCGGCATTTAATCTATAATAACGACTATGCCGGCAGTTGTTAAATTAAAAAAACAACTAGTTTTTTTTAAAATAAGACCGTTGGAGATCTATTTCTATATAATACCCCCATTCCTTTGGAAAAATCTACAGAAACCAGCAACCAAATAACAAATATCATTCTCTCAAGAAAGCAAGAACGGTTAAAGCTTCACAAAGGATGGGGGATTCATCATCTACCTCTATTTGCAAAGTAAGTAGATTTACTAACAAAATGATCTTCACTACTATAACGCATGACTAATATAAGCTTCTCTTACAGAGTCATCATTGCAAGTGTCAAATTTGCAAGTCACCTTCTCATCTAGCCATGGACTGTCCTTTTATTTATTCAAAGTGTAGAAAATTTGTGATGGGACACGCCGGTTTTGGATTGCAAAACTGATGATGCTGAAAATGGAAGAATGTTTCTTAGGTGTTTGAATCACCCGAAGTGCGATGAGTTTCAATGGTTTGACAAAGTTGTTGAACTAGCAGAGTCAAGAGAAAACCACAAGGGCCAATGCAAGCCTATCGCTGGGTGTGATGGGTGTTATATGAAGGGAAAGGAATATGTTGAAAGAGAAGAAGAACCAATGAAGATGATCCTTGACACCCCCATCCCGGACGATGTCTTCTAAGAGATTCAGGAAAGGCTCAATGGTTCCGCAATTGTTGAAAAGGGATGGAAATAGATTATCTTTAACCAAATGTAATCTATGCCATGTTTTTTAGCATGTTTTAATTAAAATTTTCAAATTCAATGTAATAGATTACTTAGGAATAAAAAAAAAAGAGCATTCGAAATGGATTTATATTCAAAACTAGCAGTGTGGAAGAAATCAAGCTTACAGTGCCGGTTTTCTGACAACTATGAAAATTTGAATATTTTATAAAACCGGCATAAATGTTAGAAAATAGTATTGTGCCGGTACCTTCGAATATCTATACAGGAACATGGAATTTTTAATCTTCTTGTTCCGGTATGGTTTTATAAACAATGTCATTGCCGGTATCTAGGACCGGCATTTATTTATAAATATTCAACAGTGTCGGTCTAGGTACCGGCACTGTTGAACCTAAACTTATATATGCCGGTAAAAGTCGCAAATAAATCTTGCAAGGATAAACATGTTCAACATAAACGAATCACTAGAAATCAAAACATGTTCAACATAAACCAAACAACTGGATTCTGCTATCAAATGTTCTTAATCCAGGTATCCTAAACCAAAAGCGAACCAAACAACTAAAGAGTTAACCACGAGGTAAAAACGAAAACAAGTTCGGAATTGTTCAAGACGTGACAACCACCATCCAAAAAAAGAAACATAACTAAAGAGTTAATCACTGGGTCTTTTGCTTCTTTTGGGCCGGTTTGTTCTTAGTTTCCCTGAACAAAGCTTTTGCACTAGGGTCGGTTTCTTCAATTCTATCTTTTCCTCTAATTCCTTCATTTATTCAAGGGATAGCACCTCTCCTTCCTGGTACTTGCAACCCAACATCTTCTTTAACTTGCCAAGCCGACGCCGCTAGTTTGATACATCAAACACATAATTAGTATACATATAATATTATGTGTATATTAAACGACGAAGCAATTAACAATACTTACTAGCAATCCCACGGTCTTATTAAGTTGGGTCATCGTAGGTGGTGCCTGTGTGGGAGTTGGAACGGGAGGGTTTTTATGGGGAGGAACTTGGACGTCATCCGGCGGACGACATAAGGATGTGACCATTGCAGGTAATCTTCCATGTAGTCGGCATCAACTTCATCACCATTTTCAGCAATCTCCAACTTCTCCCACTGACTAATATCTACCAAACGACGTGGTTCCCTATCCTTCCAATCTGTTGGGTCCGGTTTTGGAACATACTCTACATGCAACCGATTTGGAGTTGAATAGCACCAAGAAAGGTCAAGATCAAAACATTGAAAAGAGGCCGTCTGGAAATGTGCTAATTGCTTATATCCAAGTTGACGCATCACACGTGTAAGATTAGCCATAACGTATCCTTTTGGGTGGAACAACGACCCATGGTAAAATGCAACGTTACCAAACCTCAAAACTTGGCGGTTTCCTCTAGCCTCCTTGTAAGGATCGAACACAACATCTTTGGTACTCATTGCATCCAAAGCCAATCTCATATCGATCAGTCGACCTATGTTACCGGGCTTGGGAGTATTGTTGAACTCGTATCTCTTAGCTATAGGTGTATCAGGTTCTAGAAGGTCTATGATCTTGAAGGAGGGGTAGACCTTGAACAAGGTTGAGAAGTGTTCATAAGCCCACACCTATTCCAATGTGAAGCAATAAGTTTTGTTTCTAAGTTCACGATAAGAGTACATATGAACAATATACATAATAACATAAGTTTAAGAACAAATTTACCTGCAGGTAGAGTGAAATTCCCAGACAAATTGGTTGGTTTTAGCCTTAGAGGCCCTTATCATCTCCATCATCAAATGTGCCATTACCGCGGTGCCCCAAGAATATCCATAGACATCTTCCAACGGATCCAAGTACTGAAGTTAGTTCGCACTAACCCTGTTGCCATTGGTGTAAGGGAATACCCTAGTGCCCAAGATGTATAACAGGTAAGCAGCGGCAGTATAACGAATTTGTTTAGGGTCCCATCCTCTAAACTTCTTTTTTTTGTGTTTTCAAAATTCTTCTTAAGCAGCGTCAACATGATTGTCTTTGTCTTACCAGACGTGGATTCATAAAAGCTCTCCACAGAAGTTTTTTAGTCTCAACCAAACAGCTTGTTAGTCGGACCGTGCAACGTCGACCATTCTAGGTCCAGACTCAACTCCTTATGCAATTGATTTGCGATAACATTCAAGCCTAGAATGTTGCGAGCATCTTCGGGGATGAAGGTCATCTCCCAAAAGGAAGTGCATGGTATCGGTTTCATCATGATACCTTTTGACGAAGCAATTGTGATATGAGAATCAGGCTTCACATAATTTTCAACCAAAGCATATATACCAGAATCCATTACTATTGTTTGGACCTTTTCACATTCCTCGACAAATCCTAACCATCCACCGCTTGGTTTTGGCAAACACACACAGCCTTCTTATGATCCTACAATTAGGACAGACAATACAATTAAGAGATTTTACATAAATACACAACAATACACATGTACAAGATAGAAAATGCTTACATATGTTTGATAGATAGTACGAGCCCAGGAGTGCTTGTATCCAAATAGTGTTTTTGGTTCCGGAGCTTCGCCCCAAATTCTACCACGTTCAAGGTCAGGTATCATGTCATTAATATGAGGAAGGTGGGAACCTTTAACTTTCAATTTGACGTTGCCCTTCTTGCCATTGCCTTGTGTTGGTTGTTGACTTGGGCCACCAACTTTGCTTTGGCTTGCTAATTGACTTTCCTCTTCATCTTGGTCATCTTGATCATCGTGCTCACGGTTTGCAAGTCGACTACGGTCACCACCACTCTCCCAAATTATCCCTCTTGTACCATCCCCCAAACGTATCTTACGACCTTCATCTTTCCCTCGAGGAGGCAGAGACTGAGGAGTATCAAGACCGTCCTTCCTTCTTCTCTTAGTGACAACATCTTTATTTTTTGTGTTTTTAGCTTCCTTTGCTTTTGACCTATATCGTAAACACACGGAAAGAAATGAATATAAGACAACTCACCTTCAGTTTTAGTACCGACATTGACTACCTTAAAATAAACCACGCCGGTTCAATGTTCCGGCAGTTCATATTGACCATCGGCAGTCTTTAGGTACCAACTGCAAGCATACAAATGCAACCTAAAATCTATATAGGTATTTGTGACAATTTTCCTGTATGTTTTAAGACAACTACCGGCATTCTCGAATTATTACAAAAGAATGCCGGTACCAGAAACCGGCATACAATCCATCCCAAGATCTATGCCGGTACCGGTGACAAATTCATAAACTCTCATGTATGTTTTAAGTCCACTACCGGCATACACGAATTATTATCAAAGACTGCCGGTACTAGAAACCGGCACTGTATTCATCCTAGATTGAATGCCGGTAGGGAAAATTCAGTTCCTGGTGATTCTGGTGTTGGAAACCGGCACTGTATTCATCCTATATTGAATGCCGGAATACAAAACCGGTACTGTGTTCATACAAATATCAGTGCCGGTACTCTCTGAAACTCAACTGTTTGAGTTAGGGTTCGCGATTCTAACCTAAACCCATAGCTACAAATCAATTGAAACACTAATTAAACATTTTTAAATGACTTACCTTCTCACAGAAGCCATATTTCTGAATAGTTGATCGTCAGATAACGTTGCTTCTTCATGTTCTTGCTCTTGAGCAATCTTAGCAAGTCTTTCTGCCTGTTTTTGTAGAGCAATCGATGATGTTGAGTTCGATTGGGCATTTTGTTTCTTTCATGGAGGCATTGTTTATGATTCAGATAGGTTAATCGACGATTTTTTTTTGAATCGACGAAGAACGATGAATTTTTTTTTTTTTCAAAACCTAACCTTAACAGTGCCGGTACTGATTTGTGTAAATGGGGGATATAGGAATTTGGTTTTTGATTTTATTGTTTTAGTAGAAAGGGTAGTATGGTCTTTTCATAATGTTTTTTAATTAACCAAAGGGTATTTTAGTATTTTCATACCCAAAAATCACCCCTTAACATACACCATGGGTTGGGAGAAGTAATCAATATCCCCCAATTCCGTTTTATATCCCCCAATTTCGCGTTCTATTTTTATGGGATTGTAATGCAAGAACTGAAATAAGGGATACTACTGGCGTTGTCATTGTATGCATCAGTTCTCTCTTTCTTATTTATTTTTTATAGGAAAACTGTGAAAAATCCATGGCATAAATAGGAGTGTGAGAGAGGCTACATTGCTAACACAACACTCTTGATGATTTTTCAGGAAATTTTTTGCTCATGCACTGGTAGATCAAATATGATCTAGCAGCACCATAACCGAGCATGTGGCATTTTGAAACGTCATCTAACCCAAGGTTTAAACTCCACTTATAATTTAACGATTTTTTAGGAGCTAAAAAAGTTGTAAACAAAAATCCCGGAAGTTGATGATTTTGTGAGCCGTATTTTAGGGGAGTTGGATGATTTTTTGAAATCTAGCCAAGACATCAAACAGAAAAGATTAAATTTTTTGCTAAACGATGAAAATAACATGGGAACAAGTATCCAACTTCCGATGGGTGCTAAGTGCTAACATAACAAGGTTAAGAGTCAGATGGCTTGTAGGTATCTGTCAAGGTTTTGACCAAAATCTGCATACCTTTCCCAAGCAAAGAACCAATTGCAGGGTGGGTTCAAGCTAACATTTTCTGTAATCAGCTAAAGTTTGATCATCTTCAAGTTGTTTACCAACAAAAATTAATCTATGTCGTCTTGAGGAATTCCTTTCTTGTCTTGAATTTTTGCTTTAACATTATCAATGGTGTCAGAACTCTCAACTGACGTTTATGTATAAAATAACGACATTGTATCAATCACAGGAAACCAACACATTGTTTCATTAGAGAAGATTTTAGTTTTTGTTACAGACACAACACAGTTATTGTAACTATATAAAGACATACTAACGTACACCTAACCGACAATACAAGTGGGACAACTTACACACGTGAGAGAACCATAACCTTCATAACCTATACCACACCATCTTAACCTGCACTGCTACATCTCTTATCATGCACCACTACATGTGTGTCATTATTCCCCCTCAAGCTCAAGGGCAGTGAGCTAACATTAAGATTGGAACGCAAAAGAGTGAAGCGTGGAGCATGAAGACCCTTTGTGAAAATATCCGCAATCTGATCAATTGTGCTAACATAAAATACATCCAGAGCTTTTGATTGGACTAGCTCTCTAATAAAATGGTAATCCAGCTGAACATGTTTCATTCTTAAGTGGAGCACAGGATTAGATGCTAAGGAGAGAGAACTAAGATTATCACAGGCAAGTTTAGGCACACCTGGTAGAAGAAGATGAAGATATCTGAGGATAAAGCAGATCCAAACAAAGCAAAGACACTATGAGCTAGTGTGCGATACTCGGCTCGATCTTTGGGAGCGAGCTACAGTTGTCTGTTTCTTAGATGACCATGAGATGATGTTAGGACCAAGAAAAATACAGTAACCTCCAGTTGATCTTCTGTCATCAACACAACCAGCCCAATCTGCATTTGAAAAACCTAGCAAAAATGAACTACCTTTGGTAAAATGGATGCCATAGCCAAGAGTGCCTTTGACATAGCGTAAAATTCTTTTCGCAGCCACCAGATGCACAGTTCTAGGATGCTGCATATGTTGGCAGACTAAGTTCACTACAAAGGCAATTTCAGGCCTTGTCCATGTCAAATAATTAAGTGCATCTACCAAGGATCTGTATTCAGTTGGATTATCTAGAAGTAAACCATCATCCTTTTACAATTTCTCTGAAGCAGAAATTGGAGTCTTACAAGACTTAGAACCCTCTATATGAAATTTATTTAGAAGATCCTTTGCATACTTAGTTTGAGATAAAAATAGAGAATCAAGCATTCCTATGAACTTCAAAGCCCAAAAATAATGCGAGAGAACCCAAATCCTTAATTGGAAAGCGAATCAATCGCAATTGTGCAATGACATGATGAATAAAAGGCGATGAAGAACCAGTAAGCAGGATATCATCCACATAAACAAGTGCAACTGTAATTTGAGTGCCATCCTTGTGAACAAATAATGACGAATCTGCAACAGAGTGTACAAACCCCAAAGAGAGCAAGGCATTACTGAGCTGCTCAAACCATGCCCTAGGTGCCTGTTTGAGTCCATAAATGGCTTTATGTAGGAGACATACATGATTAGGCTTATCAGGATCAATAAAGCCAGGGGGCTGAGCCATATAAACAGTTTCCTTCAGATCCCCATGGAGAAATGCATTACTTACATCAAGCTGATGAATTTGCCAATTAAACTGCTGCCATAGACAAAATGATTCTGATAGTAGTTGGCTTAGCTACATGACTGAATGTATCTTCAAAGTCAATTCCTGGTTGTTGATGATACCCTTTTGCAACAAGTCTGGCCTTATGTCTGTCAATGCTGCCATCAGGATTATACTTAATTCTAAACACCCACTTGCAACCAATAACATTTTGATCATCCAAGTGCCAGTATTTTGAAGTGCAGTATACTCATTCACAGAAGCAACTCTCCAAACAACAATTTTGTTAGCAGCAGTAATACAAGTAGGAATTGAAGATAAGAATGCAACTGGCAATGGATGTTTAGTATCAAAGTAAGATTTAGGCTTATATATTCCTCTTTTACCCCTAGTAGTCATGCCGTGATCATTCATAATACAAGGTAGAGCTGGAGAAATACTAGGTGAAGAAACAATGGGTTGAATATTGGAGATTGGAGCAAGATTTTCAGTAGAAGATTCAATAGGAAAAACAGCTGGAATGGAAGGCAATGCAACACTCTCAGACACTAATGAAGTGTAAGGAAATGAAGATTCATTAAAAAAAACATGTCTAGGGATGTAAATGGTGCCTGAGATAGGATCAAGACACCTATAGCCTTTGTGGGTTAAACTATAACCAAGAAAAAATACAGTGTTTACTTCTAGGTTGAAGTTTATTGGTGGTATAAGGCTTGAGCCATGGAAAGCAAGCACAACCAAAAGATTTAAGAAATTTATAGTCAGGTTGTTTGTGAAAAAGGGCTTCAAAAGGTGATTGAAAAGAAATTTCTCTAGTTGCCAGTCTGTTGATTAGATAATTAGCAGTCTGAAGAGCTTCTACCCAAAAAGAATTTGGTAAACCATCTTGACATAGAAGAGTTCTAGTAATTCCTAGAAGATATTTATACTTTACTCCAGCAACACCATTCTGTTCTGGTGTGTGTGGACAAGATAATTCATGACTGATACCTTTGGATTCACGAAATGAAGAAGAAAATTATTGAGAAATTCACCACCATTATCAGTTCTTATAGTGATAACAGAGTGGGATAACAACTTTTCAGTTCTAGTGACAAATGAGATGAAAGCATGTTTGAAATCTGCTTTGATATTAATAGGTAAAAGCCAACAATATTTGGTAAATTCATCCACTACATTTGCATAATACAAAACACCAGATGTAGAAGCTACATGACAAGGACCCCAGAGGTCTATATGCAATAGTTCTAAAGGTTTAGTAGCTTCAGAAGTAGATAGTTGGAAAGGTAATTTCTGACATCTGCATAATTGCATTCATTACAAAAGAATGGTTTATTTGAAACATTAGACAATTTCAGTTTATTACACAATTTTTGTAGTGTCTAAAATGAAGGATGTCCAAATCTTCTATGAAGTAGAGCTGGATCATTAAATGTGGAGGTGAAAGCATGATGCTTGGAGCTGAATGAAATGGGATAAAGTCTATTTTTATGTGGACCTTGGAAAAGAAGCTTCCCAGAGTTGATATCCTTCACACAAAATCCATGTGAATCAAGAGTTAATGAGCAATTGTTATCTGATGTAAATTTATGGATGGATAAAAGATTATGCGAGGACTGAGGGAAAATAAGTACATCATTTAGTTTGAATGGATGATCATTAGCAATTTTACTAGAGTTAGCTTTGTGAGTAATACACATACCTTCACCACTAGCAGTTTGTATGAGTTCTGAGCCGTCATATGGAGTAACCTCTTGAAAGTCATCCTTGTTAGAAGCAACATGATTGTTTGCACCACTGTCTGCCATCCACTCTTCTAGAGAATCAAAAATATCAGCAGCTGCTAACATTGCACTCAGATTTATTGGTGGACTTCTGCCTTGATAGGAGAAATTGAGTCTTTGATCACAGTTAGGAGCCAGATGCTCTTTAGAAAGACAAATCTGACATGGTGGTGGCTTTGTAGCAGTTTGATATCCTCTGCCTGAAGGATTTCTATTGAATATTGATGGATTAAGAAATCTTCCACCATATGAATTAGAGTAGCCTTTTCCTCTGTAATTGCCTCTAGTGTTATGATTATAACCTCCTCTAAAAGATCCTTTATTAGCAAGAAAAACCTTGGCTTCAACAGTTTCTTTCTGAGATTTGAGTCTATCACTAACTACTGCTTCTTCACTTAACAAATTATTATGTAATTCAATGCTTGATATCGGAGGATTTCTATGTCTCATAGATGTTGCAAATGGAATGTAGTCTGAGTTAAGTGCTTTTAGTGTGATAACTACAAGTTCCTTATCTGATATAGTGGACCAACAATAATCTCAACCTTCTACTGAATCTATTTAGTGGAACAACTTTAAGTTGTCATCTAACCAGCACACTTGTGGTAGACTCTAACATGCTCATACTCAAATAGCACCAGGAATCAAGAACAGTAAATCTTGATTAAGAAATTAGATGAAACTAATTATGGTGAAGACAAATTATGAAGAGGAAATTGAATATTGTTGAGATACATGATGTAGAAATCGAATACATGAAATCAGATTTGAAGTAATCTAGAGATAAAAATGGAGATTAGCAACATAGATTTGATTTACCAGTTGAGATTGAAGAAGCAGAACCAATAGAAATCCAAATTGAAGTAAAAAAAAAACAATCGAATTCCAGATTGTACTCCAGAATCGCCAAGAGCACACACTAGAGAAACCAAATCATATCTGAGAATCACGCTTGATTCATATTGTTGACGCAGCAGGTATCAAACGAAAACCCTAATTTCTACCAAAACCTCCATGAATCAGCAAAAAATTTAGATCAGCAGCAGCAGAAGAAGAGATTAATGGTGGTGGTGGTGATGAAACTTCAGGAAATCGCCAAGGATCGACGCCGTGAGGCTACCCCCTCGATGATACCATAACGACATTGTATCAATCCCAGGAAACCAACACATTGTTTCATTAGAGAAGATTTTAGTTTTTGTTACAGACACAACACAGTTATTGTAAGTATATAAAGACAGACTAACGTACACCTAACCGACAATACAAGTGGGACAACTTACACACGTGAGAGAACCATAACCTTCATAACCTATACCACACCATCTTAACCTGCACTGCTACATTTCTTAACCGACAATACATGTGTGTCATTATAAAATGGCCAAAGCAAGATAATTTGCAGCTAGCGTCAATGTTTAAACTTTCAAAAGAATAAATACAAGTTTTCTTTTTGAAACTTGCAATATCCAGTTATAGAACTGATAAAAACAGCTTGATGTTACTTGAAAATGGTGTATGTCATATGATTTGTTAACTCTGAGTAAGCTAAAGTCTTCTTATGAATGCAAGGTTTTAATATTTTTGGTGTTTCAGTAATTTTAAACTGTTTTGATTTGCAAAGAAGAATCAGACGTGAATAGTCTTTCTTTGCTGTAGATATACAGTACAGTAGAATTAGGATCACTCCAAATTTCTTTTATCCAGCATCAAAAACCACTGAGATTCATTTTCATCTTTGCCAAACTTGTCACCCATACAATATTTATTGCTCTAATATGTTGAGACGTTCACACATACATGAATTTGATTCACTGATACTTGTTGGATTGTATACACAGCAAAATCAATGAACCCTGGACCAAACTTATTGGATTCACTAAGTACTTATTGGTTTGAGAAGTTGATAAAAAAAAAAAGGCTATTTCACTTTCAATGTGTTATGAATGGAGGATTTTACCGACTCTACCAACAATTTACTTGTAGATCATTAAAACAATTAGTTGCTATGACAAAACAGTTGTGAGAGCTTAATCAACGATTTCTACATGTTTTCGATCGAGTGCTGTATAGATCAACTAAATCTATCCATCTTGATTAAGGAAGTCCAGCGTCTAATAATATACGAGAGCTAAAATGTCTGACCTTTACTTATTATACGGTTTTATATGATTGCATCTAACTGCGGCTTTTTTTTTCTTAAGCAAGTAACTTAACTTATCTATATAAAAAAAATTGTGTGTGCTTTCATGGCAACCTATCATTATACATATGCTTGTCCATTTCTTTCTACCACTCCCTCTCTACCGCGTGCATTAGAAATATGAAGATATGATACTCATGGTTCTCATTAGCTTAAGATAGCAGGTCCATTTAATTGTGTATGTTCATGACAGCTAGAACTGAAAATAGACTTATCGCTATGCACTAAAAAATGAATCCATGAGTTAGATATACCATTGCCTTTGTCCTCCATCTGTAACAATAACAATGGTTCATTCATGATTACAATTAATACAGGACCATTACATTGAATGAAAATCTGGCACGAAACACTTACACAAAAACCAAAAATGAGGTTAATCAAAAATCTAAAAGGACAAAAGAATATAAAAAAAAAAAAAAAAAACCAAAAATGTTTCCAACGCTTCCTATCAACGTATTAGTGGTCTCTTTCTTTCTACGTCTCTTTGCACATTGAGAACATGGCAAATCATTTATGGTTGCTTTGTTTGAGCGCCATCTATTTTAGATACGTTTTTTGGATAAAAAAACTCAGAACAATAAAGACTATGCCGACGTGAAGGTGAATGTTAGCGAAATTGGGTGTCCGAATCTTTTGACGACCCTTTTGTGTGGTTCGACGTATGCTCCATTTATCGTTTTAATATAGTCGAATACACATGAAGCACATTGGCTAAATGACCGACCTCACCATTTATCTCTAGATAGACAATTTCCTTTGTCCTCCATCTGGAACAGTAACATGTGATCAGTCATGACTGTGCAATTTATAAAGGACCACTACAGTAAATAGAAATCAGGCCACCTGCAAAAACCATTACACATAAAAGATAAACACACACGATATTGATTGTATGATCAATGTATTTCACCTGCAAAAACCATTTACTTTTGCTAATTAAGAAACACGACAAGATTGGATAAGGTCGGTATGAAAGTTTTATGCCACGAGACAGATTTGGGTCCATATGTCCCATTTTAGGTTAAGTTACACAGAATTAAAGCATAAATATTAGATTAATAATGTAGATTTTGAGTAAGGTCATATAGATTCTAGGTGACATCCGGGGAATTTTAGATTACAATTCACATTTTGAAGCAAGATGAAGAGTTTTGATTACGTGGTAAAATACTAGCCTTCGGCTCCCATATAACATTAAATTAAATCAAAAGAAACTGCTGTCTTCCGACATCAAGAAAACATTCGTTAAGTTGTAGCTTCAAGAATGTACTGATTAGATGTTATAAAAAAGGAATTATTCTTTTAGTATATCTTTGCAAAAGAAGGAAAAATAAGGAGTAAACCAATAATCCTCAAGGAAAAATAAGGAGTAAAAATTAATACCGCATGATGCCCAAAGCCTGGTTAGTAAATTCACGAATTATATTCGTATAAATTGCGAACGTCCGTATAATCCAAATCCGTATGTATCGTCCGTACTTTCGGAACCCCGACTTAGATTTGCGAATTTGCCGCCTAAAACGAACTATATGTGTACTTATGAATAACCGAACCATGCGATCCATATAAAACTTTGTCATATCATCACTAACTTACCATTTTCAATCGCACATTTTACTGCTAAAATCTTACAGCATGATGCCCAAAAATCAACGAGATGGGGAGAGATAACAAAATAAAATCAAATATAGACAACAAATGTTAAGGATACAGCTATCAAGTGTAATTGTAGCTGATCCTCCTATGATTCAGCTGCGAAAATTCGGTCTCTTCATGCCTAAATCAATGGCTTATTCACAGCTATTCTGATTCAATGTAAATTGTTATTCTCATTCATGTAAATCAAACCCTATTTAGGGTAATATAATCAGTATATAAAGTAATAGAGATCCACCAAGTCTGTGTGGAAAACATTCACCAAAACATTGTGTTCTGTTTTGGTATCAGCCAGAAAGATCCAATAATCACGCTTTCTTCCCACATCTTCATCTTCAATGGCAGCACCAGAAACCTCAACCCTACACCAAATCCATGTAAACCATCCGATCAACATAAAACTGAGTGATACAAACTACCTGCAATGGAAAACTCAATTCAAACCTATTTTGAAAGGGTACATACTTGAAGGCTATGTTGATGGAACCTATGCAAAACCATCTCAACATTTACCAAACACTCGGACAGGTCAATCCAGCTGTTGATGGTGGTTTTTAGCTTAGGGTTAAAATCATAAAACACTAAACCCTAGAAGACAGTGATGTCACAACATTTAAAGTGACAAGCATTTAATAGGCACATTTACTGAATCCTTTAACGTGTCCCTAAATAATTACCGGTATCTTTTTCAAATTAGGGTTACGACAAGCCAAACACTAATTCCCACGTGTGCCAATGGCAAATCATGCCAGCCACACCTGATCGCGCCAAAGCATGCCAAACATGCTAGACGACCTATGTGCCAATGGCAAATCATGTTAGCCACACCGAAAATGGCGCCAAAGCATGCCAACCATGCCGGTAGCACCTGCGTGCCAATGGGAAATCATTCGACCACACGATGCAGCGCAAAGCATGCCAACCATGCTAGCCGCACCTTTGTGCCAATGGCAAATCATGCCACCACACCGACCGCGCCAAAGCATGCCAACCATGCTAGCCAGCACGACCGTGCCAATGACAACTCATGCCGCCCACACCGATCAGCGCCAAAGCATGCCAACCATGCTAGCCGCACCTCTCTGTGCCAATGGAAAATCATGCCGACCACACCGACCGCGCCAAAGCATGCCAACCATGGTAGCCGCACCTTCGTGCCAATGGCAAATCATGCCGACCACATCGATGCGCTAAAGCATACCTGACCATGCTAGCCGCACCTCGTGCCAATGGCAAGTCATGCTAGCCACACCTACTGCGCCATGCCAAACTCATCTCGCCATGGCCCCATGCCGCGCCACCATACTGGCCTTCACTATGCGGCTATCAGAAACGAAGGCGTGCAACAATCAACGGTTTCCCTTCAATCCCAGGAGCAAATCCTGGCCGTCTAAGGTTACCAAACGACCTTTGCCCCAAAACCCTAGCTTGGTCACGCACCTAGCCCAAGCTAGCCACACCATGCGCCTATGGAAAGACCTTGGCCTCACACGCCAAGCCAAAACCGCACCTAGCCCAAGCTAGTCACGCCATGCGCCTATGGCAAACCCTTGGCCCCACATGCCTATCCAAACCAAACCTAGCCAAGCTAACCGCGCCATGCCAAACGCATTTTGCCTTGGCCCTAGCCATGCTAGTCACATCATGCCAAGCCAAACGCCCTTGCCTTGGCCCTAGCCACGCCATACGCCCATGGAAAACCCTTGGCCCCACATGCCAAGCCAAGCAAAACCTATCCAAGCTAGCCGCGCCATGCCAAACGCACTTTGCCTTGGCCTTAGCCATGCTAGTCACATCATGCCAATCCAAACGCCCTTGCCTTGGCCCTAACCACGCCATACGCCCATGGAAAACCCTTGGCCCTACATGCCAAGCCAAACCAAACCTAGCCAAGCTAGCCGCGCCATGCCAAACGCACTTTGCCTTGGCCCTAACCATGCTAGTCATATCATGCCAAGCCAAACGCCCTTGCCTTCGCCCTAGCCACGCCACACGCCCATGGCAAACCCTTGGCCCCACATGCCAAGCCAAAATCGCACCCTGCCAAAGCTAGCCACGCCCAAGGAGAACCCTTGGCCCTACATGCCAAGCCTAACCACACCCTAGCCGCGCTACCCTGTTGGCCCTCACTACGCGGCTACCAAAACGAAGGCGTGAAACAATCAACAGTTTCCCTTCAATCCCAGGAGAAAATCCTAGCCATCCAAGGTTACCAGACGACACATGGTAACCTTTGGCCCGAAAACCTAAGTTTGGCCACGCCAAACCTTGCCATGCCAACGACATGCCAACCTAGCTGCGCCACCACGTTGGCCCTCACTACGCCTCTACCAAAACGAAGGTGTGCAATAATCAACGGTTGCCTTTCAATCCCAGGAACAAATCCTAGCCATCCAATGTTACCAGACGACACATGGTAACCTTTGGCCCGAAAACCTAAGTTTGGCCATGCCAAATCTTGCCATGCCAACGGCATGCCAACCTAGCCGCGCCACCACGTTGGCCCTCACTACGCGGCTACCAAAACGAAGGCATGCAACGATCAACGGGTTCCCCTCCTCTCAAGATGCAAAATCTCGACCGTCGAAGGTCACCAGGCTGGCAAGTTTCCCGAGCTTGACTTGCCAAGCAACAACAACGTGCTACATATTTTCCAAAATATTCGAGACATCAACACAAACTGGGGGATCCTCTTTGGGTATTGGTTTGGCGGTTTACAGTGTGCGGCATACACTACGCCCGTTTTAAGGAAGTGTCATAAGGGTGAGGCGGTTAGTAAATACGGGAAGTTATGTGTGAAACGTTCATGGGACATAAAGCACATGCATTAACAACTTTATGGGACATCGATTCCATAACGTTAGCAGTTTCATGAAAACCAGTTTCATGCGTTAACCACTTTATGGAACATCAATTCCATGCATACGGTTACCACCTCCTCCCATTTACTTCCCCACTCCTTAATGAGACCAGGGTACGTTTTTACTCCGACTTGTATAAATAGGTCTTACCTATTTCCATTGAACAACAAGTTCATACGGGAGATACAACACTTAGAAATACTTACTTGCTATCTCACCTTGTTAGCTCTCTCACTTTTCTGATAACAAGTCGTAGTAACCCAACTACTCTTCCGTAATCAACTATTCGGGTCTCACCACTTTCCTTGCTTCCCTCCCCAAAACCAACCCATTCTCCTCCACTTTGTGATCAAAGCAAGTCCGGAATGGCCATTTCTTGGTTTAGGCCGGACTTGTACAGATTGATCTCTCGAATCTAAATTACTCCTTTGCAAGTACATTGTTTAGGGTTTAAATTATTTCTCACCCGCACACCCGCAATTATTCTGATTATCAAGGCGTAAACCATTTTCACCTACAAACAATTGGCGACCACAGCGGGAGGTTCGATCTTTCTGTTACAATGTCAATTTTCAACCAGCGATCTCATTCTTCGACCCGTACGTCAAGATGGTAGAGTAAGGCGATCCACTCCGACTCCGCCACTCGACGGCTGGATTATCGGTCATAACACGACAAGGGATGACCGGGACTTCTCGAGGCTAGAAGCAAAACGATCCGCCCTGTGGATTAACGGCGCAGATTATCGGACAACTCAACGAACAACTCGGAAGACTGGGACTTCCCATGACCATGTTTCTCAAAAAAAAAAAAACTTGGTCCTACACCCGGAAAGTTTATTCTCATCAGGAGACCTGAGAAACCGAGTAAGTCTTATCTAGACAAAAATACGTGGTTTGCTTTTTCAAGTTCTGATAAAACCTATAGCCATGTTTCATCCCATGTCATCTACCAACACACGGTTCCATGGTTTTCCTGGGATGTCTGCTTCACTTTCATTCATAGACAAAGACAATTCAATTCTAAACATTTCATTCAAAAAAAATATATAATCCTAAACCGTCAAGGTAGCATTTGTCTATTAACCCGAGAAAATCAGAAAATCAAAAACCAAAACCAGGCGTCTCATTTGCCTTTCAAAAAAAAAACCTAAAGATAAGCGGTCCAGAAGACAGATATATATTCAAGGGAAGTTTTCCAACGGCGGCTTGCTCCTTTTGGCAAAGGCCTCCCTCGTGCTTTGGAGAGCCTCCCTCTTAAGTTTCAACTTCTTGCACAACTTCTTGAATTCCGTTTCCTGCTTTTTCATCATGTCTGCGGAAGGACCTTCAACTGCTCCGGCCAACGACCTTTCAACATCAGAGAGACCTTCAACGAAACAAGGAACGTTGAATTCGAAGCCCCACGCACATGTCACGATGGAACTTCCAGCTCGAGATTACATCCTCAGAAATTGTATTACCAGTCACGTTGCACATCTCATCAATAGAAGACAAGGCTTCCTCCACATGCTTGACCAACGCATGTCGACTAGTGATCTTCTTAGTCGTGGAAATGTGACCATGGCTTTCCCAAATCTTGGTGTACAATGTCGCATGTTTAGATGGCACGCTAAATCCACCAATCAACACATAACCTAGGAAAGGGGCCAGATACGGAGGATTGAAGATGGCACCTGCAACTGAGTCAGCAGCTGGCAGGAGATCCCTAACTACGATTTCACCCCCCGAAGTGCTCTCGTCCACCTGAGTCACGGAAGCGCCCTCAGGACGATGAATCTCCATGTCCAAGTAGCTAGCTGGCACAGTTTCCGCAGTGGGGAGTACGTCTACGTCTTTACTCTGGTGGTATTCCACTTCAAGATCATCCCTAGGAACGGTTTCCCCCTAAAAATCAAAATTTAGTTTTATTGCAAAGAAAGAAAAAAAGGGGAAAGAAGAAAAACATGGAGGGGACTCACCGATTGAGTTTCAGACTGACTAGACGAAGATTCAACACTGCTATCGGAAGAATTGCTCTCGCCACCATTATACACTGAACTCTCATCCTTTTCGAGTTCCGCGTTATCATGGGTAGGCCCTGCAACGCCGCTCTCTGTCTCGAAAAATGATGTTTTCTGACTGCTCGCAAGTTTGGCAAAGGCGTTCGTACTACTGAGACCCTGGACAAAATACAAGGGCGCATTCTCAGAAAAGGAACAAGGAAATAAACGATCCAGGCCAAGGTCAAGAGGAGAGCCGTACGTACCCGCATATTGGATGAACTAAAAGTCGGCAGAACCATGGAGTCTGACTGAAAACCGCCTGCATGATTCTTAGACCTTCGCTCCTTCACTTGGGGACTATCCACGTCCAGATCGACGGATTTCCTTTTGGTTAAAGAAGTATCCCTCAACAACAGATGTTTTGCTAAAATCTCGGCGGAAGGCCTACCACGAGTGTTCTCCACTACGGCTTTCATAAATTCCTGGATGACGAGGAATTCACTCTGCTAGAATGCGTTATACTTGGAGGTAGTCGACGGATTTCGTTCCGAAAGCAAGAAAGGGAGACTTCTGCCCGGCGCAAGAATACCAGCATCAAGAACGTCCGATAATGGATCCTCTAGAGCTGCTAGCTGACGAACGAGAGGGACCCCTTGGTCGAAACCCATATGCCGAGCTGCTCGCTCAATATTATAAGAGACTGCCTGACACGATCCTCGAAAGAAAGACGGTATATAGCCAGACGTGCAACTTTGCATGAATACAATCTCACCGACGCCCAGATTCCCTCCATCAGAAAGCAAAGACATGTTTGGAGCAGAAGCAAAAGTATTAACCTGGGCTATAGATGTACACTGGGTCCCATGGACGAAAATTAGCGGCGCACGAGTTATCAAGGAAATCATCCAGGTTTGAGCCAGCTCTTGGGCGCCTATTCGACCAGCGAAGTATTCTCGAACTACCTCAATAAGCGGAAAGAGAAACCAACGGTTTAGGAGCATATCTTTCAAAATGCTCCCATAGCCATGCTTGGATAAAAGCAACATGAACATACGAATCCACTTTCATGTAACCGTTTGAAGCACGCATGTCCATAGACAAATGATCCAAGTGTGTGTACAGAGAACCGAGAAACAAGATGCCAATGGGGAGAACGACTCCTTTGGCCAATCTTATAGCAAAATTGATGAGTTACAGCCTTATCTCCTTCTTACCAGAGCCATCATCGAAAATATCCCGGGATAACCAGAGAGCCAAGAATGCCGCGACGTGGAGTGTACTATTCTTCCGATCCGGTGCCGACTCATCAGAAACCATTGAGACATCCACTGTGCATAGAAACACTTTGTCTTGTTCTCCTTTCGGAAAAACCCTTTCAACTTCGCAAACTGGGTGGTACGCATTTTTCCTCATCATCGACAGCTTGGTTTTAAGGTTTCTGTCATGGGAAGATTCAGCAGATAGCCACACTTTCTAAGGATATGGTCAGTTCTCCCCACCTACATATGGCCGTATGAGTATCTGGACACCACCTGCTGATGAAAGCAACCAAACTCGGGATTTCTTTCCTAATTTGAAGTGATGCAGAGGCTACGACAGAATCAATGATTTGTGCCTTGGTAAAATTAGCTCTTACTCACTCTTGACTTATCATAAAGTGCACCCATTTATCAAACGAACGCAGTGGACTCACTGGGATTTTGAAATCCATAAGAGAGGCGAAATAATCTTTCCTCTAAAGGAAAAACCGTATTACATTTCCGGGAGAAACCGACCGGCCCCCTCCCTCACTATCCGAACCGGTGGGAAGCCGATGGCGCATGCTTAAGTGGACTTCTCTCGGCAGAGACTATCGTGAAGAATTTATCAGCCACGTTTGGCTTGGAGTTACCAACATCCTTCGGTATGGCAGAATTTTTCTCAAGCGACGTCATAATAAAGATTCTCTCATAGTACTTCCGCTTTCCAAGCAACTACAACGCAACAATACGAAGAGAGATTATTACGGAAAGCGCACGAAAATTATTTTCACCCAAAACGCAAGCCAGTTTGTTTTAAGGACGTACCTTGCGGCATAGAATTCTTGTCCAACCGAGGAAGAGTGACCCACCAGGGGAATCATGCCCACGGCCACACCAAAACAGGGAGTAAACCCAAAAATCTAGGTTTTCGTGGGAAAGGGATGTCAAATTACTATCGCGTGCTTACCTTACACAACGAGTTGAGGCGGTCAACATTACTATGGTATTCATGCCTAAGTACTACTATGAGCGCGTGGAAGACATACCTGTGGCTAGGATTCACACCAACATGTTCTACAAGGTCATAAAAAGGTACGCTTACAACTAGGGTTTTCACCAACACAATAAAACAAAAGGGAAGCAAGACAAAGAAGAAGTACTGGAAGACGTACCTAACCCGCTCGCCCGCTTCACCGCTACCAAGCAACAAAAGAAGAAACAATAAGGGCGTGAATCAAAGGGAGAGTCCATCCATCCTTTTATAGGCGTGATACTTGGGAGTTCGAACAAGAAAAGGATTTCCAATTTTGATCCAAGGAAGGAAAAGAGAAAACCGATCCCGCAAAGACCAATTTCCACGTCCAAGACCACTCACGCCATGCCACGGCCCCACCACGCCTAGCAGTCCTTGCACGTTCCACCATGCCATTTCCGCGGCCCCCCTGCCAAGCCATTCGCTCCATTGCCGCGGCCCCACCACGCCTTGTCGTCCTTGCACGTTCCACCAGGCCATTGCCGCGGCCCCCCTGCCAAGCCATTCGCTCCATTGCCGCGGCCCCACCACGCCTAGCCGTCCTTGCATGTTCCACCATGCCATTGCCGCGGCCCCCCTGCCAAGCCATTCGCTCCATTGCCGCGGCCCCACCATGCCTAGCCGTCCATGTATGTCTCGTCTTGCCTAGGCCACACTATTCCAAGCCGCCTGCTCCACTGTCGCGACCCTATCATCCACGCGCGTTTACCTTACCAAGACCACACCACCTCTTGGCCCCTCGATCCAAGCCGTCCACTTGCGTCGCCCTCCAAGACCGCGCCCCCCTTTTCCTTTGAGATGTACGACCAGACCAAGCCGGTAACTTTCATCTCACCACTCCACCGGCCCGCATTCTCGCACAACTTACGCAGGCCGCCAACAATGGAAGCCAAAACTCTCTTTACCACTAAAAAGGTTAGTCGGATTCTCCCGACCATCTTTGCAATTATTTACACCTCGATTCCGTCCTTTTTGTCACCATCATATGCTTACCTCGAAACAAGGCACCTGTTCCGAGCTAAGCAGGGGACTTAATGTTGATGGTGGTTTTTAGCTTAGGGTTAAAATCGTAGAACACTAAACCCTAGCAGACAGTGATGTAACAACATTTAAAGTAACAAGCATTTACTAGGCACATTTACAGAAACCTTTAACGTGTCCCTAAATAATTACTGGGGTATCTTTTTCAAATTAGGGTTACGACAAACCAAACCCTAATTCCCACGTGTGCAAATGGAAAATCTTGCCAGCCACACCGACCGCGCCAAAGCATGCCAACCATGCTAGCCGCACCTCTGTGCCAACGGAAAATCATGCCACCACACACAGACGCGCCCAAAGCATGCCAACCATGCTAGCCGCACCTCGTGCCAATGGCAAATCATGCAACGACCACACCGACCGCACCAAATCATGCCAACCATGCTAGCCGCACCTCTCGTGCCAATGGCAAATCATGCCAGCCACACCGACCACGCCAAAGCATGCCAACCATGCTAGCCGCACCTCGGCTAATGGAAAATCATGCCACCACACCGACCGGCCAAAGCATGCCAACCGTGCTAAGCCGCACCTACGTGCCAATGGAAAATCATGACAGCCCACCGACCGCGCCAAAGTATGCCAACCATGCTAGCCACACCTCTGTGCCAATGGCAAATCATGCCAACCACACCGACCGCACCAAAGCATTCCAACCATGCTAGCCGCTGATGTGATTTTGAAAGTTGTTGTAAAGTGGTAAGAAAGATGTCGTTCCTCTCATACTTGTGAAGGATTTTTTTACATTCAAATAAAACTAGAAAACTCAAAGAAGGTTGTTATCAATATTTTAAGAGCACTGAGACTATGGATTCCACCAATCTCCAATTTCTATGTGATTTAATCTAATCAATATCCATGCAACTCTTTACGTTTAAAGTGATTCTAATATTTTGCAAAAGTAAATTTTTAGAATAACAAGTGTATTTTAAAAGCATAGAATATCAAAAACCTAGGTCTAAGCATAATCTATCAAGAGAAATCACAATTGCTTAGGAAAAATCATTCAATCAAATCTAAATCAAGGCAAATAATCATAAAAGAGATATTGCAAAAATTAATATGAATAGAAATTACCACACAAATCTTGGAAATTTGGCTTCCTCCGTCGCCTCAGCAAAAGGGTTTAGTTCCTCATGTTATTCACGTGATCAAAGTAGTTCTTAGCTCAAAAGGGTAAAAAACAAGAGAAACTACTAAAGCAGCGACTTTGTAACAGATATAATTGTTACAGAAGTCACTGTTACAGAGTAACTTTAACAGAACTGTTGCGAACTCTATTAACTGTTGGAAAAATTGTTACAAAAGAGATTGAATATGAAAGAATATGTAACCGTTCCTGCGACTGCTCTAAGGTGCTGTAAAATAAAGACTGCTATTGTCTGTCTAACGTTCTTCGTGTTCTTCGGCAGCAGTAGCAGCAGAACCCGGTTTCATGCAACTTTGATTTCTCGGCTCTGTCGTGTTCTAAAGTTACCATAACTTCTTCTAAACTTCAATACCCCTCTCTGGGACTCAAGCACACCTTTTATACACCTCTAAACCCTCCAAAACCAGATTAAATGTCTCATTTTTTTCTTTGCTGCCAAGGTACGAAATTTCCTCTCCAAGTCTTCTTTACGCGTTTCTGAGATTCCCAAATCCTCCCAAACTCTTCCTTAGATAGATACGTATCTTTGGAAAGAATATCTCGCCTTTAATCTCCCTGGAATTCCAAAAATAAATCATGCAGGGACCTGTGTAAACTCATTCCCCTGTTTTGCGATAATCTTCTTTTTTTTCCTTTTTTTTCCGATTCCGAGACACGTACAATCCCTGTTTTAGTGAAGCGATTATTCCCAAGCAAATCTGTGACAAAAACTCCGACCAAATGTCACGAAATTCTCTACGAGTAATCTTATGTGTTTGAACCAAAAACCAGCGAGCCTGTTTAATCCCAAACTTGATTATCTAGCCGAAGTTAATCGACCCCATCAACCATACCAGGCATGTTTACTTGAAACAAGTCTATGCTGCGAAAATCAGTGATTGAATCTAACTCGAAACTGCCCAAAATTCCAACCCTAATACTGTTCTTCACTGAAACCCAAATTCCCGCAAATTTCAAATTCAAAATGAAGGGGATGACCTCCCCTTATCCCTGGCTGGTCTCCCTTTAGCAATTGGGGCAGAAATAGTAATTTTTGGGGTGACAATAACCAAAACTTGGGGTGCCTTTATAACTTTTTCCGGGGGCCAATAACAGTTCTTCGAGGTGCATTTAGTAATTCCTCCCGGCGGTCCAAATGCCATTTTTCAAGCCAATTTTTCCACACATGTTTATTTCTCCAAAAACACCTACAAAGACACAAAAAGCCAAAATAAATACAAAATCGAGCACTAACAATATATACAATTGAGATTATATCAGACATAAAAATGTGTCTATCAAATACCCCCAAACTTATAATTTTCTAGTCCTCGAGCAAATCAAATCTAAAAAATAAAATCCTAACTCACTGTCGCAGGCATCGTCGATTACATTTAGCGTATGCAATAAGCCTTTAAACCCCTAGGTGGCCCTAATGGCCGAGTTATAGTCTAGGGAGGGCTTACTAGAGATATACCCACAAAACCTTTACTCCAGACCCTAGCTATCTAGGCAGAACCTTGGAAGGCACTAAAGAATCTCCTTGGTTGGCATACTTATTGACTACAGGAGGAAGTACCTGATGCGAAATTCCAATTGATGTACACGAGTTTGCACTCAAGCATACTAAAATTCATATATAAGTCACAGATTTCTAATCAGGTAGTCTCACTATGGACATCAATATAACGGAGTCAAAACTAATCACATGGATAGATCAAGAAGATGGATATAGAGAAAAACATAGATGGTTTTGATGTTTACTAAGTGAATGGTGTTTCCCATATCTGTCTGAGGCCTCCGCCAAAATGAACCTATCATAATGGACTCGAGATACTAGTCGACTAATATCAACACACCGGCATATACAAGGGAACCAGTGGTCGATAATCCTAACTCTAGGTCAACACAACTGGCATATACAAGGGTTCCAGTGGTCGACTTTATTGAATTTATTCCGGTTGGTCTAATGGCCTGGTCTCAATTTTCTTTTCATTTATTTTTTTCTTTTTTTTCCAACTTTTTTTTTTTTTTTTTTTGGTATCTCAATCACTCTATTTCACCCTAGCATTGGTAACAACTTGATTCGTAAGCCCCACCTAATCACTTAGAGAAACATAGTTTAAAAACAAAACAAAATAAAAACAGAAGTGAAAAGGACTCAACAAGATATGGTGAAACTATCATGTTATTTCTAACACCTGAGCTCTGTGCTTTTATGAATAGACTCTTTAGATGTTTCCATCTAATCAGATTGGTTCCTCAACTCCTACAACCGAAATGCTTCTATCTACTTAGATTGGTCAGTGCCATCCTTAATAAGCATAAATTTCTAGGCTCTGGAGTTTAATAATGCAACTAAAAGTTTCTCCCATACACCCAAACTTAAATCTAACATTGTCCTCAATGTTCTAAAGATAAAATTAAAAGCATGAACAAGGAGAAACTGTTACCATTTGAAGCAAAAGAGATAAGGAAAGATATTACCGTGTCGCATGAATATTGGGTTACCTCCCAAGAAGTGCTAAGTTTAACGTCTTCAGCCAGACTAAGAAAGGATTAGTCACCTTACAAGATCATAAAGTAATAGCCGAAATATCTGTGGGTCATCAAAACCAAATAGAGCTATCACAAGTAAAGGGAATCTACAACATGCCAAATAAAGCACACCCTTGTCTAGTTTCTTGTTTAAGATAACTACATCTAGCTGTGGTTCAGGTTCAGGTTCTATAACTGGGTCCAAATAAAATATTTTCACGTGTTTGGAATTCCTCAAAGCTAAGATCCGGTTCGGGTTGTAAAGTCTCAGTAAAAACTCAAATAAGAACTTAGAAGCACATAATAATAACCCGAATAATTGTGGATCCTTAAAGTCAATCGTTTTGACTCACACAATTGACCACGATGAAACGGGATCAATCATAAGAAAATGTGTCGATACTAATTTCCTAAAGTACTTAGGCTCAGTCTTAAAACTTAATTGGTGACACATTTGAAACTCATATGTTCTCACATTTGGAAGAAAAATATTTGGTGGGAAAACAAAGTCAACCGGGTATCATGCTTTGGATAAACCACATCAACCATAGGATGAGTTTCTAACAAATGAATTGCTTTATGAAGATACTCTTTTGAAATGGTAGAGGCATATATTCCAAGTCCACCCCAAACTTAGAATTTTGGGTGTCTCTAAATAGACTAGTCACAATATTCCTAATTTCTAGACCATCAGGTTCTTGAAAAAGGTCAATTGCTTTATCTAAGTTATAATCAGGTGGTTCATCCTCTAAATGCACCTGATGCATACACAAAGTAGGACTTATGTCCTCAATATCCTCTATGGTCCACCCTAAAGCTTCCTTATTGTCTTGAAGCACGGTCATTGGCCTACTCTCCTGATCACTATCCAAATCGGAAGCTATAATAACAGGGAAAGTCTCAGATGGTCCTAAAAATGCATAGTTAGGGTCCAACTTAGGAGGCTCTTCTAAACAAGGGATTAAGGTAGACTTGAAAGCTAATAATGGTTCAAACCTATCTTTCCATGTATCGGTATCTAACATAGGAATAGAATCCAACAGAGCATTTACTTGTTCAATGTTGTTATCATCGTCGAAATCCATGCTAAAATGGGCTAGACAACTCTCTAATGGATCTTCCGATATGATGTTTGGTAATGACTCATGAACTAAGGTTCTATCATGTTTACCTCTTCAATGCACGTGTCATATAGCTCAGAATGCAGCTTATTGACATTAAAAATATTCAACTCAATAGTCATATTACCAAAAGATAGATTCATAATACCATTTCGACAGTTTATGATCGCATTAGACGTAGCTAAAAATGGACGACCTAAAATCACAGGTATCTGGTTCTCTGGGTCAAGTGTAGGTTGGGTATCTAAGACCACGAAATCCACAGGATAAATAAACTTGTCGACCTTAATAAGAACATCTTCTATCACACCACGAGGAATTTTAACACCTATCGCCTAATCGTGTTATCTTGGTAGGTTTCAATTCACCAAGTCCTAGCCGTAAGTACACATGGTACGGCAAGTAAGTTCACACTAGCTCCCAAGTCAAGTAAAGCTTTATCTACCCGATGTTTTCCTATCGTGCAAGCAATGGTAGGGGCACCGGGTATTTATATTTAGGAGTTGTGTTGTTGAATGATCGAACTTACATGACTAGTTAAAAAGTCTTTTTAGGGACACTAAGCTTGCGCTTTCGCGTACACATATCCTTAAGGAATTTGGCATGTTTTAGGAAGTTGCCTAATTGCTTCTAGTAACGGAAGGTTTATGGTAACTTTCTTAAAAACCTCCATTATGTCATTAAAGTTGGATTCATTCTTTGTTGGTACTAATAGCTGTGGAAATGGGGCTCTAGGAATAAAATAGGGCCTCTCAGGAACCGAATTGGCATCAACAGAGATTTTATCAGTCCATCTCCTATGGATGGTCTGAGAGGTGAACTACAGTATGCTCACTATCGGGCATGGTTACCTGATTGTCTACTACTCCGCCACTCCTAAGGGTTCTAACTGAATTCAACTGATGTGATGGTTTTGTACCTACTTCATGAACTCCTCTAGGGTTGGGTTGTGTTTGACTAGGGAACCTACCTTTTTCTCTCAAGGACTCATTTATCAGACTAACCTGCGTTTTTAACTCGTAAATAGCCTGACTATTTTCTTGTCCTATCCTGTTACTAGCTTGTAGACTTTGTTCTACTGATAGCTGAAATTTTGCAGTTTGCTGAGTTAACAAGTTGAGAGACTCCTCTAAGATTAGGATTTTCTTATCGTCGATTTAAACCGAGATGGTCTGAAGGATTCTTAGTATATCCAAAACCCTGGGAGCATTAGAATTACTAAACCGACCTTGATTCGGCCCTTAGACCATGAAAGGTTCGGATGGTTTCTCCAACCAGGATTATAGGTTTCTGAATATGGGTCAAACTTCTGACGGTTATCAAATCTAGTGTTATTATAGAGAGCATTGGCTTGCTCTTCAATAGTCTGGCCTTCCCAAAAAGGCTCTACTCTACCGCTAGTGTGACCCAATTCTAAAGCTTCTAACCTTTTAGCTATTGCAGCAATTTTGGCATCTGACTCAAAGCTTCCTTCTACCCTATTAACGTTTCCTCTGCCTAGAAGAATTGTTTTCTGGGCTTCCCTATTATTTTCCCATTGTTGGGTCTTTTCGGCGATTTCATGCAAATATGTCATCGCCTCATCAACTGTTTGGTTTTCAAACCCACCTGTACACATAGATTCTACTTGTGGTTGTAGTGGAATAATCTAAACCCTCATAAAGGATCCGAACTAACCTAACCTTTTCGAGACCATGATGAGGACATTGGGCTAATAGATCATTGAACCTTTCCAAATACCTATACAAAGATTCTCCCTCCGTTGAGAAAACGTACAGATTTGCGTCCTAATAGACGATATTTTGTGCCTAGGGAAAAACTTGTTCAAAAAGGCATATGTAAGTTGTTCATATGTTTCAATTGAACCAGAAGCCAAACTATGTATCCACGATTTAGCTTTATCTTTCAAGGAAAAAGGGAATAACCTGAGTTTGAAAGCATCATCATCAAGGTTTCTAATCTTTAGGGTACTACAAATTTCCTCAAAGTCCCTAACATGGAAATAGGGGTTTTCATTTTCTTTCCTAAGAAGATTGGGAGCATCTGAAGGTCCCGGGTTTAAGTTCATAAGTTGCTTAGTTTGTTAACTTTGATACACGAGGGACGAGTAGTCCTAGTCGGATTCAACAAAGCTTTCAAAGTTGCCATTTCTGGCACTATCAGAATATTAGGGATTGTCTCCTCAAACTGACGTTCAAAAACGGACTCTTCAAAAATCGGACTTTCTAAATTGAGGTAATTGAGACGCTTAGAACTACTAGGTTTCTCTTTAACAAATCTACCTAGGGCGTCTCTTTTACGTTCAGGCATGCAAAAGAATAAGGAAGGGGATTCTATGCAATCACAAATCAAGGCCGACTCAACCAAAGCAAACCTAGAGATTTCTAGTAAACAAAAAGCATGATGGCTCCACTTAGATTGTTTCTAGACCAGCTTCTAATCCTTCAAAAGGGAATTCGTTACAATTTAAGCAAACCCCTCTGGAATCAATCCGAGTCAAAGTAAGTTGAATAAAGGCGAGGGAAGCTCGGTGGAGATTTGATACCGAAGGCCTCACCGTAATTACAATGCGGTGCAGTCACGTATTCAACTCACAGAAACCTTCATGAACTTCGAAGTGTGCTTAAAATAATAACCAATATTTTTTGAATGACTTTCCTATAAGCTCGTTACCCTATCACTCTTGTTCTAGTCAGTATTTTAAGCTTAGGTTCGCGTTTGGTATCGTTTTCCTAAGGCGGGCAAGAAGAGAACGGTGATGAAATCCGAACCCTTATCTTGTATGGCCAGTCCTTGCCCTTTACTAGGAAATTAAAGCAGCCGTATTCAAGTCCTCGCATATATGCAAACGAAGGAAGACAAGAACTCGGCCGACGGGGGATTCGCGAGTGTTCGTAATATTACCTCCCGTTCCCGACTGGGGATGAATCGGTTGTAGTCGACTCGGGCCACTGACTCCTATGTCAGTGTACGAACCCAAGGTGCAGAGACAATATCGTAATTGTCCTCCTTCTCTGCAAACAGTTTATATTTAAAGTACCCTTCCGTAGGGAACAAATAAAAATAATATCCCAAAGTCCAAAATTCCAAATGTCCAAAAAGAAAAGAAAAATTACAAAATAATAAACCCTAATACAATTTTCGAAAAACCCTAAAAAATAAATAAAAATAAAAATAAAATTGTTTTTCTTTTCCTCGTTTCTTTTCGCTTTGTCTTTGACTCCAAGTCTTTAATTATTCACCAAATCTTTGGCTCAGCTTTTTTTTCGATCCGAGATCCAAAACCTGTAACCACAACACAAATACCCAAGGAAACGTAAAATAGAACAAAAGAATAAAAACCTAAAAAAAAAAAAAAAAACTCTAAAACGTAACCTAAACACAAGTCCGCGTCGGCGGCGCCAAAAATTGATGTGATTTTGAAAGTTGTTGTAAAGTGGTAAGAAAGATGTCGTTCCTCTCAGACTTGTGAAGGATTTTTTAGATTCAAATAAAACTAGAAAACTCAAAGAAGGTTGTTATCAAGATTTTAAGAGCACTGAGACTATGGATTCCACCAATCTCCAATTTCTATGTGATTTAATTTAATCAATATCCATGCAACTTTTTAAGTTTAAAGTGATTCTAATATTTTGCAAAAGTAGATTTTTAGAATAACAAGTGTATTTCGAAAGCATAGAATATCAGAAACCTAGTTCTAAGCATAATATATCAAGAGAAATCACAATTGCTTAGGAAAAATCATTCAATCAATTCTAAATCAAGGCAAATAATCATAAAAGAGATATTGCAAAAATTAATATGAATAGAAATTACCACACAAATCATGGAAAATTGGCTTCCTCCATCGCCTCAGCAAAGGGGTTTAGTTCCTCATGTTATTCACGTGATCAAAGTAGTTCATAGCTCAAAAGGGTAAAAAACAAGAGAAACTACTAAAAAATGACTTTGTAACGAGATATAATTGTTACGAAGTCACCATTACACGATAACTTTAATGAAGCTCGTTGCGAAAAATTGTTACAAAAGAGATTGAATATGAAATAATATGTAACAGTTCCTGCGACTGCTCTAAGGTGTTGTAAAATAAAGACTGCTCTAGTCTGTCTAATGTTCTTCGTTTTCTTCAGCAGCAGCAGCAGAACCCGGTTTCCTGCAACTTTGATTTCTCGGCTCTGTCGTGTTCTAAAGTTCCCCTAACTTCTTCTAAACTTCAATACCCCTCTCTGGGACTCGAGCACACCTTTTATACATCTCCAAACCCTCCAAAACCCGATTAAATCTCTCCTTTTTTTCTTTGCTGCCAAGGTACGAAATTTCCTCTCCAAGTCTTCTTTACGCGTTTCTGAGATTTCCAAATGCTCCCAAACTCTTTCTTAGATAGATAGTATCTTTGGAAAGAATATCTCGCCTTTAGTCTCCCTGGAATTCCAAAAATAAATCATGCAGGGACCTGTGTAAACTCATTCCCCTGTTTTGCGATAATCTTCTTTTCTTTCCTTTTTTTCCGATTCCGAGACACGTACAATCCCTGTTTTAGTGAAGCAGATTATTCCCAAGCAAACTATGACAAAAACTCCAGCCAAATGTCACGAAATTCTCTACCAGAATCTTATGTGTTTCGGACCAAAAACCCGAGAGCCTGTTTAATCCCAAACTTGATTATCTAGCCGAAGTTAATCGACCCCATCAACCATACCACAGCACATTTACTTGAAACAAGTATATCTGCGAAAAATCGTTGATTGAATCTAACTCGAAGCGCCCAAAATTCCAACCCTAATACTATTCTTCACTGAAACCCAAATTCCCGCCTATTTAAAATTCAAAATGAAGGGGATGACCTGCCCTTATCCCTGGCTGGTCTCCCTTTAGCAATTGGGGCAGAAATAGTAATTTTTAGGGTGAAAATTACCAAAACTTGGGGTGCCTTTATAACTTTTTCCGGGGGCCAATAACACTTCTTCGAGGTGCATTTAGTAATTCCTCCCGGTGGTCCAAATGCCACTTTTCGAGCCAATTTTTCCACACATGTTTATTTCTCCAAAAACACCTACAAAGACACAAAAAGCCAAAATAAATACAAAATCGAGCACTAACAATATATACAATTGAGATTATATCAGACACAAAAATGTGTCTATCAGCCGCACCTCTGTGCCAATGGAAAATCATGCCAGCCACACCGACCGCGCCAAAGCATGCCAACCATGCTAGTCGCACCTCTGTGCCAATGGCAAATCATTCCAGCCATATCGACCGCGCCAAAGCATGCCAGCCATGCTAGCCGCACCTCCGTGCCAACGGCAAATCATGCCAGCCACACCTACTGCGCCATGCCAAACGAACCTCGCCATGGCCCCATGCCGCACCACCATATTGGCCTTCACTACGCGGTTATCAAAAACGAAGGGGTGCAACAATCAACGGTTTCCCTTCAATCCCAAGAGCAAATCCTGGCCGTCTAAGGTTACCAAACGACCGTTTCCCCAAAACCCTAGCTTGGTCACGCACTTAGCCCAAGCTAGCCACGCCATGCGACTATGGCAAGCCCTTGTCCCCACAGACCAAGCCAAAACCGCACCTATCCCAAGCTAGTCACGCCATGCGCCTATGGCAAACCCTTGGCCCCACATGCCAAGCCAAACCAAACCTAGCCAAGCTAGCCGTGCCATGCCAAACACACTTTGCCTTGCCCCTAGCCATGCTAGTCACATCATGCCAAGCTAAACGCCCTTGCCTTGGCCCTAGCCATGCCATACGCCCATGGCAAACCCTTGGACCCACATGCCAAGCTAAAGCAAAGCAAACCTAGCCAAGCTAGCCGCGCCAAGCCAAACCAAACCTAGCCAAGCTAGCCGTGCCATGCCAAACACACTTTGCCTTGCCCCTAGCCATGCTAGTCACATCATGCCAAGCTAAACGCCCTTGCCTTGGCCCTAGCCATGCCATACGCCCATGGCAAACCCTTGGACCCACATGCCAAGCTAAAGCAAAGCAAACCTAGCCAAGCTAGCCGCGCCAAGCCAAACGCACTTTGCCTTGGCCCTAGCCATGCTAGTCACATCATGCCAAGCAAAACGCCCTTGCCTTGGCCCTAGCCACGTTATACGCCCATGGAAAACCATTGGCCCCACATGCCAAGCCAAACCAAACCTAGCAAAGCTAGCCGCGCCATGCCAAACGCACTTTGCCTTGGCCCTAACCATGCTAGTCACATCATGCCAATCCAAACGCCCTTGCCTTGGCCCTAGCCACGCCACACGTCCATGGAAAACCCTTGGCCCCACATGCCGAGCCAAAATCGCACCTAGCCAAAGCTAGCCACGCCCAAGGTGAACCATTAGCCCCACATTCCAAGCCTAACCACACCCTAGCCGCGCCACCCTGTTGGCCCTCACTACGCGACTACCAAAACAAAGGCGTGCAACAATCAACGGTTGCCCTTTAATCCCAGGAGCAAATCCTAGCCATCCAAGGTTACCAGAAGACACATGGTAACCTTTGGCCCGAAAACCTAAGTTTGGCGACGCCAAACCTTGCCATTCCAACGGCATGCCAACCTGGCCGCGCCATCACATTGGCCCTCACTACGCGGCTACCAAAACGAAGGCGTGCAATAATCAATGGTTGCCCTTCAATCCCAGGAGCAAATCCTAGCCATCCAAGGTTACCACACGACACATGGTAACCTTTGGCCCGAAAACCTAAGTTTGGCCACGCCAAACCTTGCCAAGCCAACGGCATGCTAACCTAGCCGCGCCACCACGTTGGCCCTCACTACGCGGCTATCGAAACGAAGGCGTGCAACGATCAACGGTTGCCCCTCCTCTCAAGATGCAAAATCTTGACCGTCGAAGGTCATCAGGCTGGCAAGTTTCCCGAGCTTGACTTGCCAAGCCACAACAACGTGCTACATGTTTTCCAAAACATTCGAGACATCAACACAAACTTGGGGATCCTCTTTGGGTATTGATTTGGCGTTTTACACCGTGCGGTGTACACTACGCCCATCATAAGGAAGTGTCATAAGGGTGAGGCGGTTAGTAAATACGGGAAGTTATGTGTGAAACGTTCATGGGACATAAAGAACGTGCGTTAACAACTTTATGGGACATCAATTCCATAACGTTAGCCATTTTATGAAAGCCAGTTTCATGCGTTAACCACTTTATGGAACATCAATTCCATGCATACGGTTACCACCTCCTCCCATTTACTACCCCACTCCTTAATGAGACCAGGGTACGTTTTTACTCCGACTTGTATAAATAGGTCTTACCTATTCCCATTGAACAACAAGTTCATACGGGAGATACAACACTAAGAAATACTTACTTGCTAGCTCACCTTGTTAGGTCTCTCACTTTTCTGATAACAAGTCATAGTAACCCAACTACTCTTCCAGAATCAACTATTCTGGTCTCACCACTTTCCTTGCTTCCCTCCCCAAAACCAAGCCATTCTCCTCCACTTTGTGACCGAAGCAAGTATGGAACATCCATTTCTTGGTTTAGGCCGGACTTGTACAGATTGATCTCTCGAATCTAAAGTACTCCCATGCAGTACATTGTTTAGGGTTAAAATTGTTTCTCACCTGCACACCCGCAATTACTGAAATTAACAGAAACCATTTTCACCTACAAACACCAGCATACACCAAGTTTGAAGAACATGACCAAATTCTGCTAGGCTGGCTTCTTTCATCTCTCACAGAAGGTGTGCTAGGCAGAGTAAGTGGACTTACTTCAATAAAAGAAGTATGGGATGCTTTAGAAAAGAGATATGCTCCAAAAATTAGGGCTCATCTGATGCATCTAAAAAGACAGCTTCACGGTCTTCAGAAAGGTAACACCAATATGCAAGATTACTTTTCTAAATTTTAAACAACTATTTGTTGATGCACTTGCAGCGTCTGCAAGTAATGCTCTAAGTGAAGAGGATATGCAGCAGTCAGTCTTAAGCGGCTTAGATCAAGCGTATGACTCAATTGTTATTACTCTTAGTACCATTAACAAGATTGACATGGATACTTTCTATGCTCATCTACTGTCGTTTGATATGCGCCTAGAGTAGCAACATGCACTGCTTCAGCAACCAGTGGATCATATAGCTTCTTCTAGCTATACAAGATCCTATCAAAGGCCTGACCAGAGAAGGAATCAGTCTCAAAGCTATCGACAGAATCAACCCAAGATGAATAACAACAACCAACAAGGAGATGATGAAGTACCATGCCAGATCTGCAAAAAGAGGAACCCCATCACAAGAAGCTATTGGTTTCGTAAGAAAAATAATGGACCAAAGACAAGCTAGACGTCCGTGCTTATCTTGCTCTACCCGGTGGAGCTACTGACAACAACTGTGTTATGCACACAGGAGCAACACATCATCTGACTGCAGATCTTAATAACCTTTCCATTCGTCATGAATATGACGACACAGAACAAGTCCATTATCAACTCTGTTTTAACTTAACAGGGCACTACCTACCAAAATACACAAGAAAAACTCAACCGAATCTCTTGCAGAAGCTCACGTAGTTCAACCAAAACCGAGAACTTTTATTTCCATGTTTAATTCCAATCTCGACTAACTAGCCCAATTTTGGTGAACCAAATCGCTATACAAGCCTGTTTACTCAATTAAAATCCATCCCAAATAATTAAGCGATTGAATCTCATTAAGTACCTTCCAAATTTCGAAACCTAAACTCGGTTCGTGAATATAATTTTTCCCGCCTTTTTTCCTATTTTGAAATGTTGAAGATGAATGCCCCTTAACCTCTAATGGGGTGCGAATAGCATGTGCCCTGAGGTTGCCCCTTATCCAAACTAAGAGTCCGAATAGTAATTTTCTCCCACGAGCGCAAATACCACTTTTCGAGCCAATTTTCCCGCAAAAGCTTATTTCTCCAAAAACACCTACACATACATAAAATAATCAAATAACTATAAAATCGAGCACTAACAATACAAATAATTGAGATCAAAATAGACACATAAATGCGTCTATCAGCAAGTGTAACCTAAACCGGGGCACTATTAAAAAACCAAGCCCATAAAGGCACAAGAGCAAAGGCCAGAAGGAAAATACATTATACTCTAAAGTCCAACACTCTAAAAGATGACCTATCCAATTAACGAACTGATCACTCCTTGGCTTTGTCACCCATGGTTGAACCAACAGTATATGTGTTTGTGGGTGAAAATTGTTTCTGCTGATTTTGGTAATTTCGGGTGTGTGGGTGAGAAACGAATCTAAACTCTAAACAATGCACTGCACGGGAGTACTTTTGATTCGAGAGATCAATCTGTACAATCCTGGCCTAAACCAAGAAATGTCCATTCCAGGCTTGCTTCGGTCACAAAGTGAAGGAGAAGGGTTGGTCTTAGGGAGGGAAGCGAAGAAAGTGTTGAGAACAGAATCGTAGATTCTGAAGGTGTGGTTTGTTTTATGACTTGTATCGGAAGTAGAGCTGGTTAGCAGAATGGAAAGCAACCAGGTGATTTCTAGATACTGTATTGTTGCCGACCAAAACCTATTTTTTGGTGAAAATAGGTTAAGCCTATTTATACAAGTCATATTTAAACGTACCATGGTCTTGTAGGAAGTGGAAACGATTGAGTGGTGGAAGAATAGAGTAATGTGTAACCGTCAGACATTATGCTTCCATGATGAGGGAAGTGAATTCGTGTAACTGTCAGTCATTACGATTCCATGATGAAGGAAATGAATTATTTACATCGTTACTTTTCACCACCACTAATTATCCTACTTCATGACACTTTATTGTAACAGGCGCATTGCACGCCGCACGCTGTAAACCGCCAGACCAATACCTTGATAAGTATCCCCCAGTTTGTGTCATGTTTGATATCTCGAGTGTTTTCATGGAAAACATGTAGCAGGTTGCTATGTGTGGCAAGTCAAAGTCAAGAGACTTTGTCATAGGAAAATAACATGCGATGCTATTAGGCTTGCCTTGGTTAGCCGCCTAAAACTTGCCACAAGTCCATCAGTTTGGTGGCAAACTTAAATGGCTGAGATTACATCTCGTGAGGAAGGGTAGTCGTTGATTATGGCCACATCTTTGTTGTGTAACAAAGTGGCGCCATTAGCATAGTGGCGCCGGCGTGGCAGGTTGCTCCAGGACTTGCCGCAAGTCCGTCAGTTCAGTGTCGAACTTGGATGGCTGAGATTGCATCTCATGAGGAAGATTGGCCACCGATTATGGACGCATCTTGTTGTATAGCGAAGTGGCGCCATTGGCATAGTAACGCCTGGTGGAGCCATGACATAGCGGCATGTTAGTGGCGTTGTGGCATGGCCACGCCTGTGGCGTTGTAGCATGGACAAAGCTAAGGTTTGGCTCCGTGGCCAAAATTAGGGCTTGGTGGCGTGGCCAAGGCTAGGATTTGGCGCCATGGTAAGAATTAGGGCTTGGCGACGTGGCCAAGTCTAGGATTTGGCGTCGTGGTAAGAATTAGGGATTGGCGACGTGGCCAAGGCTAGGATTTAGCGTTGTGGTAAGAATTAGGGCTTGGAGGCGTGGCCAAGGCTAGGATTTGGTGTCCTGGTAAGAATTAGGGTTTGGCGGCGTGGCCAAGGCTAAAGTGGCATGCTAACGTGGCAGAGTGGCATGTTTGCATGCCGATCATTATGTTATTGTGGTAAGGCAAGTTTGGCTTGCCAGTTAGTATGGTGGCGCGTCATGGTTCGTTTGTCCTTTAATGTATGCTGGCAAGTTTGGAGAGACTTGATTGGCCGAGGAAAGGGGTCGGCCAAATATAAGGCGCGACTACACTTCTGGTGAGAGTGTGGTGGCTTTAGAGGGGCCTGATTGGTCGATGGGAAGTGGGGCCGGCGAGTATGGTCCCAGCTACAACTTATGTGCGCGTGAATAATTTGAGGCGACAAGATTGGTCGAGAGAAATAGGGCCGGTTTAGGAGGGGCGTGGCCAATGGCAGGTGCCGCCAGTTGGCCTAAGGCATGGCCACGCCTCCCTTTGCTGCTGCGGCTCCCTGTTTTCTAATTCTGAGCAAGGCTTTGCACCTGTTAATCTATGGCGAATTAATTACCTAGTTTTCCTAGGTTTAATTTCGACAAGCAAGGTATGATATCTTTGCGCGAGTATAAAAACCCTAACTTCTGCAAGTTAGTCAGGTCAATTGATTGAATTCTATGTGTTGACATAGAGTTCTTTTAAGTTTATTGCCAGAGAGCAGCATGTTTTTTTTGACTGAATACCTTATCCAGAGACCTTATCCTTGATACTTGAAAATTCGTGCTACTCTGCTGCGAGTGAACACAAATCGTCATTCCATATATCCACATTAAGGGTGCAGCCGGAGAACATAACATAAAAGGCATCCAAGGGAACTTATATTAAGTGAATATAGGCGAGGCGCCAAAATTTTCAGAACATCTAGAATGGTTGCTACATTCGCCAGTCTGGATAAATTTCATGTAAGTATATTGAACGGCTCAATAAATATGTTGGTGGAGAGGTTAACACTCACGGCACTGTTTCCTTACAGAGTGACGTCATATCAGATATAAGGTTTTACGATTTCAACCCTAAGCTAAAAACCACCATCAATATTAAGTCCCCTGCTTAGCACGTAATAGTGGCGTTGTTGATGGGTAAGCATGAGATGGTGACAGACAAGAGTAACATCGAAAGAGCAAGACGTGAAGAGATTGCCGAGGAAATTCAACTAACCTTTAGCAGAAGGCATGAGGAATCCGTGATCTCTGTGTTGGCGTCTCTGCGCGTTTATGTCTTGGCCATAGGGCGTTGGCGTCAGCGCTGAAACTTAAGCTATTGATTGGTAGAGGTGACATTGCAACTTGGCCCACGGAACGGTCACTGGTTGGCTAGGAAAGGTAGATGGCGCTGATTTGAATGGCCAAGCTGGCGCCTCCTTGGTTGATGGAGATGCCGCTGCTTCGAATGGCTAAGATGGCGCTGCTTTGGCTGGCTACAGAAGTTGGATCGCGCGGCTAGCTTGGAGTGGCGTTGCTAGCTTTGAACGGTGGATGGCGTAGCTGGATTGGACGCGGACTTCTGGCACGGGCGTGGTGTTTCTGGCTTGGCTATGTCCGTGGCATGGTGGATGGTGTTGCATTGAACGACCAAGATGGCGCCGCTTTGGTGATGTCCGTGGAATGGTGGAAACAATACTTTGAACTTTGGCTACCAAACAGTGAAGATGGACCCGGCATTTTTCGCAGAATGGGCGGATATAATGCGGCTTTAATCACGGAGTGCTAGAGTCATGGCGTTACTTGCTAGGTTGTGGAGCGGGCGGCGATTGCGCTGCTTTGAGCGGTGAAGAAGGCGCTCCTTTAGCTAAGTCACGAAATGGCGTGCATGACCCGAAAGAAAAAATATTTTTCTACTCAAACTTCAAAATACAATGTATATAAAAGGCGTTGTCCACCCTTTTATTTTCGCATCATTGGTTTTACCTCTGTAGCGGCAAGCCTCTTTCCATCAGCAGTCCAGGTGAGCCAATTATTCTTTATTTCGTATAGATCATCATATAATTGCACCCATCTTCTTCACAGGTATCGTCTCGTGTCTTTTCTTGTAGTTTTCCATTTTGTGTTCTTCATCATGTAGATTGCCGATGCAGACATAATATAATTTTTTTTTGTAGTTGTTGATGGTGGTTTTTAAACAAAGGGTAAAACCGTAAAATCCCAAATAACCTAATGTCACCAGTGACACATTTATTAGGACATTCAATGCATGTAGTCAGTAATTAATAGGGGGTATTTTTTCAAATTAGGGTTACAACGAATAAAACCCTAATTCCCCTCAGTGCCAATGGCAAATCATGCCAGCCACACCTAGCCTAAGTTAGCCGCACCTCTATGCCAATGGCAAAGCATGCCAGCCATACCAAACGCGCTGAAGCATGCCAACCATGCTAGCCGCATCTCTATGCCAATGGAAAATCATGCCAGCCATACCAAACGCGCCGAAGCATGCCAACCATGCTAGCCGCACCTCCGTTCCAATAGCAAATCATGCCAGCCATACCTAGCCTAAGCTAGCCGCGCATCTATGCCAATGGCAAAGCATGCCAGCCATACCAAACGCGCCGAAGCATGCCGACCATGCTTGCCGCATCTCTATGCCAATGGCAAATCATGCCAGCTATACCAAACGCGCTGAAGCATGCCAACCATGCTAGCCGCACCTCCGTGCCAATGGCAAATCATGCCAGCCACACTTAGCCCGAGCTAGCCGCGCCATGCCAAACACACTCGCCTTGTCCCTAGCTACGCTGGTCATGCCACGCCAAGCCAAACACCCTTACCTTGGCCCTAGCCGCGCCATGCCAAAGTAGCGCACGCACCTAGGCTTGCAAACCATGCAACCTAGGCCAAATCGGCCACGTATGCCATTGGCACATGCCAACACGCTCGCTGGTAGCTTTTCCTACCAGGGCGCGACCCAAATTGGCCACGCATGCCATTGGCACATGCCAACACGTCGCTGGTAGCTTTTCCTACCACGACGCGACCCAAATTGGCCATGCATGTCATTGGCACATGCCAACACGCTCGCTGGTAGCTTTTTCTACCAAGGCGCGACCCAAATTGGCCACGCATGCCATTGGCACATGCCAACACGCTCGCTGGTAGCTATTTCTACCAAGGCGCGACCCAAATTGGCCACGCATGCCATTGGCACATGCCAACACGCTCGCTGGTAGCTTTTCCAACCAAGACGCGACCCAAATTGGCCGCGCATGCCATTGGCACATGCCAACACGCTCGCTGGTAGCTTTTCCTACCAAGGCGCGACCCAAATTGGCCATGCATGTCATTGGCACATGCCAACACGTTCGCTGGTAGCTTTTTCTACCAAGGCGCGACCCAAATTGGCCACGCATGCCATTGGCACATGCCAACACGCTCGCTGGTAGCTATTTCTACCAAGGCGCGACCTAAATTGGCCACGCATGCCATTGGCACATGCCAACACGCTCGCTGGTAGCTTTTCCAACCAAGACGCGACCCAAATTGGCCACGCATGTCATTGGCACATGCCAACACGCTCGCTGGTAGCTTTTCTTACCAGGCCACGGCCCTAATGGCCGAGCATGCCATTGGCACATGCCAACACGCATCGCTGGTAGCTTTTCCCACCAGGGAGCGACCCAAGTTGGCCACACACGCCATTGGCACATGCCAACACGCATCGCGGGTAGCTTTTCTTACCAGGCCACGGCCCTAATGGCCGAGCATGCCATTGGCACATGCCAACACGCATCGCTGGTAGCTTTTCCCACCAGGACGCGACCCAAATTGTCCATGCATGTCATTGGCACATGCCAACATGCTCGTTGGTAGCTTTTCTTACCAGGCCACGGCCCTAATGGCCGACCATGCCATTGGCACATGCCAACACGCATCGCTGGTAGCTTTTCCCACCAGGGCGCGACCCAAGTTGGCCACGCACGCCATTGGCACATGCCAACACGCATCGCTGGTAGCTTTTCTTACCAGGCCACAGCCCTAATGGCCGAGCGTGCCATTGGCACATGCCAACACGCATCGCTGGTAGCTTTACCCACCAGGGCGCGACCCAAGTTGGCCACGCACGCCATTGGCACATGCCAACACGCATCGCTGGTAGCTTTCTTACCAGGACATAGCCCTAATGGCCATGCGTGCCATTGACACATGCCAAACGCACACGCTGGTGGCCTAACTTGCAAACCGTGCAACCTACCACCAAGGCATTCGCACATGCCATTGGCACATGCCAAACACACACGCTAGTAGCCTAACTTGCAAACCGTGCAACCTACCACCAAGGCATTCCACACACGCCATTGGCACATGCCACACGCGCCACTAGCGACTCACGGCATTACCACTTGCACTCAAGGTGCAACCCCGCAACAAAGGCATTCCGCACATGCCAATGGCACATGCCACACGCGCCACTAGCAGCGCCATTTGCACTCGAGATGCAACCAACACTCGTGACATCAACACAAACTGGGGGATGCTTTCCGGGGTTTTGGTTTGGCGGGCACTGCTTGCAGCGTACACTACGCTCACATTAAGAAAGCGTGAAAAGGAATAAAGCGGTCAAATAAATGAGGAAATAATGGTGAAAACGTTTTCACCCATAAACACCATGCGGTTACCAGCTGCTCCCATTATGCGTTTGCTAGCACACACTTTCATAAAAGCAATATTCTTTTCCCAAAACATAATCAGAGTCATATTATCAAAACCATTCATCCCAGAAATAATCTAATATCCTCAAAAGCTACCAGCTGTCTATCAAAACCGGTCAAACTTTGAACCGGACATCCAGTAGCAGCGCAACCCGCAACAAAGGCATTCCGCACATGCTACACACTTTGAACCGCTCAAAAGCTACACATTTTGTGCCCGCAACCCGCAACAAAGGCATTCCGCACATGCCAATGGCACATGCCACACGCGCCACTAGCAGCGCCATTTGCACTCGAGATGCAACCAACACTCGTGACATCAACACAAACTGGGGGATGCTTTTCGGGGTTTTGGTTTGGCGGGCACTGCTTGCAGCGTACACTACGCTCACATTAAGAAAGCGTGAAAAGGAATAAAGCGGTCAAATAAATGAGGAAATAATGGTGAAAACGTTTTCACCCATAAACACCATGCGGTTACCACCTCCTCCCATTATTTCACCCTTTACTCTCTTCCTTCATGAGGCCAGGTACGTTTCAATCTCGACTTATATAAATAGGTCTTACCTATTTCCACCAGATAACAAGTCTCGGTCAGGAGAAAAATACAACACTCTCAGAAAAGGTAACTTTGCAAGCTCTCCAAAAAAAGCTTTCATCTCTTGCAAGATTCCTAAGCTTTCACTTTTTGATACAAGTCGAGACACTACTCTCCTGCACTATTCTGGTCTCAACACCTTTCTTTGCTTCCCTCCTCAAATTAACCCTTCTCCTCCACTTTGTGACCGTAGCAAGTCTGGAACGACCATTTCTTGGTTTAGGCTGGATTTGTACAGATTGATATCTCGAATCTATAAAGTGCTCACGTGCAACACATTTGTTTAGGGTTTAAACCAGTTTCTCACTCACCTACCGAATTTACCAAAATCGGCGGAAACGATTTTCACCCATAAACAATTGGCGACCACAGCGGGAGGATTGATTTATCGGCTACAATGTCAGACTGTCGATCTCGTTCTTCGACCTAGATGTCAAGATGGTAGGGGAAGGTGACTCAATCCGACGCAACTACCAGACAACCCGGTTACTAGTTGTAAAAATTACACAAGAAAACTGGGGACTTGCTGAAGATGCTACCACTCGATCCGACTCAACGCGCAGACGACCCGGTTACCGGTTTGTAAAAACTACACGAGAAAATTAGGGACTTGCCGAAAATGCTACCACTCGATCACGAGTCAACTGGGACGACTTGTTACCGGTTGTAAAAACTACACGAGAAAGCGGGGACTCGCTTGAAGATGCTACCAGGAATTGGGGACTTGCTGGCGATTCTACTAGCAAAGCCGCCTTTTACATGAGAGGGGCGTGCTCACAAAAACCTATAAAGTGAGTAAATTTAGAGATATACGATCTGTTTTTAGGTTCTTAGTAAAACCATCATACTACTGAGTCTTGTGCCTATTGCTAGCACACACTTTCATAAAAGCAATATTCCTTTCCCAAAACATAATCAGAGTCATATTATCAAAACCATTCATCCCAGAAATAATCTAATATCCTCAAAAGCTACCAGCTGTCTATCAAAACCGGTCAAACTTTGAACCGGACATCCAGTATGTTCCTCAAAAAAAAAAAAAAAAAAAAAAAAAAAAAAAAAAAAAAAACCTAAATGAAAGTTTAACAGAGAAACATTCAAGGAAAATCATCCAACAGAGGTCTGCTCCTCTTGGAGAAAGTCAACTTTGCATCTTCAAGAGTCGCTCTCTTCATAGTCAACATCTTGGAAAGCTTTTCGAGTTCTACCTCCTGTCGTGCAATCTCCTCTGCAGAAAGGCTTTCGACTCCGCATCTTTCGACTTCGGATCTCAAGCAAGGCCTTCGATAAACCACTAAGCGTTGAACTCCTTTTCTACACACACGTCGCGATGGTGCTCCCAATCGGCAATAACGTCTTCGAAACGGCGTGGCCGGGGTCACCTCACGCATGTCCTTGATGGAAGATAAAGCCTCTTCCACACGCTTAACCAGCGCAAATCGACTAGTGATCTTCTTGGTTGTGGCCATATGTCCATGCTTTTCCCTGATTCTGGTGTACAACGTCTCATACTTAGCCAGCACGCTGAAACCGCCAACCAGCACATGACCTGGATAAGGAACCAAGTACGGGGGATCGAAAATGGTGCCTGCAACTGGCCTCATGACTCGCAAAGGGTCTTTCTCCATGTCTACAACAACAATCATCAGGGAATCATCCACCGTTTGCACCACATCTGTTCCCGGCGATTGGCTATCTCCCATCTCCGAGTCACCGGCAGTGGTCACCAAAGACAAGTTTTCGTGTGGCTCCACCCCAGAATCGTCCTCCGAACCGGATTCCTCCTGCGAACTTGAGTGAGACATTTTTCAAAAGAAGAAATGGAAGAAGAAAGGAAAAGAAGCGCGAAACTCACCGAACCACTTCCCGAAAAAGAACCGGTGCTGCTAGAGGAATCAGTCCCACTTGTCGAACTTTCTTCTTTCTCTGATTCATCACCGCTATGAGAAGGCTCGATCTTGCTTAGGGATTCTTTGAAGAAATTGCCGTCTCGGCAACGTGCAAGGGCAATAAAGCATTAATACTACCGAAGCCCCGGAAGAAACAAGACACATGTTTTCAACTGTAAATTCACGTGTTTTGAGACAAACCAACAAGGAGGCGACACATACCGATTATTGGAAGAACCGAAAGACAAGAGAGCTGCGGGAGGATCTTTTGAAATCGCCCGGAACCCGCCAGCACGATTCTTCGTTCTCCGTTCCTTGGCCTGGGGACTTTCCGAGTTGCTAGGCGACTTTCGCTTGAGATCTCTCAACATTGGATACTTCTTCAAAATTGCTGGGGAAGGTTTACAACGAACATTCTCCACCACGTTGTTTACAAAATCTTGGATCATAATAAACTCATCGCACTTGAGAGAACTCATTATAGCCAAAGGTCGTCAAGTTACTCTTCCCGTTTGAAAGAAGGGAAGGCGGATACCCGGCTCGAGGGCACCGGCATTGAGGGCGGCACGCAATGAATCCTTAGGAATCACCGCCTGATAAGCAAGAGGCACCCCTTGATCGAAACCCATGTGACGAGCAGCACGGTCAATATTGTAAGCAGCTATCCGGAAAGACCCCATGAAGAAAGACGGCATATAACTTAGGACATGCGACTTTGAATGAACAAGTTTTCACCAACGCTCAAATTGCCATCGAAGACAAAGACATGACCGGAAAGGAAGCAAAGGTGTCAATTTGAGTCATCGACCTATGGACCGGCTCCCATGGGCGAAAACTGATTTCATATGACTTATTGAGAAGACTAACCAAGATCATGCCAACCCTTGGACGCCTGTTCACCCATCGAAGAATAGGGAACCCCCCAACTCGCGGGAATCGAAGACAACAGTTTCGGGGCATACTTCTCAAAGTGTTCCCGTAACCAAGCTTGCAGAAAGCAATGTGCACATATGAATCCACTTTCATAAAACCATTCGAAACTCGCATGTTCGCAACTAGGTGATCCGATGCACATACAGGGGAACCAAGAAATAGCTTGCCAATGGGAAGAACTTCTCCGTTTGCCAACTTCACAGCAATCACTAGCAACTCCGGTCTTATCTCCTTCTTACCAGAGCCGTCGTCAAAAATGTCCCTAGACAACCAGAGAGCCAAAAATACTGCAACGTGAAGATCACTGCTTTTCTGTTTAGGTTCCAGCTTGTCTGGAAACCATTGAGATATCCACCATCTGTAAAGGCACCTTTCATCCTCTTTCCGGACAGAATCTTTCAACTTCGCAGTGGAGTCTTTCCGAGTGAAATCTCCCAACTTAGTGTCAAGGTCATCCCGCATCTTCCCCTCACTTTCAGATAATTGGATGTTAAGATTCCCAGTTACCGGAAGATTCAGCAAGAGAGCCACACTCTCCAAGGAGAAAGTTATCTCACCCCATCTACATATGATCGTATGGGTGTCCGAGCACCATATGGAGATGAAAGCAACCAAGCCCGGGATATCCTTCCTAGTCTGGAGATTTCTGAAGCTCGACAAAGATCAATAATCTGCGCTCGAGTCAAGTTGGTATTTATGTGCTCCTTACTCACCATGAACTCAACCCATTTATCAAAAGAACGCAATGGGCTTTGACACATCCTGAAATCAATGTTGGAAGAGGAATATACCCCTTTATGAAGACAGAACCGTATGGTGTTCTCTGGGCGAACCGAACGTGTCTTATTTTCATCTTCACCACCGGTTAACAAAATTGGCACGAAACCTGGATGATTTTTCCGAGCAGAGGCAAGTTTTTTGGCGAAGAATTCATCATCCGTGTTTGGTTTGGAACTATGGACATCCTTCGATGAGGAGAAATTTTGTTCAGGTAACATCTTGTCGGATTTCTTCATAACAACTTAGTAACAAGACACCTGCACACGGAGAAAAAACAAAATTATCTCCCTGACACATAACCGCGCCCAAACAAAAGGAAAACCTGAAATACAAAAAGAGGGCGCATTCTTTACTGGCTCAAAACTGCACACGCAGTATTTTCTTCAGGGGTCATAATTATATACGCAGTATTTTATACGGGCTCAAGTGCATCTGCAGTATCCTTCTTCGGTTTCAAAATTATATATGGAGCATTTTTCTACGGGTTCAAAACTGCACGCGCAATATTTTTTTCAGGACCGAAATTCATATATGCAATATTTCCTATGGGTTCGAAGTCATATGAAGCACATATACGTATTCTTCTTCGGGATTCATATACGGTATTCTCTACGGGTTCAAAACCGCACACGCAGTATTTTCTTCAGGGTTCAAAATTATATACGCAGTATTTTATACGGGCTCAAGTGCGTCTGCAGTATCCTTCTTCGGGTTCAAAATTATGTATGGAGCACTTTCCTACGTGTTCGAATAATATATGTAGTATTTCCCTTGGGTGCATATATACAATATTTTCTACAAGAAGCACGCCAAGAAATTATATGTGCAATATCATTGCAAGGATTATAAAGAAAAACGCCTACTCTTAGGGTTTGCACCTACATGAAAAGGGAAATAAGAGAAGTACTGGAAGACATACCTGGAAGCCGGTTTTTCTTTATGACTCTGCCGCTAGTAGGAAAGGATGAAAGGAATAAGGTGCAAGATGAGAGAAAGGGATTTTATATATATGGGTGTGAAGATTCCGAAATAGGGAAGGATTTCCCTTTACCAAAAATCGTGCGGGCTCACAAGGACGCCCAACTTCCCAATGCCGCCCAAGTTGCACCGGTCCCACCAATTGCGCCAACTTCCCAATGCCGCCCAAGTTGCACCGGTCCCACCAATTGCGCCCAACTTCCCAATGTCGCCCAAGTTGCACCGGTCCCACCAATTGCGCCAACTTCCCAAGGACCGCCCAAGTCACGACAGCAAGCACGCACAGCTTCCCCACCTTGCGCCGGTCCCACCAGCTAGCACGCTCAGTTTCCCAACTTGCAACAACTTCTCAATGCCGCCTTGACTTGCTATCTCTCACGACACTAACTTCCCAATTGTGCGAGCCTCCCGATTTGCGCAAAACTGCCAGAGGCAAGGATTCCAAATCCTATTTATAAAAAGGTCAGACGAGCCTCCTCAATTTTCTTAACAGTTTGGTGTTGATAGTTTGTCACCATCTTATGCTTACCTCGCAACAAAGCTCCTGTTCCGAGCTAAGCAGGGGACTTAATGTTGATGGTGGTTTTTAAACAAATGGTAAAACCGTAAAATCCCAGATAACCTAATGTCACTAGTGACACATTTATTAGGACATTCAATGCATGTAGTCAGTAATTAATATGGGGTATTTTTTCAAATTAGGGTTACAATGAATAAAACCCTAATTCCCCTCAGTGCCAATGGCAAATCATGCCAGCCACACCTAGCCTAAGCTAGCCGCACCTCTATGCCAATGGCAAAGCATGCCAGCCATACCAAACGCGCCGAAGCATGCCAACCATGCTAGCCGCATCTATATGCCAATGGAAAATCATGCCAGCCATACCAAACGCGTCGAAGCATGCCAACCATGCTAGCCGCACCTCCGTGCCAATGGCAAATCATACCAGCCACACCTAGCATAAGCTAGCCGCACCTCTATGCCAATGGCAAAGCATGCCAGCCATACCAAACGCGCCGAAGCATGCCAACCATGCTAGCCGCATCTCTATGCCAATGGCAAATCATGCCAGCCATACCAAACGCGCCGAAGCATGCCAACCATGCTAGCCGCACCTCCGTGCCAATGGCAAATCATGCCAGCCACACTTAGCCCGAGCTAGCCGCGCCATGCCAAACACACTCTGCCTTGGCCCTAGCTACGCTGGTTACGCCACGCCAAGCTAAACACCCTTACCTTGGCCCTAGCTACGCTGGTTACGCCACGCCAAGCCAAACACCCTTACCTTGGCCCTAGCCACGCCATGCCAAAGTAGCGCCCGCACCTAGGCTTGCAAACCATGCAACCTAGGCCAAATCGGCCACGTATGCCATTGGCACATGCCAACACGCTCGCTAGTAGCTTTTCCTACCATTGGCACGACCCAAATTGGCCACGCATGCCATTGGCACATGCCAACACGCTCGCCGGGTAGCTTTTCCTACCAAGGCGTGACCCAAATTGGCCACGCATATCATTGGCACATGCCAACACGTTCGACCCAAATTTGGTAGCTTTTTCTACCAAGGCGCGACCCAAATTGGCCACGCATGCCATTGGCGCATGCCAACAAGCTCGCTGGTAGCTTTTTCTACCAAGGCGCGACCCAAATCAGCCACGCATGCCATTGGCACATGCCAATACGCTCGCTGGTAGCTTTTCCTACCAAGACACGACCCAAATTGGCCACGCATGTCATTGGCACATGCCAACACGCTCGTTGGTAGCTTTTCTTACCATGCCACGGCCCTAATGGCCGAGCATGCCATTGGCACATGCCAACACGCATCGCTGGTAGCTTTTCCCACCAGGGCGCGACCCAAGTTGGCCACGCACGCCATTGGCACATGCCAACACGCATCGCGGGTAGCTTTTCTTACCAGGCCACGACCCTAATGGCCGAGCATGCCATTGGCACATGCCAACACGCATCGCTGGTAGCTTTTCCCACCAGGGAGCGACCCAAGTTGGCCACGCACGCCATTGGCACATGCCAACACGCATCGCTGGTAGCTTTTCTTACCAAGCCACGGCCCTAATGGCCGAGCATGCCATTGGCACATGCCAACACGCATCGCCGGTAGCTTTTCCCACCGGGCGCGACCCAAGTTGGCAACCTACGCACGCCATTGGCACATGCCAACACGCATTGGTAGCTTTCTTACCAGGACATAGCCCTAATCGCCATGCGTGCCATTGACACATGCCAAACCACTGGTACTAACTTGGAAACCGTGCAACCTACCATCAAGGCATTCCGCACATGCCATTGGCACATTCCAAACACATACGCTGGTAGCCTAACTTGCAAACCGTGCAACCTACCACCAAGGCATTCCAGACACGCCATTGGAACATGCCACACGCGCCACTAGCAGCTCTGGCATTACCACTTGCACTCAAGGTGCAACCCGCAACAAAGGCATTCCGCACATGCTAATGGCACATGCCACACGTGCCACTAGCAGCGCCATTTGCACTCGAGATGCAACCAACACTCGAGACATCAACACAAACTAGGGGATGCTTTCCAGGGTTTTGGTTTGGCGGTCTGACTTGCAGGCGTACACTACGCTCACATTAAGAAAGCGTGAAAAGGAATAAAACGGTCAAATAAATGAGGAAATAATGGTGAAAACGTTTTCACCCATAAAGACCATGCGGTTACCACCTCCTCCTATTATTTCACCCTTTACTCTCTTCTTTCATGAGGCCAGGGTACGTTTCAATCTCGACTTGTATAAATAGGTCTTACCTATTTCCACCAGACAACAAGTCTCGGTCAGGAGAAAAATACAACACTCTCGTAAAAGGCAACTTTGCAAGCTCTCCAAAAAGCTTTCATCTCTTGCAAGCTTCCTAAGCTTTCACTTTACGATACAAGTCGAGACACTACTCTCCTAGAATTATTCTGGTCTCAACACCTTTCTTTGCTTCCCTCCCCAAATCAACCCTTCTCCTCCACTTTGTGACCGAAGCAAGTCTGGAACGGCCATTTATCGGTTTAGGCCGGACTTGTACAGATTGATCTCTCGAATATATAAAGTGCTCACGTGCAGCACATTTGTTTAGAGTTTAAACCAGTTTCTCACTCACCTACCGAATTTACAAAAATCGGCGGAAACGATTTTCACCCATAAACAGTAGTGCACAATGGGATCTTCTAGTGATGGTCATACCTCTGACTCTTCGGAGAAATTTTTTGAAGTCGAAGAACCCAGGTTTTCTTCACATGAGGAGATATTAAACCAAATCCACCCTTTGTTCCATGCAGCCAGTCGGATTATACAAGGCATGTCCCTCACCGGCCCATCTACGCATCGTGCGGGTGCGCCCAGGCTTTCATGGATTTGATTGACATGGAGGAGAAATGGAGACGTGATGAAGCATCCCAGCAAGTCGGGAAATATCAACATGATGAAGCTTCTCCACAACCCAGTGCCAGGGCTGAACGATTCGCCTCTCGATTGAAACGGCGAAGGACTGAATCCAAGAAACTTCTAGACGAGAGACAGTTTAATTAGCCTGTCCATAATGGTATGTAATCCTCGATTCTGAGGTAGACGAACCAGAGCATTCCCAAGAGGTTGTGGTTTGCGAGACTGAAGCAGCTTCCGAAGTGGGTGTCGAAACTGCTGTTGAGGAAATCGAAGCGACCACTGAGGATGTTGTCGAGGCAGATGGTGAGGCGGTGGAAGCACATTTTGGAGTCATTGGAGAAGTTGTGGGGATGTATGCTGGAACTGCTGTTGAAGCGGATTCTGGATGGGATGTTGAAGCTGCTGCTGAAACGGCTTCTAGATGGAATGTTAAAGTTGCAACGGTTTATGGATGGGATGCTGAAGCTGTTATTGGGATAGCTTCTGGATGGAATGTTTGCTGTCGGAAAAGGTGTTGGGGCAAGTGCTTGAAAAAGCTCTGATGGAGGCGTCATTGACCAAGGTGTTCGTCATTGACAACTGGTTTTCCCATTTTGCGATTTCCTTCCGTAGAGAAAAACAATCTTTTCGTAGCTCATAGATGTTTTTTGGTACTTCATTTTTTTTATTATTTATTTTTGTTTTGTTCCACCGAAGCCATGTCTCACCGAGTATCATTACTTCGTTTATGTTGTTTTCATATCTTTGATTGAATGAATAAAACCTTCTGGAATAGACCTAGCAAATTTGCGAAGAATCATTTCTTTTTATTGGATTTTCCCTTGTAAGTTATCCAGGGCTTTCGTGGCATGCCGCCTGAGTGCGTAGAAGTGCGAGCTGCCACAAGCTGGATAACACGTCATGAGAGAAATAAATAAATTCTTCAGGTGAAAATTGTGGTTAGAGATTCTTGAGGGAAAGTGTCTGCGCCGCTGCTTGATGATCTTCTTTCTTGCATTATTCTTTTCTTCGGTATTTTATGAATAAGACATTTTATGGGGGTTTGATTTATCTGGTTTTCAATCGACGGGTAATGACTCCGTGAGGGTTTGTGTTTACTTGGTATTTTTCCTTTAAGATGGTCCAGGAAAACTTTTTAAGGGAAGATGTTCTTTAATTGAAATTGAAAACTCTACTCATGAATGCAAGCAGTGCAATCACTTTAGAGAAGTTACAAACATCACATGAAAGGGGAAATTCTTGAAGGAAATATTGAAAGGAGAACGCTGGAGGGGAAAGTAGCACATCGTTTTAGGTATTGAAGATCTTGAGCCATCGCGAATGAATCGTCACACCTTCCAACTTGTCGGCATTGATGAGTTTGCAGTAACCACCCAAGATAACATCTGCCACCAGATACGGCTCGTCTTCCTTTTCTTTAGGTGAATCAGGCTGAGAGGCTATCCTCACTGTTACATCTCCAACTTGAAACGAGGTCGTCTTGACTACCATATCTCCAATTTGAAACGGGTTTTGGCGTTGTGCAACCACTTGATTTTTGAGCTCGTCATTTTTGACTGCGGCAGCTTCCAAATTTTTGGCAAAGCACTTGAAAAGCCAAGCGTTCCATTCACATCTCTTAATGACGCCAGGGTTGGTGATTGGACTGAGTCCCTATGCTTGGCCGAGAGGAGAAATGTCTGGGTGCAGAAAGGGTTGTTTAACCAGACTTACTTGCGTTTGGAATCTGCGGATGAACGCAAATGGGATTTCTCCAGATAATTGAGTTACCTCGGTAAGTTGTTGATACGGCAACATGTAATCTTCAAAGTTGGACGGTTTGTTGGAAATTCTTTCGGCTATCGACACCAGCAGAGGGGATACTCCTAATTTCGCTTTGTTGCCGTGTACCCATGAGCGCCCTAGAATCATGTCGTAATTTGAAAGTTCTTTGACAATGTAAAAATTGCCATGTGTTAGGCCTTCTCCTACCTTAATTTCAAGGTTGATGTAGCCATATGCGTCTATTGCTTCTCCTTCCAAATTTTCGACCATGATTGGGGAATCTGTAGCCTCCTGCTTCGAAATTCCCGCAACTCTCAGAGTTTTGATGGTAACGATGTTGAAGTCAGAGGCCGCGTCAATCAATGTGTTTTCGAGCTCTGCGTCTTTCAGATGAACCGTGGTCAGCAGTCCCCAGTTGTATTTTCCAGTACCGTCTCCCGACAGAGTTTGGGGTTCTGGCGTAGTTTCTTCATTAGAAAAAAGTTGCTTGCCCGACACAACTCGATTGAGGGATGTAAATATATCTTGACGCTGCGCCTTGGAGAAATAAAGAATCTCGCATACATGCTCCATGATGGATTGCACGGTTTTGTGAACAAAGTCCCCAGAGAGCATGCAACTCCTGAATGTAAGAGGATCTCTGTGAACTCCCTCATTGCCCATCTGAAATTCCCCTGCCTCCATATTTTCTTTGAAAATACAATTTAACTTATTGCAGTCACTGGTCGGGTGATGGAAAAATCTGTGGTAGCGACAATACTTAGGATTTTCCATTTCCTCTTCAGTTGGTGGGCGCCTAGTATGGGGCAATATGATGGCGCCATCTTGGATCCATGCCTCCAAGAGTTCAATTAATTCCTCGATTGGGAACGGGAAATCTAAGGCCCTTTTTCCGACTCCTTGATATTGCGCAGGAGCCTTAGCTGCGTTCTTCCGCGGTGGAGACGCCTGATGTGCTGGCGTTGCACGCTTGGATTGTTTTTCTTTCGCCGGAGCCTTCCTTTTTCCTCTTTCACTTACCACGCTCACAGAAGGTCCGATGTTATATTGCTTGTTGATGAGGCGTCTGTTTCCTCGAGTTTCACGTGCGTCTTCAACCTTCGCTGGCCTGGTTCTTTCCAACAATGCTGGTGATGTTGCGACCGAACATTTAGCAGCCTCATGAATTTCAGAGAACGTCTGGAATCGCATATTCTCTAATAAGGCACTGTAGATGGGAACCATACCATTGATGCAAGAATCCACTAATTATTGTTCGGTCACATTTGGGTCGTGACAGTCTAGCGCTTGAATCCTGAATCTTTTGGCATAATCATTTGGATGTTCATTGTTTCGCTGAAACATCCTCCCTAAATCTGAGAAGGTAATTTGCTCAGACACAAAGAAGTACTTCTTGTAGAAAGCCGTAACCATGTCACCGCAGTTGGGTATGCTTTTTGGTGCAATGTTGTTGTACCAAGTGTATGCTCTTCCAGTAAGTGACTTTGAAAACTCCCTCAAACGGAGAACATGGTTGTATTCGTACGTGCTCTTAAGGATTCCAAAAATAGAGATACATGTTCACGCACATTACCGGTGCCGTCATATAAGGAGAATTGAGGAGAAGAGTATCCTCTCGGGAGAGGAATTATTTGTACTTCAGGAGGATACGGGGGCTGATGTTGATGGATGTCTGCAGAATCACTTTTGTCTTGGTTTCGAAGAAGTTGTTCCAAATCCTCTCGTGTGACGAAATTGGACGGCTGATTCCTCTCAATTGGAGCCCCCGAACGAGTCTCTTCACCTACAAAGGTGCGCCTTACTGAGGCATCAACGCCAGGAGTATTGAAGGTGTTCCTCATTGGCTCTGGTTGGCGGGATTCCTGTGGTAGCCACTCCGTTAGTGCCTTGAGGAAAAGAAGCATCTCTTTTTGAGTCGAAGCCATGTCCGTCTGAGCCTAGCAAGAACTTCATGTCTTTCCATCAAATCAGCAATGGTAATATGGGATCGGCTCACCTGGATTCCCAGGTCTCGTATTGATGGAGTAGCAGCGGCTCTAGTGAAGGCTGGAGATATCACGTTTGAAGAAACGTTGAGGGGGGGGGGCGCAACGACCACAGCTTTGATGACTGGAGGTATGACACCTGAAGCAACATTTTCTGCAACAACGGCTCTGGCTCTGGTAACCGAAGGTGTAATGCCTAAAGGAACATTCACCGCGCTGTTGGCATTGATAGGTGGCGTATTAACGCTACTGGAAGGAACGCTGGTACCGAGAATAATTTCAGCGCTAGTGTTTTCAGGGTTTGTTACTGACCCGGACCTGAGCTCTACCATCTTGAAATTGGGATTGAAAAAATGAAATTGGAACTTGGAAATTGGTATTGCAACCGAGAGATTAATCTCCCACTGTGGTCGCCAATTGTTTGTGGGTGAAAACTGTTTCTGCCAATTTTGGTAATTTCAGGTGTGTGGGTGAGATACGAATCTAAACCCTAAACAATGCACTCCATGGGAGTACTTTTGATTTGAGAGATTAATCTGTACAATCCTGGCCTAAACCAAGAAATGGTCGTTCCAGGCTTGCTTAGGTCATAAAGTGAAGGAGAAGGGTTGTTCTTAGGGAGGGAAGCGAAGAGAGTGTTGAGACCAGAATCGTTGATTTTGAAGGTGTGGTTTTTTTTATGACTTGTATCGAAGGTAGAACTGGTTATCAGAATGGAAAGCTACCAGGTGATTTCAAGATACTATATTGTTTCTGACCAAAACTTGTTTTTTGGTGAAAATAGGTGAAGCTTATTTATACAAGTCATATTGAAACGTACCCTGGTCTCGTAGGAAGTGAAAACGATTGAGTGGTGGAAGAATAGAGTAACGTGTAACCGTCAGACGTTATGCTTCCATGATGAGGGAGTGAGTTCGTGTAACTGTCAGTCATTACGCTTCCATGATGAAGGAAATTAATTGTTTACACCGTTACTTTTCACCACCACTAATTGTCCTACTTCATGACACTTTCTTGTAACAGGCGCATTGCACGCCACACGCTGTAGACCGCCAGATCAATACCCTAATGAGTATCCCCCAATTTGTGACATGTTTGATGTCTCGAGTGTTTTCGTGGAAAACGTGTAGCAGGTTGCTATGTGTGGCAATTAAAAGTCAAGAGACTTTCCCATAGGAAAATAGCATGTGATGCTATTAGGCTTGCCTTGGTCAGCCGCCTAAAACTTGCCACAATTCCGTCAGTTTGGTGGCGAACTTTAGTGGCTGAGATTACATCTTGTGAGGAAGGGTAGCCGTTGATTATGGCCACATCTTTGTTGTGTAACAAAGTGACGCCATTAGCATAGTTGCGCCTGGCATAGCTGTGGCGTAGCGGGTTGCCTTGGACTTGCCGCAAGTCCGTCAGTTCAGTGACGAACTTGGATGGATGAGATTGCATCTCATAAGGAACAGTGGCCATCGATTATGGCCGCATCTTGTTGTATAGCGAAGTGGCACCATTGGCATAGTAGCGTCTCGTGTAGCCATGACAAAGCGGCATGCTAGTGGCGTTGTGGCATGGCCACGCCTGTGGCGTTGTAGCATGGCCAAAGCCAAGGTTTGGCTCTATCGCCAAAATTAGGGATTGGTGGTGTGGCCAAGTCTAGGATTTGGCGTCGTGGTAAGAATTAGGGCTTGGCGACGTGGCCAAGTCTAGGATTTGGCGCCGTGGTAAGAATTAGGGCTTGCCGATGTGGCCAAGGCTAGGATTTGGCGTCGTGGTAAGAATTAGGGTTTGGCGGCGTGGCCAAGGCTAAAGTGTCATGCTAACGCAGCAGAGTGGCATGTTGGCATGCCGATCAATATGTTTTTGTGGTAAGGCGCGTTTGGCTTGCCAGTTAGTATGGTGGCGCGGCAGGGTGCGTTTGGCCTTTAATGTATGGTGGCAAGAAGAAAGACACTGTATGAAGTGTTTCCAAGCTTGCCCGTGAAAAGAAATATAATGGCGAATACGAAATCATCCAGCAAAAAGTCCAATCCACTAGAAGACAAATCGGGCTCCATAAACCTCTCGATGAGGCTAAAGACGGTATGCGAACAGATAGGTCTTTCTGAGAGAACATCGGTGATGGCCTAGAAACTAGATCAAGAAAATCGAAGTTTCGAACAGGTGAGAGGGCATACCATCATGTTTAAAAAGATATGAATAAAAACCTTGCCACCATGGAGGACGAGGAGGAAAATGCTCACTGGACATAGAAAGCTTTTATGAAAAAAGCTCTAAGCTCTACAGAAGGGGAGATGAGAACAAAACTCAGCTCTCCACCTCAAGAGGATTCTTATAGGAAAAAAGTCATCGAAAAACCAACTAACATTTCCAAACCCAAGATAGTCAAGGCACGATAAGCAAGACAACAGAAGGACAACCATTAAGAGGGAAACATCATTTCTCTTAAAAAAGTATAGAAGAAGCCAACAGGCGCCTCAAACCTAACAAATAAGTACACACTAAAAGTGCAGACGTGGCCATAAAGGTGGGAAGGTTATACAGTTTTATTTCCATCATGCCCTTGGCAAGTTGCAAAGAAAAGGAGCAAAATGTGAGGGTAAATTACCCGATGGCCACGTGTCAACATCTCAAGGGATGGACCCATGATAAAATAATGAGATAGGAACATAGAATTACACTCAAAAAAGGTAAGTTTGTCTGAATCGAGACGCCTGATACACCTTCCCATGAACGACGCGTGTAAGGAACAGTCTAATCTACTCAGACGGCCAAGTCTAAAAAGAAGGACTGCATTTACTGAAGGATAAGAAGAGATGTGGACGAATCTACATCGTAACAGAAGTCTCGGGCGATCTATACTACAACCCAAAGGTGATACAACATGAGGTTCTCCAAGGAAGAGCTACACGATGACGAGCAGAGTGAGATAACTCGGGAGGAGAACTAGACAAGCCACCACGAAGGATAATATAGAACCCATCCGAAGCAACGAAGGCGATGTGCGACAGTTCCACCAAGCTTAGTGAGACCAGACCATCACGAGTCTACTTTTCCTATAAATACCAGTCCATGTAGAAGGAGATGGACAACTTATGTATTATTAGATGATCTTTCTACAGAGAATTCTTGAGAGAGATCTAGATGGTGAGAGAGTGAGAAATCTAAGTGATATTTATAGCTCTTTCAAGGGTAAGACCTTATAATCAATAAAGAAAACATCTTCTTTCCCTTGGATGTAGGTCGTCATGGCCGAACCACGTTATATGCTTGTGTTAATCTTTACTTTCCATTCTCTTTACATCTTGTTCATCTTGAATCTTGAATGTTTTAGTAGTTTATAGCCTTTATATTTACTTGGATGTAGTCATCAGAAAAGATGCAACTACACAACCAATCAGGTATTCTTTGCAAGGTTGATTTTAAAAAAGCATATGATAATGTTGCTTGGTCTTTCCTTGACTATGTGATGTAGAGTATGGGTTTTGGCATCAAATGGAGAAAATGGATTGAAGCATCAATTACTCATGTCAATTTCTCTGTCCTGATCAATGGTTCTTCAAATGGGCGCTTTAAAAGTTCGAAAGGTCTTCGGCAAGGAGTTATTCCATCTTGTAGCAGAATTGCTGAACTTACTCCTTGAAAGGGCTGCAAGCATCGGATGGTTCAGTGGTTTCGAGATTGTACCCGGTGGAGCCAAAATCACTCACCTCCAGTTCGTTGACGATACTCTTGTCTTTCTCCAGAATGACCAGCATTGCATATCCAATCTTCGCAATATTTTGATTTGGTTTGAAATCATCTGCGGGCTCAAGGTGAGAACCCTTACATCGACTTTACCATTCAACGACCCCAATGCGCCTTCAACACCGCCCATTATGGAACCCAAACTAGTAACTTCATTTGGAATTGTGTTCATTTTTTCCTCATTTTGGGACTGGCTTGTTTGAAGAGAAGAATGCGCAACCGCTACCACCTGAGCCTGCTTCTTTGACATATTGGATGAGTAGCCTCGAACACCATCTTTTCGGTTTTCTCCAAACACATCTTCCAGTACTTCTGAAACCGAATTGCTTTTGCTACCACTTGTTCCTGCTTCTTGACGCTTCGCTCTAGCATCAACAACTAAGAGATAGTAGCAGTCAAATAAGTATTGTTATGCACGTTACTTAAGAGTAAGAAACAAATAATACTTACATGTGGCTCGCGCGCAAATAATACTTATAAGTATTCTCATATCTTCACAACCACCTCTATCTTCACGGTGGGTATATATGTACCATATATTCCAATAGTAAGTTCGCTTCACAAGTTAAACTATATTTCAGGAATGAGTTCTACGGAATTGCTGCACCAAGAGTATCATTACAAAAGTTCAAAAAATAAATAAATATTAAACATATAAAATTACAAAAGTTCTTCAAAATATTCAAAAGGATGAAAAACCCAAATTCAATTGAAAATCAACAACCTTTTCACAAAAGTTGATTGTGTGAAAAAAGAGAAATTTGATTCGAAACTCACATCCATCCTTTACATAAAACACTGAGAAGAATAAAATCCAATATTCTTCTCACGCATCTCTTTGCTCTACTCTTGATCAAACTCTGCGTCTCTTTCTTTCCATCTATTTGAAAGGTTGTCGTGGTGTAGGAGGTATATATTAGAAACAGTGAATTTTATACACAAAATTGGTCAATTAACCCAATAACGACAATTCCTAGGTGAAAAAGGAATGTAAAATTTGATACTGTTTAAATGGACGAGAATGTAAAAATAGCCAGGATGTAAATAGTTTCATCCTACCCATTTTCAAATATTTTTTCTTATTTATAATTTACATCAGGATGCATCCAGTTTCACCCTCGATATTTTTTTAAGTTTAAGTCAGGATGAATCCAGATTCATTCTTGCTATTTCTTTGGTGTCCATTTCACTCATACTAATTTTTACTCGTCCATTAAAACCATGTTTCAAAAATATTTGGGCAATTGACCCAATTTCTCAATTTTATAAGAATGGAAGATACTTTTGCTCCAATTTCTATTTGAAAAACCCTAATTTTCCCCAAAGATCGAAAGAAAAATCACGTTGTTCTCTAGAAATGGTATAATTGAATACTATACTGGCAAAGGTTTAAGTTTTATATTTCTGCGATCAAAATGAAGAAAATGGAAAATAAACTTTTTGTAATGATCATTAGTACAAAACAAAGCTAGGATAAGTTTGCCTTTGTTAGTGGTGGTCAGGATTTGTCCAGACAAGGATAAATCAAGGGCTGCGGTGCTCCGTGCCACACCTTACAACTCGCATGTGTGGTGTTAATTCCAATATTATGAATGAAAAATGAATACTCAAGTCAATATATGGATTTTCAAAAATTATAACGAGGAGGTTCGAACTCATGACCTATTGTGTCATAAGAGTGACCTCTAACCAGTGTTCCACCTTAGTTGGAAGCAATATAAAAGATAAATCAACGGTGGTGGTTTGTTCAACTTATCATAATTGCTTTATTAATTAGTGTTTCTGATGTAGGACATCCTTTGTTTCAAGACAGCATCATCTATGACAAGTTGATCCCTTTTTCGGCTAAGGCAACTATGACTAGTTGCCTCCATTCTAGTGAAGCAACTCTGACAAGTTGTTCTCATTCCTTTATTTCGTTTGCTTGCTTTGCAAGTCTTTTAGCTTTCCTAGTTTAGTTAGCTTTCCTGTTTTACGATTCTTGTGAACTTATTTAAAGGCTACGCCTTGTTGTTTAGAGGACACCTTATTATTATTATTCAATCAAGATTATTATCTTTATCAATTCTATCAATTCTCTTATTCTTAATCTTTGATTTCATCTTATTCGTATCTCTTTCGTCTCTTCGTATCACCTGCAATCTCCGCATTGCTTTCTTCCTAACAGGTTCTACATTAGTTGGCTTCAGAGCCATAGTTTTTAGATTCTTATCTAGAAACCGATCCATTAAACGCTTCCGCAAACTCAAACCCTATCCTGAGGAAAAAAAAAAAAAAAACAAAAAAAACCTAGATTTCTTGTTCTCGTTTTTGATCATGGAGAAAGTAAATAGGGAAGACCTTTTGCAGCTCAGACTTGAGTTATCAACAAGTATTCAAACATATAACGAGAAAATCTTGAACAATCATCGTATAGCTTATCGTCGTGTAGAAGATGAAAAGAAACTAGATAGACTTTATTGTGTCAGAGAAGATGCAAAAGAAAGATTGGAGAAGCTTGAAGATTATCTGATTACTATCGCTAAACGTGAAAAAATGAAGTCAACGTAAAAGCGTGAAAAGTTTGCTTTGGCTGAAGCTAAACGCAAAAATCTTGCTTTAGCTAAACGTGAAAATCCAATTACAAAAGCTGATTTTGTTGATCTTAAAACTGTTTTAGCAAAGTTGGAAACAAGTATCATATCTTTATTCGAAAATTCTGTAAAGATAGATGAAAATCAGGTTCAAGAAGTTTCGCCATCAACTCAAGATAATTCGTCGTCGTCTAAAGGTGATGGAGATATTGCGGCTATATCAGCTGGTGAGGAAGAGACGAAGATTACTTCTAAAGAGAATGTTGATGTGATGTTGCTTCCAGTTTCAGAGGAGACTGTTGAAGGTCCGCAACCTATGGAAGTTCATTATCAGAAGGATGAAGAAAATCAGCTGAAGGAAGTTTTACATAATTCATCAGCACTTATTGGTAAGCTTTCAGATCTTAGATTAATGGCTTCCGATATTAAAATACCTGTATTTGCTACGATAGAAAATAATCAAGTTACTGAGCATGAGGAAACACGTATGGTTTCTTATGTAAACCCTAACAAGATTACGTATGATTTCTTTGTTGAATCAAGTTATGCGGCTTTTACTGTGTTGTCATATATGTCTGCGCTAGTGTGTAAATTTCGACGTCAGCAAGTTATCTTTAATGAAAACTATACTGGAAAAATTCGTGGACGTATATTCTCACACACCATGAGAGTATCGCTGGAAAAAGAATGGAACGATGGGTTTGAACCACAGTCATATGTCCAATGGAGTAATGGGAACTGTATGGTGGAATCTGACATATCTTTGTTTACTGTTTTGACAACAAGAAGCATAAGAAGTTCGAGAAGCACAACTGCACATTTTGCGCCTACAGATACATCCTACCATCTGTGACTGAGAGGAAACTATTGGAACCTAGTGAAGGATATGATTCATTGCACAGATGTTTAACAATTACAAAGCTGGTTCACAAACGAGAATTTCGGTTGGGTTGGATTTGTTTTGTTCAGCCTGTAGCTACACCAAAGACCAATGCTTATTTAAAACAAGGTGATGTTAGTTATCTTCTTAAGTATCCATCGATTCATGTAAATCAAAGAAACCAAACTACTTCTTCAAGGTGATAGTCAGCATCTTAGTCATGTCAAATTAATTAATCACGATCCGAACATTTTCATGTATGGGAAGCTTACAGATGGAAAAAGAAGTAGAGACAAGGTGGAAGTAAACCTTGAAGTACTCATTATGTTCATGCTAGATAATTATTGCATTGATCTCATGAGTGCGCCAATGGAGATCTGTATCTTTGGAACATTTTTATTGCATACGTGGACTGATCCAGTTATGTTTAGAACATTGAAACAGCAAATGGTTTCTTCTTTGGCTATATCTGGCGGTGTAATTCCATTATGGTGTAGTCTCATCGATGGCCGAGTTCCCTTCACAATTTAATTTTGAAGAAGACCATGTTTTATTTTGTGCTAAAGCTGCACTTCTTCATATCAGCTCGGAAATTGGAACAATATTTAGTGGATTTCCTGCCAGTTTCTCAGACGTCGATAAGGCTATTGACAAGACTAAAGCTAAGAAGACTACACATTACTATGGTGTATTGGAATCTGGTGATAACAAAGATATTGTCGAGAATCGTTGTGTCGATCAAGGAAGTATGCATATTCGAACTGGTGGTAGAATGAAGGAATACTTTCCACTATTTTTCAAGTTCTTCGAGCTCTCTTCGTCAATCCTAGTGCATGCTGTGAAAATTCTACTCTTCTTCGTGATTAGAATTTGGTACATTTTCCTGGCGTTGTTTTGTACATACCAACCTTGGACGAATAGGTCGAGGATGATATCATACTTTGTCACGATGAAATTTTGCAGTTACAGGAATATACCGGTGGAAGACGACGAGGTTGGTCGTAGAAACCTGGTGGTAAACATGCATTCAGTACTCTTTCCTACACTTTGGACAGGCAATAACAAATATATTTGTAGAGTTTTTCTTGCTTGGATTGTAAAATTTGATGAGATCGAGACATGCAACAACATTAAATATTGTTTTCAAAGACTTTACTTGGGAGCACGGGAGGAAATTCTTCATTTATTATGTTCGATAGTGGTGTTGTTGATGAAGAACTAGATATTTTTGAGCTTAGAGATTACGAGAAGATCTTAATCTTTTCCAAGCCTGGTGTCGATGACGAGCAAACAGCGGATGGAAGAGAATTTGCACTGCATAGTTCATGTTTCTCTCACACCTTTCGTCAGTTTAGAAAAGCTGGTGACAACACAGATTACGGACAAAGGTATGTGGATGCTCCATATTCAAAGAGTCTCTTAATTTTACCATTGAAATTTCAAGAAAAGATCATGGTGGTCAGTCTTGAAGACCGTAAGGAGAAGTCACAGTTAAGTGGTTTTCTGTTTTCTAAGTTTGCAAGCAATCAAGAAGCTCTACTCAATTTCACATCTCCTTATCACTTTGAAAACTACTACAAGAGAGGAAAAGTGTTGTCTTATTCAGGTGCCGATTATGACTTGAGCGGTTTTGAAGTTATAGAGTGTGCTTGTATCGAGTCAGCATACATGATAAGCTTGCGCAAGATGGACATGGAGCACGTGAAAGATTTTGTATTTCAACATGAACATATTGAACAGACTATGGTCATTCTTCACGAAAGGGAGCTTACTTGGACAGGACGTGTCTCCTGGAAGCAACACACCTTCAGGATTTGTGCTCCAAGTATTAATACTACTTCAAAGCAACATTCCCTCGTATGGTCCACTATTCAACTACTGGGAGTTCATACTATGGTTTTTGATCGTGGAAAATCAACACGAACTGCATATAATGTTAAGCTTGACAAAGAAGTGTTTTGGGTCAACCGAGTTGAAAGAAGAGAAAAGCAATCGGTAGGGTACTACTAACTTGGTTGAAACGACTATCACATTCATTTCACCGCCTGTTGCATCATTGTTGGTAGGAGAACTATTGGATTATACTGATTGATGCCGGACGTTATGTTGAAGACAAGACTTGGTTGGTGGATTCATGTTTCAAGATATAAATGTAGGTATGAGATCAAGAGGATTTTCCAATTCTTAAACCAATGGAGGTACAAAGTTAAAAATCTGGGAAATACATATGACGTACTCATGGTGGTTGCTGCTGGCATGATTATTTTTACCATAATTCACGACCTGAAATTTGTGTTTGACCGCGGAAAACGTAAACACACATTTCATGATACTTTGAGGAACATTTCTCGGCTATTTCAAGTTGTGGTCTCTAGAACTATGACATTTGTGTTTGATCGTGGTAAGACAGTAACCGTGGAATCTGCTACTTCCATGGAATCTGCTACTCGAAGCCTAAATCAATATATGGAGAGAATGAAGTTCTTCTTATTAGCTAACTCGAGGACGAGTTTCTTTCAAGAAGGGGGGACTGATGTAGGACATCCTTTGTTTCAAGACAGCATCAACTATGACAAGTTGATCCCTTTTTCGGCTAAGGCAACTATGACTAGTTGCCTCCATTCTAGTGAAGCAACTCTGACAAGTTGTTCTCATTCCTTTATTTCGTTTGCTTGCTTTGCAAGTCTTTTAGGTTTCCTAGTTTAGTTAGCTTTCCTGTTTTACGATTCTTGTGAACCTATTTAAAGGCTACGCCTTGTTGTTTAGAGGGACACCTTATTATTATTATTCAATCAAGATTATTATCTTTATCAATTCTATCAATTCTCTTATTCTTTATCTTTGATTTCATCTTATTCGTATCTCTTTCGTCTCTTCGTATCACCTGCAATCTCCGCATTTCTTTCTTCCTAACAGGTTCTACATTAGTTTCACTAATTGCACATAATAAATAATCTATTCATTATAAAGTGTTTTATTAATATGTATTTCACTAATTGCTCATAATAAAGGACTAATAATTTTTTAATTATAAATGTTTTCTTAATTAATTATAATATGTATTTCTATTAATAAGTAATTTTGATAAATAATATCAATAGAAATTTTTGGCGACAATGAGTAGTAGAAGAGGTGGAGGCCGAAAGATTAGTGGTGGTTAAGGGCGGCGCCAAGCACAATTAAATTTATTTTTGTTCTTTTATCATAAAATGGGATACGAAGATTTGTCCTTCCTCAATTGCTATGTTATGTGAGTAGAAGGTGATATCTAAGATTGAGGTACAATTCAAATCCATTAGATTCATACCATTTACAACTGCACGCCTTGAAAAAAAATTGATGTGTTGTTATTATTATTACAGGTAAGGGATAGATTAACCACACTTGCGCAAATAGATCACTTCGCAAATGATTGGTGTTGCATGTACTGTCTAGAATGCAACGATGAATTTGAGGAAAAAGGGCACCAGAAGCAGTGTCCAGAGTATTTTGGATATAGTAACTTAGACCCGATGAAATACTTATGTTCTTTTTTTTTTTTAATTTTTCCAAAATCTATTTATTTAAGAAAAATTAACATTGCAAATACATAACATCAACAAAAATTAGACAGATTGCGTTTGATAATAATGGCTACCGATGGTCCGGAAACGGCAAAAGAAAGGAATTGTTGTAGAAGAATTGTTGGGATATACGATGGATTACTTGATACGAATGAAAGATGTATAACTATTTCGATTCTGAAAATCACATAAAGTTCACAGTAGAAGATGACATCAAGTTTAAAGTTAGTAACAAACATAATATGACTAACTAAAATGTTAAAAACAAACAGGATATATAAACTTAGAAATCCGTGGGACTTGAAGAGACCAATTTTGAAAACTACAATCTTAGAAAGCAACGATCCACAATACCATAATTTTTTTTATAAATATTCAATGTAGAAGATGTCAACTTTTGGTAAAGGATCTATTGATAACCTATAAATTTGAAATAGGATCAGGGAGTACAATATGTGTTCAAGGTTCTTTATGAGGTAATGTGTCGCCAGTTTGTATTCCAAGTGAAGTTAGGAACATATGGAAGTGACAAAATGTCCAAGACTTTTGAAGTTAACAAAGCTTTCGTTATGACGAACTGTTGGGCACAATACTTTGTTGAAGATTGAATGGCAGAGGTTTGCATATATACAATCCCTTCGAAAAGGTAATTGGTACACATTTTAAACATTGTCATCTGATGGGTGTTGAAAAATTACAGGAAAATCATATCACATTGGAGAGTTTGTATCATCCCTTCGATGCAAAAAAATATTATTCTCTGCCTATTTGGAGGATCGACAACATGACCATGATAAATGAGTCAGCTTGAGCGAAATAGGATCATGGGGAGACTTTTATGGACGATATTGATTAGTTGATTTCACTGAGATGAGCGCTGCTGATGACATATTTCCAAAAAATATTTAAACTTCCATGTTCATGTAGAGCATTATCTCATTATAAGCAATGAACATAAATAAAAAATTATCTGGAAGTTAAGATTATATTTCTTTCGTTTGAGCAAATCTCCGACGATAAAATATTAAAGGAAAAAAACAAGAAAAAAAGAGAGGAAAATTCCGACTATTTTTATGACAAACCCATATATTAAATCATAAGGAGTTGATAAGTATTCGGGAGACAAATTATACGATATATTAAAAATGAACCAACATCATGGCCCGTGCCGTTACGGCACGGGTTAAGGGCTAGTAATTGAATAAAAGATCTTATCCAATAAGAACAAATCTCCAAGACAGCAGTGCATGGTTAATTAGCTTTTGTTTCACTGCAAGATATCATAGTCCCGGTAGCCAATCTCGACGGACTTAACAGTTTTTTTACATTCATATCAGCTAGTTGTACTTTTGGATAGAGAGGAGCACAGTGCACTCTACAGTATCACTTAATTGAGTGCGTTCATGGAAGCCCTATTATTTTACGTTAGGTGGTCCCTTTATCTCTGCCTCCTTCGGCCACATCCATCACGAATATATGAAGATATGATAGTGTGCGTTCATGGAAGCCCTATTATATGTAGTATGATACGGATGGTTCTTATTAGCTTAAGATAAGCTGCTCCATCTGTTTCAAGGATAATTTTGCTGTTCGTGGTAGCTCTATTATTGTTTGTAAAACACCACGTTGTTTGCATGCATATATGGCATAAAAAAAACTGTTGTTTTTGCATCATGTTGATATGTTTTAATCTCTATTATTGAAGTCACGCTTAAAATCAAAAATGCCCAGGCACACCAAACTACAACAAGTTTACAGTTACACATTTGATATTACCGCGTGCATTGATCTACCGTTTGGAATTGGTTGTTTTAACCCCAAATGTTCCTCCCGATTCTTAGTGTCCAAAATTTTGCAATTGAAAGACATCCATGGATTTTTAAAAGCCGTCGTGTCACGCTTCCTTCTAACCAGTCCAATTGGTTGATTAAAAAAATCTTCTTAATTTTAGATATATGTGGTAGAAAACACTCATACCACAGATTATCTGTTCACGTTCTGCATGTGCATTGAACTTAGAGACATTTCTTACCAAAAGTCGACGAGGTTAGATAAGCTTTGATATTTAGAAGTTTAGAGTTACTACTATAAATAGCGCCTCCCGACTCCTCCTTCTATCATCAACCAACACATTACATATTCAAAACTTCTCAAGGAGAGAAATATAGAATTCAAGAAAGAAAATGGAAGGAAAATCACCTGCTCTCAGTGCTATGATGGTTGGTGTACTCCTAATGGGGTTGTTCCTTGCGCAGACTCCAGTCGAGGCTAAAAGTTGTTGCAAGAACACGGTGGCAAGAAACTGCTATAACGCCTGTCGTTTAACGGGTACTCGAATACTTTGTGCGCCTGTCTGCAATTGTAAGATTATCTCTGGGACCCAGTGCCCTTCGGATTACCCTAAACTAAACTCCCTCTTCAACACGGGTATGTAAAAAATAACAAGTCACTGGATATGTTTATAACCGATTAATTTCGTTCATTTAACCAACTTTGTTTTGGACTCTTAATAGAAACTGTTGAGGAAGCCAACACAAAAGAGGCATATGCGACCAGTGAGTTTTGCAAGTTGGGATGCACATCATCGGTGTGCAGTAACATAATGGCTCTCCACAAATCTACTGCAAGTAAGATGATGAACATTTTTTTTTCCGTTTGATTCTTATTTTTGCCGAACAGTTACATAAATGTATATTATGGATGCCAAAAATTTCATCAGTTTTGATGCCAGCAGGCCTTGTAAGTGAACTAGAAGAATCTGTGAAAGAAGCCGCTAAGAGTTGTGACAATGCATGCTTCCAATTCTGCAACAAGAAATCCGACTCTGCAGCTGTCGCGGCTATCTAAGCAAAACATGATATTACAGTATCATGCATGCATGGTGATAAATCAAGTACGAAATTGTGCTACCATAATCTAAGTGTTTCACCTCTTTCCTGTTAATTTAAAATAACTGTCATGCGATGACAGAGTAGTTTCCTAGTATTTACCTTGTGTTGTTTATTTCCGTTTGTATCTAAAAGTCCGGATTGTGATTGTAAGAACTACTATGATTGTATTGGCCATGGGCTAAAGTTAGTCATATGGACAGTGATGTATTAGACCTTGTTCTTATTGAATAAAATCCGTTTCTTAATTATCTATAAGAAGTAAAATGTATATCTTTCACTTCATGCTTGTTTAGACATAAAGCATAAAACTAACACATCAATATAGTACTCAGTTCCTCCCATGAACTCGGCGCTTCTCAAAAAGTGGTGGTGGAGATTTGGAATGGAAAAGGATGCTTTTTGGAGAAAGATAATGGTGGAAAAATTTGGAGAATCATCAACCGGTTGGGAAACTCTACAACCGAAAGGGCCAAAGGGGTGTAGTTTGTGGCACAATATTTATAATGAGCTCGAAGATTTTAACAAACATGTGAAATTCAAGATCAAAAGGGAAACGAAATTAGATTTTGGGAAGATCTTTGGATTGGAGATGTCGTCTTATGCAATAGATTTCCATTGGCATTTGAAGCTTCAAGAACAAAAGGGAAAGTGGTGGCTAGGTTATATGAGTTTTCAAGTAACGGCATCAAATGGAAGTTCATGTCCCGGAGTAGATATCCTCAAGCCATAATGAGGGAGATTGCTTCCATAAACTCATTAATAGAAGTGGTGAATATTCAAGAAGGGGTCGTAGACTCTAGATTGTGGATGGTGGATGGAAACAATACGGTTGATGCTTACACGGTTAAGTGTGGGTTTGATTCTCTTTGTGATCAAGGCGATACTAGCTTTCCAAGTGAGATTATTTGGAGTCGATATTATCCGTACAAAGTAAATTTTTTTCTATGGCTTCTTTACCATGAAAAGTTGATGACGAAGGACAATCTTTTTAGAAGGGGTATGAATGTGGATAGGGTGTGCCGGTGTTGTGAAGAAGAAGATGAAACAAGTGCCCATTTATTTTATGATTGTTGGCGATCAAAGAGAATTTGGGATTATTTTGTCGATGGATGCAACTTCAATTGGACTTACAATAGTAATATTTCCACAACCATAAAAGATTGGTGTCATGATTGGGGTGATGAAAGACTTGATCGCATATGGAACAATTTACCGGTGGCAATTTGGTGGTGCATTTGGAAAGAAAGAAATTCTAGAATTTTCAATCACAAAAAGAGGAATTTGGAAAGTCTAATTCGAGATATTAAGATTCAAGCTTACTTTTGGGCGGAGTCAAACACTAAAATGTTGGGTTTAACGGCTAATATGGTGATAGCTTTATAGGACTCATATTTTTATCGGTCGCTTTGAGTTGGATTTGAGATCTTGGGTGGATGTTTTTTAAGTTCTCTTGGATATTGATTATTTGTCCTTTTCTTTTGGTGATCGATTCCTTATTCGGTCTCCTTTATTTGTATCGGTTGTATTTATTGGGTTGAGGTACCCCTTAAGTACCTCTTTTCCAATGAATCTTTTCCTATTGACCGATCAAAAAAAAAAAAAAAGATCCCAAAATCACTTTCATTTCCAAAATCAAACGGTACGTACGTATGGATATTTGCGCAATATCTTCTTCTTCATTTTTGCTTTTATGTTTTGCTTTTTTACAAGTTATTTGATTAGAGCATAACTCAATTTGAAGGAGACGGATATAGTTAGCTGGGACATCCTAACGCGGAGAAGCTTCGTCGGTAGAATGGAAGATATCTAGTAGGTCTGTGCACTAAATGTGCACTAAATGTCTGGTACACCATTGCCTTTGTCCTCCATCTGGAACAATAAGAACGGTTCATTCATGATTACAATTTATAAAGGATTACATTATTACACCGAATGAAAATCAGGCATGGTCCTGCCGTTCCATGGCTTGAAACAAAAATCTATGAGTACGAAACACGTACATAAAAATCTATGAGTATGAAATCTCGAGTCAGATGATTTGGAAGGAATATTAGCGTTCCTGATTTAGCGACGCCATTAGAGCTTGCTAAGTACTTTAAGAACAGATACTATAATCGTTCTTGATTTAGTGATGCCTGTAGTCGTCGCCAAATCTAATCAGAACCTTCAGTATCGCATCTCCATTTGCATGTGGCGAAGAGAGGTTGAAAGAAAGGACCACTAATAAGTACAAAACTCCAAATAACTTAATTTACCAATAGAAGAAAAAATAAGCTGGTCCATTTCTTTGTACATCTCTATCTCCCTCTCTGCCACATGCATTAGAAATATGAATATATCGTATGATTCTATGGTTGTAATTGGAATAAGATAAGATGGTCCATATATCTGCTTTGAGGGATTTAATTGTGTAGTCCGTGGAAGCTCTATTATTGTTTGTAAAATAGCACGTTGGATGCATGCATGCAATACCTGCTAAAAATGAAAATAGACGTATAATTGTTCACCAAAAAAAAAATGTACACATTATCTGGATCGACCATTGCGTTTGTCGTCCATCTGGAACGGTATAAAGGACCACTACATTGAAAGAAAATCACGCATGTTCCTTCCATTTCTTGTCTTGGAACTAAAATCTATGAGTATGAAACACGTTCACAAAAAGACAAAAAAAACACGATATTTACCGTATGAACAGTGTATTTCACCAGCAAAAACCAAAAATGAGGCTAAGCCAAAATCCGAAAGGACAAAAAAGATATATATAATAAAAATCCAAAAAAAGTTACATTGCTGCCAACGATTTCTATTCTTTTTTGATCCATAAAAATGAATATATTGATCAAAAAGAGAGAGGACACCAAAAGGCTTGTACCTCTCAAAAGGTTACAAGGAAGAGAAAAGAGAGGTGAAATGACCGGAAGAAATAACAAAACTACGTCTGCAGTCAAAGAAAATCAAAATAAAACTTAGGCCAGTTAGTTATTACATCCCGAAAGATAGGAGACTCTAAATTTTTAAACACCAGGCACCGAGTGAATAAGGTATACTTGATCTTTTGACCAATAGAAATCTCACTACTCATTTGATTCAGAAAAGCTCTGACATTCCTCTAAGTCCATAAACACGAAATAATAAATAATAGCAATTGCAATCATATGCCAAATCTGAAGTTGTTGAGTGTTCTGCAGAGAATGCTCCCTAGACATCAACATTGAAATTAAATCATCAGGCATGACAAAATTCAACTTTAACCTATCCTTAAAATACGACAGCAATTTCTATTATTTGACACAAGAAGATGGGCACTCAATTCTAATGTGCAATTTTCAGTTGATATGATTCTTTGGTAATAGGAGAAGGTATTGAAGGGTTTCCACACAAGTTTTTTTGAAGACCGAAGTCCCACCTATAAAATGAATTTCTTGGTCTCGTTTGTTGTACATGGTAAGCTCAATTCTCTTGAAATGTTGCACTCTAAATATTTATCGTTCTTGCATCCTTTGTGGAAATAGCTCATAGTTACAAGATCACATTCTACTATAATGTAAGGTCGCCAACAACATCTGGATGGCTATTACGCTTGTAAACTTTTGGGCTTGGGTATTTCCATAGACAAATTCTCTTTTTCCCATACTTGGTCGTGTAATTCCCTTTCAGCCACATCATAAATCATATGGGACTTAATTCCTGCTTTTGGTTCCTCAGGAGAGAAATCAATTGTCATAATTTTGAAGACAAATACAGCTTTAAGACTGACAATGAGCTAGCTACTGGAGCTATTTAAACTATTGTCATATCTTGGTCCTCTGCTCAACTTCTCTTATACCGTAAATAATTGGAAAATTTAATTTTTTTTCTCTTGTCTACCTTTGCTAGACTTTGTAAATTCTTATAATCTCTAATAAAATCCTCTCTTATCATCAAAAAAATAAAAATAAAAAAGGATGTATTTTGTATACTCTATTATGAATCAGAAAAACCTGTATGTTATTGGATGTACGCTAATAATTTATTGCAGACCCATTTGCCAGTACTCATGTAGAAAATAAACTTACCAGGAGTGATCCTGCATTTTTTTATGGCTTGAAGCTACACAAAACCAAAAGTTTTAAAAAAAAAAAGTTGTTACATTATAGAATTGGTACCTGTCACTTTTAGCTCCTTGGACATGTAATGCCACTTCTAAGGCCGCAGCTCACTAAGCTAGCCCTTAGCGCTACCTTAGGTCCAAGATACGCCACCAAAGCTCCCTTGGACCGTCGATTAACTTATTTAGCTTGTGGATAATTAATGGACCCACCATTCCTCTCTTATCTGTCGTGGCCAAGGCAAAACATACTAAGTCGCTACAAAACCGCATGATTTTCCAAGGCCGCTACTTCCCCTTTAAGGATATGACGTGCCAAACCCTACGCCTGTAGTTCTAACTAAATCCAAAATTAGTTCTGGGAGCTAAGGCCAAGCTCATTGAATTATCTCTTAGATCTCAGCTAAGGGTGCACAAGAACCGAGCTGGACCGACGGACCGTCCCGGAACCGGTGGAACCGTACCTGGTTTTGTACCGAACCGAGGAAGGGGTACAAGTACCGGTCCAAAAAGTAGGAACCGGGGCTAAGCAGGTACAGGTACACGGTCCTGCCCTAATCCCGTACCGTCCCGGACCGTATGTGCCGAAGAATTATAACCATTGGATTTAGACTACTGATAGCCATTAGATATATTCACATAAGCTTCTCGAAATTTAGGTCACATCATACCTAATTGTTTACTCTTAACTTGATTTTCTATCACAACCACAACTTCAAGACAACATCTCCAAACTTGTAGAAAGATCAACGGGGTTAATTGAATTCTTAAGATAATTGTTGATTGCATTTAATTTACTCCTCTTTAATTACTGGTTGCAAGAGGTTTCTACGTACAAAAGCGAATTATGAGTATCAATAGAGAATATAATCTCTTAAACATAGAACCCACATATCTCAAATTCATATTCAAATTGAAAAAACGGAGTTCATGTTGTCTGCAATTAACCAACAAAACCAATGAATGTGTTGCTTTCAAGATCAAAACTACTGTGTTCGTCCAAAAATAGGAACTGTATTGCCCGGAACAACATGCCAAGTCACAGTAACAAGGAAAGCACCAAAGACTCGAGGAGGACATGAAATGCAAAGACAAGTTCCTTATCTGCAGCGTTGTACAGCACCACCAACAGGGAAAGAAGACCACACACGTGAAATGTTTAACAAAGAAAATGTTGAGGAAAATTCTGACAGAAAGTACAGATTAGTATCGGAACGTACTGTACCGTACGTGTACCGAATGATACCGAAACCGAGGTACAAGGTACAGGTACCTATCCAAAATTTTGGAACCGAGGCTAGGGAGGTACAGTACTCCGCCTCGGCAAGAACCGAGCCGAACCGTACCGTGTGCACCCTTAATCTCAGCGTATTAGGCTAATCGTAACGCCACCACAGGATATGGAAGCGTCGTTATAGGCCACTACGCCACTTGCCATTTTCTCGCCATAAAAAAATCCGTGTCAAAGGCCATGTGATTATTTAGCATTCTCATATCTCACGTAAAGATTATGGTCTGATGTATTTCACTTTATCTTAGTCGTAGTAGAAAGTGTGAACTGGCTATGATACTTTTACGCCACTAGCATGCCATGCTGATCTATAGCATCGTAACCAACTATTAATGTGCCAAGATATCTTCCAGCGCCTCAGCAGGCTATGAGCGTCCCACGATACCTTAGCTAATTATAATTTGTTTATTAATGTTTGTTTGTTTTTTATTAATTTTTTTGTTTTGTTTTATTTTTATTACAAAAAAATAGAGCTAATTTCCTTAACTAAAAAAAAATGGTTACCCATAGGCAGTTATATAATGTGTTAGTATTTTATCTAACCCTTTTAGTCTATTAGGGAAACTAAATCACAAAATTGGTTAAAAAGACCAAAATCAAAATTTCTTGGGACAAAAGGACAGTCAGATTTAGATACTGTTTAAATAGACAAAAATTTAAAAATAGGCAGGATGTAACCAGTTTCATCCTGTCCATTTTCAAATATTTTTTCTTATTTTTATTTTACACAGGATGCATCCAGTTTCATCCTTGCTATTTTTAAGTTTAAACCAGGATGAATCCAGTTTCATCCTTGCTATTTTTTTTTGTCCATTTCACCCATAAAATTTTTTACTTGTCCATTTGAACCGTGTTTTAATTTTTTTTGGACAAATGACCCATTTTCCGAAACTAAATTGGCTAACACACATACTTCATTACAATTTTTTTCCTAACTATTGACATATTACACTTCATATTTACTTTGTAGTGTAGAGATTATTATGTTATAATGTTTACTAACTCTTTGTATATTTTTTCAAGTGACTAATAAAGAGATGACATGTGTCTTTTCTTTTTCATAATAGTCTAACCCATTTCCTACATTAGGAATTCGTTAGATTTTAATAATAAAAAACTGGCACTTTCAGGTGATCCTCGCCTAGAAGCCTGTCACCTGAGAATGCCAGTTCCGGTCACTTGAGAATGCCAGTTATGGTCACCTGGGAATCCCAGGTTCCGGTCACCTGGGAATTTCAGGCCATCCATATTTTCAAATTCAAATTTTGAGAATGCAACTTATTGTAACCATTCTTAAATCTGAATCTACAATAGATTCAGGAACAATTTACAATGTAATCATTCACCAAATTGAATGGCGGAAACACATATTAGACATTCAGGTGTAAAAAAAGAATGATTTAGTTCATGTGCCATATACTAGATAAATGCTATACCTGCTTTATATCTACTGGTATTCCAACATCATGTGTCTAAATTACCTCTACCCCTAGCTTCTAGATGTGCTCAGTGCTGGTGTTTCAATTGTACGTGCAAGAGGACTTCATTGACATTGTGAACTGGTTCCCTCTTGCTGGAGTTGTAATAACGCAAGGATTCAAAGCTTGATCATGTATAGGCATCAGAATAACACTAAGTGTCGGTGTTTCTAGTACCTGCACAGTTTTTTTAAGAAGTTAGGTGTAGACTCTTCTAAAGATGGATATAAATACACTAGATTCTTCTCTGTGTTGTCAATCACCACATCCATTCTCATAATGCATTCACACAAAACTAGAACACGGGTCAATGACCATTTCTTATAGTTCTTACAAGTTTATGTCGGCATGTAGGTAATACAATCACATAGATTTCATGAGCAGTGCTTACCATTCTCATCTAACCCAGCTTGTTCCCTCATTTTTGCCTACATTAGAACAAGTATTGATATGTGTTAGCATACAAAATATGTGCCAAAAACTCATGATACTTTCAAATTACTACACCACGTAGTTAATATGTAACCTTCAAAAACTCATGATACTTTCAAATTACTACACCAGCTACTTACTATGTAACTTTAAGAGTTATCTGAACTGTCATCATCACTGGATTCTTGCTTCTTTGTTGCTGGTGCAAGGAGCAGCTTTTTTTTGCAACTGGCTGTTGCATCAATGGATTTTATTTTTATCAATAACTCAACCAACCCTATAAAACCAATAGGAAAAATAGAACACTTTCAAATGACTATATTTCTACAGGAAAAGTGAACTTATCATATATTACAAATGGGCCACAAAACTCACATCCTCAGAGCTTGAATCATCTGAACTATCATCAGTACTTGATTAGTTTTCTTCTTGAAATTTGCATTCTTAGTTAGAGGAGCTGCAACCTTTTTAGATGGAGCTGCAGCTAAGAGACATAAACTTTTGTCAAACATAACATCTTTATATGAAAAATAAACAAACCCACAAAAAGAAAAGGTACTCACTTTCTGATTACTGATTACTTTCAGAGTTGTTCCAGACTGTTCCTTTGGTCATGTACTTTTCGAAACTGAATATCTGTAATGACCTAGAAAATAGTCTACCCTATCTCCCCCTGATTACTTTCGTTGGAGAAGAGATTATTGTTCATTTATAATCAACAACCTTTGGATTTCACTTTCGTTAGCATTCCTTTTTATTTCTTTGCATGGATAAAACAAATTTATGTCAATGGTTACTTTTAAGCACATGATTACATTCATTATACCATTCCAATGACGTTGCGTTGGCGCTGAGCTATATCTGGCCAACGAGTTCATTAAGGATGTAACATTTGGTCGAGTACGTTATGGAAAGCGTTTATTATACTTAGATAAGGAAAGTTCATCTCCCGACCCAACTTCGTCATCTTCCTTTATACAAATTGGTCATTTATGTACATTTGAAACTCGACTAATCATAGGAGTGCTAGCAGCATGTACGTCCTTGTTAAATTTCCTGATAATGGACATATGCAAACTGGTGGAATAATATACCACAAGCTCGGTCTTCTAGTTTAAAACATAAGTAAGATCGAGATATCCCAGGATTTTCTTCTCAAATTCAGATTTTAAATAGCTTGTAAGATCTCTTATTCCATTAAGAGTACTTATCATGTCCATACCGTCGACATAGATAGCTATAATTCTGAATCAGGAACTTATTTAATACGCATGTGTCGATGGTGGTTTTTAGACAAAGGGTAAAATCGTAAAAACCTCGAATAACCTAATGTCACCGGTGACACATTTATTAGAACATTTAATGCATGTAGTCAGTAATTAATAGGGGGTATTTTTTCAAATTAAGGTTACAACGAGCAAAACCCTAATTCCCCTCTGTGCCAATGGCAAATCATGCCAGCCACACCAAACGCGCCAAAGCATGCCAACCATGCTAGCCGCACTTGATAGGTGTAGAATACACCGTATTTAATATCTAGTATTTATGCTTTCTTTTGCGAGTTTTCTTGTAAATTATGTATCTTATGTTTGCTTTTGAGTTTATTAGGTGCAATGGAGTCATTTGGAGCGAAAAGAAGTGGAAATGGCTACAAAAGTGAAGTCACAAGTGAAGAAGGGCCAAAGACCCAGTGGAACTCGTTCAAATACAAGATTTCTACTTTTCATTGTGTAGAGGACGAGAAGATGAAGACAATGGCGAAAGAACGGAGTCATTCAGAGCTCGTATGAAGAAGTCATGGGCAAAAGAAGAACTCGGAAGACTAATATGGTAAACCGGTCATTTCATCGGCTAATACTAATGGGAGCCCAGCCACATGTTAAGAGGTAGCCAAAGAGGGCAACCATTTGATTCAAAACGGATTACTATAGACACCCGCTCAATTCACTAAGGGCCACCTCCTTCAGCTTATAATCCAAAAATTAGGTCGAGTCCGACCATGTTATCACACAGTTCAACTTTATCCTTACTGAACCAAGACAACATTGCTGCCAAGAGTGTATGCCGGCGAAATCTGGGTTGGTATGGCCAGTCGAGATGTGTTAAGAAGGTATGAAGAGAATATGGGTTCATGGGTTAGTACGAAAACTCTAATTACAAACCAAGAAATCCAGGGAAGAACAAGGATTAGCAATACCAAGTTCATGATATCTTGAAGCCGCTAGCTGGGGAGAAGACTTGAGTTCTTTCAGTCAATCGATTGGAGATGAATAAATGTGATTTCAAAATGGGTCTTGTGTTGAGTGTTTACAGGGAAGGAGATGGAATGGTTTAAGAATGAACAACAAGTTCAATGTGTATCAATGACTTTCGGCATACAAGGTGTTTGTGAAAATCCCTGAGTGATGTTCTGGTGGAGAGATTCATGAAAAGAGATGGGTTCGATTGGAGAAACTACAAATGGGTTTTACTGTGATTGAGTGGAAGGCTATGAACGGCAGTTGAGCTCGGGAGAAGTAACATGAGGTTGCGTGGAAATGGAATTGTGAGTTTGCTGGTTTAAGCTGCAGCTGTGAGGCATTGCAGAATTTTGCTCAATTGCCGTTGTTTGATTGGAGAAGCTACAACATTGAGATATCGGGACAAGATGGTCTTTGAGTTGGTACTGAGGGTTAGAGCTGGAGGTGGTCTGGTGTTGGTATTGAATGGCGCAGAGGAGAGCAGTGGGTTATTAATGGAGCTTGCAGCAGCTTGTTATGGGTATTGCAGATGTATGCCTAGGTTGCCGTGGAGAAGCAGTAGGAAGGACTTTGAGTGCATCTGGAACTGGTGCTGCTGTACAATGAGCTACAGGAGTGAGTGTTGCTGCTATGACAGGAGTTGAAGGGAAGAACACTGATGCTGTGACTGGTTATGAGCTTGGTGCTGTAATAAGCAAACTATGAGACAGTTTGCCTGTGGAGCTGGAGTTGCAGGTCATTGACAATTTTTTGGCTACAAGTTAGAAGGCTGGGGTAATGGCAATGAGTTGCAGGCTAGCAGGAGGCTTTAGAAGATCTGAGATGTGAGTTGTTGGCTGCAATGGAGCAGCTGGGACTGGAGTTGTACCTGTGGTGTTGCAGGCTTTAAGGTGGTTGTGCTTGCCAGGAGCACCAGCTGGTTATGTTATGGCTGAGTTCTATGGTTAAACAGATAGGGGAGCTCGCTGTGGTGCTGTTGGCTATTGAATAGTAAGAATCTGAGAAGAGCTTGGCGGTGATCATTTCGACAGTTGACGATGATGGTAATGATTGATTGAATGGAGTGATGGTTTGGCTGGTAATCAGTGTGGGGTGGTCCATTGGTCTTGAGCCTGTGGTTCGTTTTCCATTGGTTTGCATTTGAATTCAACAGAGTCGAGAGCAGGGAAGATGCATTGCAGTGACTGAGCATCTATATGAGCAGTCGCAGAAAAGCTGTTTGTTGTTGCTGAGTTGAGCTGCATGGAGTGTGGCAGAGAATGGCTCATGGGTTGGTCTTGGATGTCGTTTAGCGGAATTGGTGATTGTCATGGGAAGATTGTGGTTAGCTTGTGATATACAGGGATGGAAGCAAGTATGGCCTGAGCTGTGTAGCAGAAGTCACAACCAAAAACGCAGAAATTGTGCGAAACGGAGCAGAAATGGTGAGCCGGTGGAACTAGTTTCGGTTGTCGGATTTCAAAACCGAGAGTGGGGATCGTAATGTTTCAATGAATCATGAAGGGGGTTCGAGTCGGATGCAAGAGTCGACGGTCGGATATATAAGCTACGAGTCGCGCTTTTGGGCGCGTTTTCGCAAGAATTCAAGAGTTAGTTTAGATGGTGCATTTGAAATATGGCTCTGAATTGTGAACTGAAGAGAATGATAGTGAGTTGCAAGGAGTTATGGTGGTCGGAGTCAAATTTACCGGTGACGGATTCCGGTGGCCGGTGACCGGATTCCGGCGATGCCGTCATCAATCCGGCGACCAGTTTTGGACCCAAAATTTCCAGAGATTTATTTTCACACATGGGCCTGGTGGACCACTTGGAGATGGGTTTTGAGAAGGTTTGACCTAAATTGGAATTGAAGAAACATATAAATAGAAAAGTATTTCTCAAACCTAGAGATATCTCCATTAGGGAGACTTCTACTTTTGTTCTAGGGTTTCACATGATAGGTTCTTCTAAACTTTCTATGATGATTTCCAAAAACACAAGTAACTAAGTTTTATTATTGGTTGAAGATGTAGTTGGATTTTGCAACCAAGTTATGATTTTTATGAATTAGTTTTCTCTCAATATTATCGTTTGATTTCTACGGGTTATAATAATTGCATGATTGATGTATTGCAATATGATTGAATGTTTGCTTAGTTAAGTCTAGAATTGATTGAACTCACATCCATATCTATAGCTATTTTAGGGTTTTTCATCAAGCGATAACCTTGAATACGAGTAGCATGATATGATTCTAGGTTGTAGTGATACATCCTTGTAGTCATATGTAGAAATTGACCTTTGTTCGAATTGTTTGCGCAATGTATTTCAATTGCATTGATTAGCCTATTTCTGAAACTTAATGCTCCTAGGAATTGAACTTGATTAGCGCAAGGCGTTAGGTTATTCTTTAGGTAGAATTCACATACGCAGCTCTAATGTGTGTGTGTGATGAATTAGGAAATTACGGAGTATTCTTGCAATAAGGTATTCTATGGCTTTTGATGATAGCGAGATTAAATACGAATTCTATTCATATATTCATAAACTTGTTTACAATTGAAGATGAAACCTTTATCCAATATTTTCACATCCTTGATTTGCGTACTTTGTTTGCTTTTTTGTTTATTTTTATTTACATAATCAAATTCTTCCGGTGTTTTTATAGGAAACCATAACAATTTGACAACCAAGACCTCTCTGTGGGAACGATCCTTTCTTGCCCTTGCTATATTTATATTTTGAGTAGTAAGAAAGTGTAATTTATATTTGTGACGCTTACGACCGCGATCAAATTTTGGCGCCGTTGCCGGGGAGGCAACGGTTGTTAATTGTTTTTGGTTTCTTATTTTTGTTTTTAGTCTTTTTCTTATTCTTTGGTTCTTATTCGAGTTTTGAGAATCTCGTTTCAGGTACCAATTTCTATGGACGGAGCTTATTGGAGCAATCAATACGGGTTTCAACCTCAACAACATGAAAACTATCACCCTTATGGGGAATACAATCAAAACCAATCCTTTGGTTATGGTCAATATTCCACGTACCCTTTTAGTTGTTCTCATACATTCCAACCTTCTTACGGTGGGTATGTAAGTGAGCAACCACAAGGAGGGGAGACTAGTTGTACTCCTATTAATTTTTCCTCTAGTTTGGTAGATGAAATGCAACAATTTATGGACAGCATGGAGTCAATTTGTGGACAACCAAGAGTGGAACCAATTTCATCGACCGAATGTGCTCATGGTATGTTTGGCCCAATTTCTGATCGTAGTTATGATCATCCACCCATTCAAAGGGAAGATAATTGGCCTAACAATACCGAAGTAAGTAATTCTACTTTTTCTTTGTCGAATGAGCTTTACAAACAAATGGAACACTATATTTAATTTGGATGGAACACTCCAAGAGCTTCAAAAAGGTGTTTCCACTTTAAGAAAGGGCATTGATGAGTACAAGGAGGAAATGAATAATTATGTTGAAAAGGCGAACCTTTGGGGACTTTTGTTGATATTTGTGTAGTTAACTCAACTCTTGATCGTAATAATGATCATTCACCTATTCAAAAGGATGAGTTAGAGATTAGCAACACTAAATTCAGCGAGGGCCAATCTTATGATGACTATGATAGTGATGACGGTGATTATGATACATTGCTTGAAACAACTCATGGTGACATCCCCGAGGAGTGTACAATGGAGTCTTTTTGCGATCAAGGTGAAGACAAAGAGGAATATGTTGACACTTGTGTAGATTACTCAAGCATTGATCTTTATAATGATCAAGAACCTATTCAAAAGGTAGAGCTTGAGGATGATGCAAGGAGTGTTCTAAAGAAATTCCTTATGGACAATATTGCATCCGCAAAAGAGTATGTGCCTTACAACAAGGAGGAATATGTTGAGAATGTGACCGGTATGACCAATATTGTGGAAGACCCAATTGAACTTGCATATGATTTTCATGATGATGTTTATGTCGATACTTTGGTTAAGGCAGAAACGGACCAAGAATGGTTGCAAGGTTTGATAGAGGACCATGATATACATGAGGTGAATAATTCACTTGAATTTTTCAAGGATGAAGAGGATTCCGTGATACAAGAGATTGTGCAAGGTTTATCTAACCCTTTGCCTATTATTTCTTCTCCTTTACCTCTTATTGGTTTGAATGTATGTGCTTCGAGAATATTGTTGAATGACTTTGTTTCTCGTTTTCCGCCGTTAGAGATACTTGATTCTCATGCTATGCAGGTTATGGAACAAGAAACCGTGGAAGTACCCGACTTCTATATTCTTTATACATTTCCAAGTGTGGACAAGAATAAGTGTGGGGGAAACTTTTATCGGTTCATAGCTTCGTTTCTGTTTTATATTACTAATATTTGTGTGAAGCTAGTGTTTGCAAAACATGTTCTATGGAAGGATCCCCAACTTTTCAGATTGTTGGTATATGGGGAATGAATCTTGCAAGGATATAGTCGGGCCGTCGACTTTAAAACAAGCGCTTAGTGGGAGGCAACCCACCGGTTTTGTATCTTTACCTTTATCTTTTTATTTTTATGCATTTACTTTTATCTTTATTTTCTTTGTTTTTGCATATCATTTGCGGAATTTCCCACCTTGAACTTTCTTTGGACGATTCAAATTTTACATTGAGGACAATGTAAAGTTTAAGTGTGGGGGAGCATTTATATGTTTTAGTTTGTTTTATACATATAAACAACAACAAAAAAATGAGAAAAATTGAAAAACCAAGAAAAAATTGTGCTTTTTGAACTCCGAAATCTAGAAACTTGTGCCTTTAGGATGACACCATTAGTGGATGGAACCATTTTGAATGCAGGAGTTGAGGAACCAATTAACTTAAAAGGGGACGAATATAGCTCAGAAATCACAAATTAACATGATAGTTGTTACCATATCTCGGAATATCGCCATATCACATTCTATTTTTATTTTTCCATATTTATCTATTGTTCTCTAAGTGCTTTGGTGGGTCACTAAACATCGACGTGTTATTAGTGCTAGGATGAAATAGAGTGATTGAGTTACTAGAAAAAGAAAAAAAATGATGAAAAAAAAATATATCAAAAAAAAAAAAAAAAAAAAAAAGAGACCGACCAATTAGACCAAAACGGAATAAAGAATGACACTTGGGAATAGCAGTATGTGTGAAACGTAGTCCCTGTCTCCGTCGCCTAAACAAGCGTGGAATGCGGGATCCAAGGCAACTATCATGTACTTAGCCGACAAGAAGCATGCGCTTGGATCCAAAAGATCTAATCATGCCGTCTAAAAAAAAAAAAAAGAGAAATTGGATCCAGTTTGATCCAATCATAAAAAAAAAAAAAGGAAATTATTATTGTGTTGAATAAAGTCACTGTGGTTCCCTTGTATATGACCGGTGAGTTGATGTAGCATTCAAGCACTGTGACTCAATCCAATAGGATTAGGTTCATCTTAGCAAAGTGACCTTCAGACAGATATGGGAAACATCGAACACTTGTGAATATTCGCCAACATCTACATCTATATCCATCTTCTTAATATTTTCATTGTGATTGTGGTTTGTTAGTTTCCGAGTATTGTGGCTTGTTCGACTATCTAAATAGAGTTTATTTACTAATAATTGAATTGAATTTGCAAGGTATCTCCTCCTGTAGTCATTTTGGATTCATTCATTGATTTGTCATATATAGACGGAGTTTGGAATATAGGTTTTGTAGGTATATCTCTAGTAAACCTTCACGAGACTATAACTCGTCCACTAGGGACACCTAGGGGTTTAAAGGCTTGTTATTTATGCTAAAATTAACCGTAGCCTCGACGTCACGGAGTTGTTGTATTTTATTGTTTTGTTTGATTTGCTCGAGGACTAGCAAAGTCTAAGTGTGGGGGAATTTGATAGGTGTAGAATACACCGTATTTAATATCTAGTATTTATGCTTTCTTTGCGAGTTTTCTTGTAAATTATGTATCTTATGTTTGCTTTTGAGTTTATTAGGTGCAATGGAGTCATTTGGAGCGAAAAGAAGTGGAAATGGCTACAAAAGTGAAGTCACAAGTGAAGAAGGGCCAAAGACCCAGTGGAACTCGTTCAAATACAAGATTTCTACTTTTCATTGTGTAGAGGACGAGAAGATGAAGACAATGGCGAAAGAACGGAGTCATTCAGAGCTCGTATGAAGAAGTCATGGGCAAAAGAAGAACTCGGAAGACTAATATGGTAAACCGGTCATTTCATCGGCTAATACTAATGGGAGCCCAGCCACATGTTAAGAGGTAGCCAAAGAGGGCAACCATTTGATTCAAAACGGATTACTATAGACACCAGCTCAATTCACTAAGGGCCACCTCCTTCAGCTTATAATCCAAAAATTAGGTCGAGTCCGACCATGTTATCACACAGTTCAACTTTATCCTTACTGAACCAAGACAACATTGCTGCCAAGAGTGTATGCCGGCGAAATCTGGGTTGGTATGGCCAGTCGATATGTGTTAAGAAGGTATGAAGAGAATATGGGTTCATGGGTTAGTACTAAAACTCTAATTACAAACCAAGAAATCCAGGGAAGAACAAGGATTAGCAATACCAAGTTCATGATATCTTGAAGCCGCCAAGCAGGGAGAAGACTTGAGTTGCTTCCGTCAATCGATTGGAGATGAATAAATGTGATTTCAAAATGGGTCTTGTGTTGAATGTTTACAGGGAAGGAGATGGAATGGTTTAAGAATGAACAACAAGTTCAATGTGTATCAACAGCTTCTGGCATACAAGGTGTTTGTGAAAATCCCTGAGTGATGTTCTGGTGGAGAGATTCATGAAAAGAGATGGGTTCGATTGGAGAAACTACAAATGGGTTTTACTGTGATTGAGTGGAAGGCTATGAACGGCAGTTGAGCTCGGGAGAAGTAACATGAGGTTGCGTGGAAATGGAATTGTGAGTTTGCTGGTTTAAGCTGCAGCTGTGAGGCATTGCAGCTGTTCAATTGCCGTTGTTTGATTGGAGAAGCTACAACATTGAGATATCAGGACAAGATGGTGCTGAGTTGGTACTGAGGGTTAGAGCTGGAGGTGGTCTGGTGTTGGTATTGAATGGCGCAGAGGAGAGCAGTGGGTTATTAATGGAGCTTGCAGCAGCTTGTTATGGGTATTGCAGATGTATGCCTAGGTTGCCGTGGAGAAGCAGTAGGAAGGACTTTGAGTGCATCTGGAACTGGTGCTGCTGTACAATGAGCTACAGGAGTGAGTGTTGCTGCTATGACAGGAGTTGAAGGGAAGAACACTGATGCTGTGACTGGTTATGAGCTTGGTGCTGTAATAAGCAAACTATGAGACAGTTTGCCTGTGGAGCTGGAGTTGCAGGTCATTGACAATTTTTTGGCTACAAGTTAGAAGGTTGGGGTAATGGCAATGAGTTGCAGGCTAGCAGGAGGCTTTAGAAGATCTGAGATGTGAGCTGTTGGCTGCAATGGAGCAGCTGGGACTGGAGTTGTACCTGTGGTGTTGCAGGCTTTAAGGTGGTTGTGCTTGCCAGGAGCACTAGCTGGTTATGTTATGGCTGAGTTCTATGGTTAAACAGATAGGGGAGCTCGCTGTGGTGCTGTTGGCTATTGAATAGTAAGAATCTGAGAAGAGCTTGGCGGTGATCATTTCGACAGTTGACGATGATGGTAATGATTGATTGAATGGAGTGATGGTTTGGCTGGTAATCAGTGTGGGGTGGTCCATTGGTCTTGAGCCTGTGGTTCGTTTTCCATTGGTTTGCATTTGAATTCAACAGAGTCGAGAGCAGGGAAGATGCATTGCAGTGACTGAGCATCTATATGAGCAGTCGCAGAAAAGCTGTTTGTTGTTGCTGAGTTGAGCTGCATGGAGTGTGGCAGAGAATGGCTCATGGGTTGGTGCTGGATGTCGTTTAGCGGAATTGGTGATTGTCATGGGAAGATTGTGGTTAGCTTGTGATATACAGGGATGGAAGCAAGTATGGCCTTAGCTGTGTAGCAGAAGTCACAACCAAAAACGCAGAAATTGTGCGAAACGGAGCAGAAATGGTGAGCCGGTGGAACTAGTTTCGGTTGTCGGATTTCAGAACCGAGAGTGGGGATCGTAATGTTTCAATGAATCATGAAGGGGGTTCGAGTCGGATGCAAGAGTCGACGGTCGGATATATAAGCTACGAGTCGCGCTTTTGGGCGCGTTTTCGCAAGAATTCAAGAGTTAGTTTAGATGGTGCATTTGAAATATGGCTCTGAATTGTGAACTGAAGAGAATGATAGTGAGTTGCAAGGAGTTATGGTGGTCGGAGTCAAATTTACCGGTGACGGATTCCGGTGGCCGGTGACCGGATTCCGGCGATGCCGTCATCAATCCGGCGACCAGTTTTGGACCCAAAATTTCCAGAGATTTATTTTCACACATGGGCCTGGTGGACCACTTGGAGATGGGTTTTGAGAAGGTTTGACCTAAATTGGAATTGAAGAAACATATAAATAGAAAAGTCTTTCTCAAACCTAGAGATATCTCCATTAGGGAGACTTCTACTTTTGTTCTAGGGTTTCACATGATAGGTTCTTCTAAACTTTCTATGATGATTTCCAAAAACACAAGTAACTAAGTTTTTATTATTGGTTGAAGATGTAGTTGGATTTTGCAACCAAGTTATGATTTTTATGAATTAGTTTTCTCTCAATATTATCGTTTGATTTCTACGGGTTATAATAATTGCATGATTGATGTATTGCAATATGATTGAATGTTTGCTTAGTTAAGTCTAGAATTGATTGAACTCACATCCATATCTATAGCTATTTTAGGTTTTTCATCAAGCGATAACCTTGAATACGAGTAGCATGATATGATTCTAGGTTGTAGTGATACATCCTTGTAGTCATATGTAGAAATTGACCTTTGTTCGAATTGTTTGCGCAATGTATTTCAATTGCATTGATTATCCTATTTCGAAACTTAATGCTCCTAGGAATTGAACTTGATTAGCGCAAGGCGTTAGGTTATTCTTTAGGTAGAATTCACATACGCAGCTAATGTATGTGTGATGAATTAGGAAATTTACGGAGTATTCTTGCGATAAGGTATTCTATGGCTTTTGATGATAGCGAGATTAAATACGAATTCTATTCGTATATTCATAAACTTGTTTACAATTGAAGATGAAACCTTTATCCAATATTTTCACATCCTTGATTCGCGTACTTTGTTTGCTTTTCGTTTATTTTTATTTACATAATCACAAAACTTCCTGGTGTTATTTATAGGGAACCATAACAATTTGACAACCAAGACCTCTCTCAGGAACGATCCTTTCTTGCCCTTGCTTCATTATATATTTTGAGTAGTAAGAAAGTGTAATTTATATTTGTGACGCTGACAACCGCGATCAAATTTGGCGCCGATTTTCTTAGGGAGGCAACGGTTGTTAATTGTTTTTGGTTTCTTATTTTTGTTTTTAGTGTTTTTCTTATTCTTTGGTTCTTATTCGAGTTTTGAGAATCTCGTTTCAGGTACCAATTTCTATGGACGGAGCTTATTGGAGCAATCAATACGGGTTTCAACCTCAACAACATGAAAACTATCACCCTTATGGGGAATACAATCAAAACCAATCCTTTGGTTATGGTCAATATTCCACGTACCCTTTTAGTTGTTCTCATACATTCCAACCTTCTTACGGTGGGTATGTAAGTGAGCAACCACAAGGAGGGGAGACTAGTTGTACTCCTATTAATTTTTCCTCTAGTTTGGTAGATGAAATGCAACAATTTATGGACAGCATGGAGTCAATTTGTGGACAACCAATCGTGGAACCAATTTCATCGACCGAATGTGCTCATGGTATGTTTGGCCCAATTTCTGATCGTAGTTATGATCATCCACCCATTCAAAGGGAAGATAATTGGCCTAACAATACTGAAGTAAGTAATTCTACTTTTTCTTTGTCGAATGAGCTTTACAAACAAATGGAACACTATATTCAGAATTTGGATGGAACACTCCAAGAGCTTCAAAAAGGTGTTTCCACTTTAAGAAAGGGCATTGATGAGTACAAGGAGGAAATGAATAATTATGTTGAAAAAGGCGAACCTTTGGGGACTTTTGTTGATATTTGTGTAGTTAACTCAACTCTTGATCGTAATAATGATCATTCACCTATTCAAAAGGATGAGTTAGAGATTAGCAACACTAAATTCAGCGAGGGCCAATCTTATGATGACTATGATAGTGATGACGGTGATTATGATACATTGCTTGAAACAACTCATGGTGACATCCCCGAGGAGTGTACAATGGAGTCTTTTTGCGATCAAGGTGAAGACAAAGAGGAATATGTTGACACTTGTGTAGATTACTCAAGCATTGATCTTTATAATGATCAAGAACCTATTCAAAAGGTAGAGCTTGAGGATGATGCAAGGAGTGTTCTAAAGAAATTCCTTATGGACAATATTGCATCCGCAAAAGAGTATGTGCCTTACAACAAGGAGGAATATGTTGAGAATGTGACCGGTATGACCAATATTGTGGAAGACCCAATTGAACTTGCATATGATTGTAATGATGATGTTTATGTCGATACTTTGGTTAAGGCAGAAACGGACGAAGAATGGTTGCAAGGTTTGATAGAGGACCATGATATACATGAGGTGAATAATTCACTTGAATTTTTCAAGGATGAAGAGGATTCCGTGATACAAGAGATTGTGCAAGGTTTATCTAACCCTTTGCCTATTATTTCTTCTCCTTTACCTCTTATTGGTTTGAATGTATGTTCTTCGAGAATATTGTTGAATGACTTTGTTTCTCGTTTTCCGCCGTTAGAGATACTTGATTCTCATGCTATGCAGGTTATGGAACAAGAAACCGTGGAAGTACCCGACTTCTATATTCTTTATACATTTCCAAGTGTGGACAAGAATAAGTGTGGGGGAAACTTTTATCGGTTCATAGCTTCGTTTCTGTTTTATATTACTAATATTTGTGTGAAGCTAGTGTTTGCAAAACAGGTTCTATGGAAGGATCCCCAACTTTTCAGATTGTTGGTATATGGGGAACGAATCTTGCAAGGATATAGTCGGGCCGTCGACTTTAAAACAAGCGCTTAGTGGGAGGCAACCCACCGGTTTTGTATCTTTACCTTTATCTTTTTATTTTTATGCATTTACTTTTATCTTTATTTTCTTTGTTTTTGCATATCATTTGCGGAATTTCCCACCTTGAACTTTCTTTGGACGATTCAAATTTTACATTGAGGACAATGTAAAGTTTAAGTGTGGGGGAGCATTTATATGTTTTAGTTTGTTTTATACATATAAACAACAACAAAAAAATGAGAAAAATTGAAAAACCAAGAAAAAAATTGTGCTTTTTGAACTCCGAAATCTAGAAACTTGTGCCTTTAGGATGACACCATTAGTGGATGGAACCATTTTGAATGCAGGAGTTGAGGAACCAATTAACTTAAAAGGGGACGAATATAGCTCAGAAATCACAAATTAACATGATAGTTGTTACCATATCTCGGAATATCGCCATATCACATTCTATTTTTATTTTTCCATATTTATCTATTGTTCTCTAAGTGCTTTGGTGGGTCACTAAACATCGACGTGTTATTAGTGCTAGGATGAAATAGAGTGATTGAGTTACTAGAAAAAGAAAAAAAATGATGAAAAAATATATATGAAAAAAAAAAAAAAAAGAGACCGACCAATTAGACCAAAACGGAATAAAGAATGACACTTGGGAATAGCAGTATGTGTGAAACGTAGTCCCTGTCTCCGTCGCCTAAACAAGCGTGGAATGCAGGATCCAAGGCAACTATCATGTACTTGCTGACAAGAAGCATGCGCTTGGATCCAAAAGATCTAATCATGCCGTCTAAAAAAAAAAGAAAAATTGGATCCAGTTTGATCCAATCATATAAAAAAAAAAAGAAGAAATTATTATTGTGTTGAATAAAGTCACTTCTGGTTCCCTTGTATATGCCAGTGAGTTGATGTAGCATTCAGCACCAACAGCTCAATCCAATAGGATTAGGTTCATCTTAGCAGTGACCTTCAGACAGATATGGGAAACATCGAACACTTGTGAATATTCGCCAACATCTACATCTATATCCATCTTCTTAATATTTTCATTGTGATTGTGGTTTGTTAGTTTCCGAGTATTGTGGCTTGTTCGACTATCTAAATAGAGTTTATTTACTAATAATTGAATTGAATTTGCAAGGTATCTCCTCCTGTAGTCATTTTGGATTCATTCATTGATTTGTCATATATAGACGGAGTTTGGAATATAGGTTTTGTAGGTATATCTCTAGTAAACCTTCACGAGACTATAACTCGTCCACTAGGGACACCTAGGGGTTTAAAGGCTTGTTATTTATGCTAAAATTAACCGTAGCCTCGACGTCACGGAGTTATTGTATTTTATTGTTTTGTTTGATTTGCTCGAGGACTAGCAAAGTCTAAGTGTGGGGGAATTTGATAGGTGTAGAATACACCGTATTTAATATCTAGTATTTATGCTTTCTTTGCGAGTTTTCTTGTAAATTATGTATCTTATGTTTGCTTTTGAGTTTATTAGGTGCAATGGAGTCATTTGGAGCGAAAAGAAGTGTAATTGGCTACAAAAGTGAAGTCACAAGTGAAGAAGGGCCAAAGACCCAGTGGAACTCGTTCAAATACAAGATTTCTACTTTTCATTGTGTAGAGGACGAGAAGATGAAGACAATGGCGAAAGAACGGAGTCATTCAGAGCTCGTATGAAGAAGTCATGGGCAAAAGAAGAACTCGGAAGACTAATATGGTAAACCGGTCATTTCATCGGCTAATACTAATGGGAGCCCAGCCACATGTTAAGAGGTAGCCAAAGAGGGCAACCATTTGATTCAAAACGGATTACTATAGACACCAGCTCAATTCACTAAGGGCCACCTCCTTCAGCTTATAATCCAAAAATTAGGTCGAGTCCGACCATGTTATCACACAGTTCAACTTTATCCTTACTGAACCAAGACAACATTGCTGCCAAGAGTGTATGCCGGCGAAATGGGGTTGGTATGGCCGTCGAGATGTGTTAAGAAGGTATGAAGAGAATATGGGTTCATGGGTTAGTACTAAAACTCTAATTACAAACCAAGAAATCCAGGAAGAACAAGGATTAGCAATACCAAGTTCATGATATCTTGAAGCCGCCAAGCGGGAGAAGACTTGAGTTGCTTAGTCAATCGATTGGAGATGAATAAATGTGATTTCAAAATGGGTCTTGTGTTGAATGTTTACAGGGAAGGAGATGGAATGGTTTAAGAATGAACAACAAGTTCAATGTGTATCAACAGCTTCTGGCATACAAGGTGTTTGTGAAAATCCCTGAGTGATGTTCTGGTGGAGAGATTCATGAAGAGAGATGGGTTCGATTGGAGAAACTACAAATGGGTTTTACTGTGATTGAGTGGAAGGCTATGAACGGCAGTTGAGCTCGGGAGAAGTAACATGAGGTTGCGTGGAAATGGAATTGTGAGTTTCTTTGGTTTAAGGCTGTATTGTGAGGCATTGCGGGTTGTTCAATTGCCGTTGTTTGATTGGAGAAGCTACAACATTGAGATAGCAGGACAAGATGGTGCTGAGTTGGTACTGAGGGTTAGAGCTGGAGGTGGTCTGGTGTTGGTATTGAATGGCGCATAGGAGAGCAGTGGGTTATTAATGGAGCTTGCAGCAGCTTGTTATGGGTATTGCAGATGTATGCCTAGGTTGCCGTGGAGAAGCAGTAGGAAGGACTTTGAGTGCATATGGAACTGGTGCTGCTGTACAATGAGCTACAGGAGTGAGTGTTGCTGCTATGACAGGAGTTGAAGGAAGAACAACGATCTTTGGATTGGTTATGAGCTTGGTGCTGTAATAAGCAAACTATGAGACAGTTTGCCTGTGGAGCTGGAGTTGCAGGTCATTGACAATTTTGTGGCTACAAGTTAGAAGGCTGGGGTAATGGCAATGAGTTGCAGGCTAGCAGGAGGCTTTAGAAGATCTGAGATGTGAGTTGTTGGCTGCAATGGAGCAGCTGGGACTGGAGTTGTACCTGTGGTGTTGCAGGCTTTAAGGTGGTTGTGCTTGCCAGGAGCACCAGCTGGTTATGTTATGGCTGAGTTCTATGGTTAAACAGATAGGGGAGCTCGCTGTGGTGCTGTTGGCTATTGAGTAGTAAGAATCTGAGAAGAGCTTGGCGGTGATCATTTCGGCTTGATTGACGATGATGGTAATGATTGATTGAATGGAGTGATGGTTTTTTGTAATCGGTGTGGGGTGGTCCATTGGTCTTGAGCCCGTGGTTCGTTTTCCATTGGTTTGCATTTGAATTCAATGAGTCGAGAGCGAGGAAGTTGCATTGCAGTGGATCGAGCATCTATATGAGCGAGCCGTGAAAAAGCCGTTTGTTGTTCTTTGAGTTGAATTGCATGGAGTGTGGCAGAGAATGGCTCATGGGTTGGTGCTGGATGTCGTTTAGCGGAATTGGTGATTGTCATGGGAAGATTGTGGTTAGCTTGTGATATACAGGGATGGAAGCAAGTATGGCCTGAGCTGTGTAGCAGAAGTCACAACCAAAAACGCAGAAATTGTGCGAAAACGGAGCAGAAATGGTGAGCCGGTGGAACTAGTTTCGGTTGTCGGATTTCAGAACCGAGAGTGGGGATCGTAATGTTTCAGTGAATCATGAAGGGGGTTCGAGTCGGATGCAAGAGTCGACGGTCGGATATATAAGATACGAGTCGCGCTTTTGGGCGCGTTTTCGCAAGAATTCAAGAGTTAGTTTAGATGGTGCATTTGAAATATGGCTCTGAATTGTGAACTGAAGAGAATGATAGTGAGTTGCAAGGAGTTATGGTGGTCGGAGGCAAGTTCAGGTGGTCGGAGTCAAATTTCCCGGTGACGGATTCCGGTGGCCGGTGACCGGATTCCGGCGATGCCATCATCAATCCGGCGACCAGTTTTGGACCCAAAATTTCCAGAGATTTATTTTCACACATGGGCCTGGTGGACCACTTGGAGATGGGTTTTGAGAAGGTTTGACCTAAATTGGAATTGAAGAAACATATAAATAGAAAAGTCTTTCTCAAACCTAGAGATATCTCCATTAGGGAGACTTCTACTTTTGTTCTAGGGTTTCACATGATAGGTTCTTCTAAACTTTCTATGATGATTTCCAAAAACACAAGTAACTAAGTTTTTATTATTGGTTGAAGATGTAGTTGGATTTTGCAACCAAGTTATGATTTTTATGAATTAGTTTTCTCTCAATATTATCGTTTGATTTCTACGGGTTATAATAATTGCATGATTGATGGATTGCAATATGATTGAATGTTTGTTTAGTTAAGTCTAGAATTGATTGAACTCACATCCATATCTATAGCTATTTTAGGGTTTTTCATCAAGCGATAACCTTGAATACGAGTAGCATGATATGATTCTAGGTTGTAGTGATACATCCTTGTAGTCATATGTAGAAATTGACCTTTGTTCGAATTGTTTGCGCAATGTATTTCAATTGCATTGATTAGCCTATTTTCGAAACTTAATGCTCCTAGGAATTGAACTTGATTAGCGCAAGGCGTTAGGTTATTCTTTAGGTAGATTTCACATATGCAGCTCTAATGTGTGTGTGATGAATTAGGAAATTTACGGAGTATTCTTGCGATAAGGTATTCTATGGCTTTTGATGATAGCGAGATTAAATACGAATTCTATTCATATATTCATAAACTTGTTTACAATTGAAGATGAAACCTTTATCCAATATTTTCACATCCTTGATTTGCGTACTTTATTTGCTTTTTGTTTATTTTTATTTACACAATCACAAAACTACCGGTGTTATTTATATAGGAAACCATAACAATTTGACAACCAAGACCTCTCTCGGGATCGATCCTTTCTTGCCCTTGCTATATTTATATTTTGAGTAGTAAGAAAGTGTAATTTATTTTTGACGCTTACGACCGCGATCAGCACTCAAGTGCCAATGGCAAATCATGCCAGCCACACCAAACGCGCCAAAGCATGCCAACCATGCTAGACGCACCTCTGTGCCAATGACAAATCATGCCGTCCACACCTAGCCTAAGCTAGTCGCGCCATGCCAAACGCATTCTTCCTTGGCCCTAGCTACGCTAGTCACACCACGCCAAGCCAAACACCCTTACCTTGGCCCTAGCCGCACCTCTATGCCAATAGCAAATCATGCCAGCCGCACCAAACGCGCCAATCTATGCCAACCATGCTAGCCGCACCTCTGTGCCAATGGAAAATCATGCCAGCCACACCAAATGCACCAAACTATGCCAACCATGCTAGCCGCACCTCTGTGCCAATGGCAAATCATGCCACTCCATGCCAATGGAAAATCACCCACACCTAGCCCAAGCTAGCCGCGCCATGCCAAACGCACTCCCCTTGGCCCTAGCTACGCTAGTCACACCAAGCCAAGCCAAACACACTTACGCTTTGCCCTAGCCACACCAGCCCAAGCTCGTGCTAATGGCAAATCATGCCAGCCACACCAAACGCGCCAAAGCATGCCAACCATGCTAGCCGCACCTCTATGCCAATGGAAAATCATGCCAGCCACACCTAGCCCAAGCTAGCCGCGCCATGCAAAATGCACTCTGCCTTGGCCCTAGCTACGCTAGTCACACCACGCCAAGACAAAGATCGCCAACCATGCCCTAGCCGCACCTCTGTGCCAATGGCAAATCATGCCATCCACACCAAACGCGCCAAAGCATGGCAACCATGTTAGTCGCACCCCTGTGCAAATGGCAAATCATGCCAGCCACACCAAACGCGCCAAAGCATGCCAACCATGCTAGCCGCACCTCCGTGCCAATGGAAAATCATGTCAGCCACACCTAGCCCAAGCTAGCCGCGCCATGCCAAACGCACTTCGCCTTGGCCCTAACTACGCCGGTCACACCACGCCAAGCCAAACACCCTTACCTTGGCCCTAGCCGCGCCATGCCAAAGTAGCGCCCGCGCCTAGGCTTGCAAACCGTGCAACCTAGGCCAAATTGGCCGATCATGCCATTGGTACATGCCAACACGCATCGATGGCAGCTTTTCTTACCAAGCCGTGGCCCTAATGGCCGAGCATGCCATTGGCACATGCCAACACGCATCGCTGGTAACTTTTCTTACCAAGCGGTGGCCCTAATGGCCAAGCATGCCATTGGCACATGCCAACACGCATCGCTGGTAGCTTTTCTTACCAAAGCCGTGCCATTACATGGCCAACATGCATGCCATTGGCACATGCCAACACGCACACGCTGGTAGCTTTTCTTACCAAGCCTTGACCCTAATGGCCACTCATGCCATTGGCACACGCCAACACGCATCGCTGGTAGCTTTTCTTACTAGGCCGTGACCCTAATGGCCACGCATGTCATTGGCATGTGCCAACACGCATCGCTGGTAGCTTTTCTTACTAAGCCATGGCCCTAATGTCCGAGCGTGCCATTGGCACATGCCAACATGCTCACTGGTAGCTTTCATTACCTAGCCGTGGCCCTAATGGCCGTGCGTGCCATTGACACATGCCAAACACTCACGCTGGTGGCCTAACTTGCAAGCCATGCAACCTAGGCCAACTTGGCCGTACGTGCCATTGGTACATGCCAAAACCCACGCTGGTAGCCTAACTTGCAAACCATGCAACCTACCACCAAGGCATTCCGCACATGCCATTCGCACATGCCTTACACGCCACTAGAAGCCCGGCATTGCCACTTACACTCAACATGCAACCTACCACCAAGGCATTGCCATTGGCACATGCCACACACGCCACTAGCAGCCGGGCATTGCCACTTGCACTCAAGGTGGAACCCGCAACAAAGGCATTCCGCACATGCCATTGGCACATGCCACACGCGCCACTAGCAGCGCCACTTGCACTCAAGGTGCAACCAACACTCGAGACATCAACACAAACCGGGGATGCTTTCCAGTGGTCTTGGTTTGGCGGTCACAAAGATGCATGCATACACTATGCTCACATTAAGAAAGCGTGAATAGGAATAAAGCGGTCAAATAAATGAGGAAATAATGGTGAAAACGTTTTCACCCATAAACACCATGCGGTTACCACCTCCTCCCATTATTTCACCCTTTACTCTCTTCCTTCATGAGGCCAGGTACGTTTCAATCTCGACTTGTATAAATAGGTCTTATCTATTTCCACCATACAACAAGTCTCGGTCAAAGAGAAAAACACAACACTCTCGTAAAAGGCAACTTTGCAAGCTCTCCAAAAAGCTTTCATCTCTTGCAAGTTTCCGAAGCTTTCACTTTTCGATACAAGTCGAGACACTACTCACCTGCACTATTCTGGTCTCAACACCTTTCTTTGCTTCCTCCCCAAATCAACCCTTCTCCTCCACTTTGTGACCGAAGCAAGTCCGGAACGGCCATTTCTTGGTTTAGGCCGGACTTGCATGATTGATCTCTAGAATCTAGAAAGTGCTCACGTGCAACACATTTGTTTAGGGTTTAAACCAGCTTTCTCACTCACCTACCGAATTTACCAAAATCGGCGGAAACGATTTTTACCCATAAACAATTGGCGACCACAATGGGAGGATTGATCTATCGGCTACAATGTCGAATGTCGATCTCGTTCTTCGACCCAAATGTCAAGATGGTAGGGGAAGGCGACTCAATCCGACTCAACTACCGTGACAACCCTAAGTTACAATCGTAAAGACTACACAAGAAAACTGGGACTCGGTCAAGATGCTACCAAGAATTGGGGACTTGCTGGAGATGCTACCAAAGAAAGCCGCCTTTTACATGGAGAGGGGCGTGTTCGCAGAAAAAAAAACTATGAAGTGAGTAAATTTAGACTGGGCAAGATATACGATCCGTTTTTAGGTTCTTAGTAAAACCGTCATACTATTGCGTCTTGTGCCGATTGCTATCACACACTTTCATAAAAGCAATATTCCTCTCACAAAACATAATCGAGTTATATTATCAAAACCATTCATCCTAGTAAATAATCTAATATCCTCAAAAGCTACCAGTTGTCTATCAAAACCGGTCGAACTTTGAACCAGACATCCAATATGTTTTTCAAAAAAAAAAAAAGAAGAAGAACCTAAATGAAAGTTTAACAGAGAAACATTCAAGGAAAATCATCCAACAGAGGTCTGCTCTTCTTGGAGAAAGTCAACTTTGCATCTTCAAGAGCCGCTCTCTTCATAGTCAACATCTTGGAAAGTTTTTCGAGTTCTACCTCTTGTCGTGCAATCTCCTCTCGCAGTAAAGGCTTTGATCGCCGCATCTTTCGACTTTGGATCTCAAAGAAGGCCTTCGACAAACCACGAAGCGTTGAACTCCTTTTCTACACACACGTCGCGATGGTGCTCCCAGTCGGCAATAACGTCTTCAGAAACGGTGTGACCAGTCACCTCACGCATGTCCTCGATGGAAGATAAAGCCTCTTCCACACGCTTAACCGCAAATCGACTAGTGATCTTCTTGGTTGTGGCCATATGTCCATACTTCTCCCAGATTTTGGTGTACAACGCCTCATACTTAGCCAGCACGCTGAAACCGCCAACCAAAGACATGACCCGGATAAGGAACCAAGTACGGGGGATCGAAAATAGCGCCTGTAACTGGACTCACGACTCGCAAAGGGTATTTTTCCATGTCTACGGCAGCAACCATCATGGAATCATCCACCGTTTGAACCACATTTGTGCCCTGCGATTGGCTAACTCCCATCTCCAAGTCACCGGCGGTGGTCACAAAAGGCAAGTTTTCATGTGGCTCCGCCCCAGAATCGTCTTCCGAACCGGATTTCTCCTACGAACTTGAGTTAGACATTTTTCAAAAAAAAAAAAATCGAAGAAGAAAGAAAAGAAGCGCGAAACTCACCGAACCACTTCCCGAAAAAGAACCAAGTGTTGTCGAAGAATCACTCTCACTTGTCGAACTTTCTTTTTCTCCGGCTCATCACCGTTATGAGAAGGCTCTGGTGTCGCCGAAATTCTTCAAGAAATTGTCGTCTCCCGGCAACGCAAGGGCAAACAAAGCATTAACACTATTGAAGCCCCTTGAAGAAACAAGACACATGTTTTCAGCAGAAATTCACGTGTTTTGAGACAAACCAACAAGGAGGAGACACATACCCGGTTATTGGAAGAACGAAAAGACACGAGAGGGCGGAGGATCTTTTGAAACCGCCCGAACCCGCCAAAGACGATTCTTCGTTCTCTGTTCCTTTGCTCGGGGACTTTCCGAGTTGGGCAACTTTCGCTGAGATCTCTCAACATTGGATACTTCTTCAAAATCGCTGGGGAAGGTTTACAACGAACATTCTCCACCACGTTATTTACAAAATCTTAGATCATAATGAACTCATCGTACCATAACTCATTATAGCCAAAAGTCGTCGGGTTACTCTTCCCGCTTGAAAGAAGGGAAGTGATACCGGCTCAAGGGCAATCGGCATTGAGGGAGGCACGCAATGAATCCTTAGGAACCACCGGCTAGTAAGCAAGAGGCACCCCTTGATCGAAACCCATGTGACGAGCAAAGACGGTCAATATTGTAAGCGGCTATTCTGAAAGATCCCATGAAGAAAGACGACATATAACCGGACATGCAGCTTTGAATAAACAAGTTTTCACCAACACTCAAGCTGCCGTCGAAGACAAAGACATGATCGGAGCAGTAATCAAAGGTGTCAATTTGAGTCACCGACCTATGGACCGGCTCCCATGGGCGAAAATCGATTTCATGCGACTTATCGAGAAGACTAACCAAGCTCATGCCAACTCTTGGACGCCTGTTCACCCATCGAAGAATTCCGGAGCCGCCCCAACTCGCGGGAATCGAAGGCAACGGTTTTGAGCGTACTTTCAAAGTGCTCCCATAACCAGGCTTGCAGAAAAGCAACGTGCACATATGAATCCACTTTCATGAAACCATTCGAAACTCGCATGTTCGCAACTAGGTGATCCAGATGCACGTACAGGGAACCAAGGAATAGTTTGCCAATGGGAAGAACTTCACCTTTTTCCAACTTCACATCAATCACTAGCAACTCTGGTCTTATTTCCTTCTTGCCAGAACCGTCATCAAGAATGTCTCTAGACAACCTAGAGAGCCAAAATGCCGCAACGTGAAGATCATCGTTTTTTCGTTTAGGTTCCACTAGTCCGGAAACCATTGAGATATCCACCAGCCGTAAAAGCACCTTTCATCCTCTTCCGGACAAAATCCTTTGACTTCGCAGTGGAGTATTTTCGAGAGAAATCTCCCAACTTAGCGGCAAGGTCATCCCGCATCTTCTCCTCACCTTCAGACAATTGGATGTTAAGATTCCCGGTTACCGGGAGATTCAGCAAGAGAGCCACACTCTCCAAGAAGAAAGTTATTTCACCCCATATACATATGATTGTATGGGTGTCCGAACACCATCTGGAGATGAAAGCAACCAAGCCCGGGATATCTTTCCTAATCTAGAGACTTACTGAAGCTCGACAAGATCAATAATCTGCGCGCCGAGTCAAGTTGGTATTTATGTTCTCCTTACTCACCATGAACTCAACCCATCTATCAAAAGAACGCAATGGGCTTTGACACATCCTGAAATCAATGTTGGAAGGAGAATATACCCATTTATGAAGACAGAACCGTATGGTGTTCTCTGGGCGAACCGAACGTGTTTTCTTTTCATCTTCACCACCGGTTAACAAAATTGTCACGAAACCTGAGTGATTCTTCCGAGAAGGGGCGAGGGGTTTGGCAAAGAATTCATCATCCGTGTTTGGTTTGGAATTATGAACATCCTTCGATGAAGCAAAATTTTGTTCAGGTAACATCTTGTCGGATTTCTTCATAACAATTTGGTAACAAGATATCTCGAACAAAACAAACGGAGAAAGACGAAATTATCTCCCGACACATAACCGCACCCAACAAAAGGAAAACCCGGAAAACAAAAAAAAAAAAAGGGTATTCTCTACGGGTTCAAAATCGCACGCAAAGATTTTCTTCAGTCTCCGAAATTCATATATGCAATATTTCCTATGGGTTCAAGTTATATGAAGCACATATATATATGGAGTATTCTTCTTCTCGGGATTCATATACAAGATTCTCTACGGGTTCAAAATCGCACATGCAATTTTTTCAGTGGTTCAAAATTATATACGCAAAGATTTTATACGGGCTCAAGTGCGTCTACGGGCAAAAGATCCTTCTTCGGGTTCAAAAAATATGTACGTAGTATTTTCTACAGGCTCGAATGCGTCTATGGTATCCTTCTTCGGGTTCAAAATTATATATGGAGCATTTTTGTACGGGTTCGAATCATATATGCAGTATTTCCCTTGGGTGCATATATACAATATTTTCTACAAGAAGCACGCCAAGAAATCATATGCGCAATATCATTGCAAGGATTATAAAAGAAAAATGCCTACTCTTAGGGTTTGCACCTACATGAAAAGGGAAACAAGAGAAGTACTGGAAGACATACCTGGAAGCCGGTTTTTCTTTGTGACTCTGCCGCTAGTATGAAAAGATGAAAGAACAAAGTGCAAGATGAGAGAAAGGGATTTTATATATATGGGCGTGAAGATTCTAAAATAGGAAGGATTTCCTTTACCAAAAATCGTGCGTATAAGGAACGGCCCACAAGGGCGCCCAACTTCCGAACGCCCAAGTTGCACCCGGTCCCACCCGCCTGCGCCTAACTCCCAAGCACCGCCCAAGCAACACCGGTCTCACCAATTGCTCTCAACTTCCCAATGTAGCCCAAGTTGCACCTGGTCCCACCAATTGCGCCTAACTTCCCAATGACCGTCCAAGTCGCGCTTTAGCACGCTCACCTTCCTTCCCTTGCGCCTGGTCCCACCATCTAGCACGCTCAGTTTCCCAACTCGCTTCAACTTCTCAATGCCGCCCAGCTTCCTGTCTCTCAATGATGTTGACTTCCCAATCGTGCCAACCTCCCGATTTGTGAAAAACTGCCAGAGGCAAGGATTCCAAATCCTATCTATAAAAAGGTCAGACAAGCCTCCTCAATTCTCTTTACGATTTACTGCTAATAGTTTGTCACCATCTTATGCTTACCTTGTAACAAAGCCCCTGTTCCGAGCTAAGAAGGGGGCTTAATGTCGATGGTTGTTTTTAGACAAAGGGTAAAATCGTAAAAACCCCGAATAACCTAATGTCACCGGTGCCACATTTATTAGAACATTTAATGCATGTAGTCAGTAATTAATAGGGGGTATTTTTCAAATTAGAGTTACAATGAGCAAAACCCTAATTCCCCTTTGTGCCAATAGCAAATCATGTCAGCCACAACAAACGCGCCAAATCATGACAACCATGCTAGATGCACCCATGTGCCAATGGAAAATCATGCCAGCCACACCAAACGCGCCAAAGCATGCCAACCATGCTAGCCGCACCTCTGTGCCAATGGAAAATCATCCCAGCCACACCTAGTCCAAGCTAGCCGCGCCATGCCAAACGCACTCTTCCTTTGCCCTAGCTACGCTAGTCACACCATGCCAAGCCAAACACCCTTACCTTGGCCCTAGCCGCACCTCTGTGCCAATGGAAAATCATGCCAGCCACACCAAACGTGCCAAAGCATGCCAACCATGCTATCCGCACCTCTGTGCCAATGGCAAATCATGCCAGCCACACCTAGCCAAAACTAGCCGCGCCATGCCAAACTCACTTTGCTTTAGCCCTAGATACGCTAGTCACACCAAGCCAAGACAAACACCCTTACCTTGGACCTAGCCGCACCTCTGTGCTAATGGCAAATCATGCCAGCCATATTAAACGCGCCCAAGCATGCCAACCATGCTAGCCACACCTCTGTGCCAATGGCAAATCATGCCAGCCACACCTAGCCCAAGCTAGCCACGCCATGCCAAACACACTCTGCCTTGGCCCTAGCTATGCTAGTCACACCACGCCAAGCCAAACACCCTTACCTTGGCCCTAGCAGCCATCCACCTCATGCCAATGGGAAATCATGCCAGCTATGTTAGTCACACCAAACGCGCTAAAGCATGCCAACCATGCTAGCCGCACCAGGTGCCAATGGAAAATCATGCTAGCCAAACCAACGCGCCAAAGCATGCAAACCATGCTAGACACACCTCTGTGCCAATGGCAAATCATGCCAGCCACACCTAGCCCAAGCTATCGCGCCATGCCAAATGCACTCTGCCTTGGCCCCAGCTACGCTGGTCACACCACGCCAAGCCAAACACCCTTACCTTGGCCCTAGCTGCGCCATGCCAAAGTAGCACCCGCGCCTAGTCTTGCAAACCGTGCAACCTAGGCCAAATCGGCCGAGCATGCCATTGGCACATGCCAACACGCATCAGTGATAGCTTTTCTTACCAAGCCGTGGCCCTAATGGCCGAGCATGCCATTGGCACATGCCAACACGCATCGCCGGTAGCTTTTCTTACCAAGACGTGGGCTCTAATGGCCGAGCATGCCATTGGCACATGCCAACACGCATCACGGTACCTTTTTACCAAGTCGTGACCCTAATGGCTACGCATGCCATTGGCACACGCCAACACGCATCGCCGGTAGCTTTTCTTACCAAGTCGTGACCCTAATGGCCACGCATGCCATTGGCACATGCCAACACGCATCGCGGTAGCTTTTCTTACTGTGCCGTGACCCTAATGGCCACGCATGCCATTGGCACATGCCAACACGCATCGCGGGTAGCTTTTCTTACCACGTCGTGGCCCTAATGGCCGAGCGTGCCATTGGCACATGCCAACACGCTCGCTGGTAGCTTTTCATTACCTAGTCGTGGCCCTAATGGACGTGCGTGCCATTGACACATGCCAAACACGCACGCTGGTGGCCTAACTTGCAAGCCGTGCAACCTAGGCCAACTTGGCCAAACGTGCCATTAGCACATGCCAAAACCCACGCTGGTAGCCTAACTTGCAAACCGTGCAACCTACCACCAAGGCATTCCGCACATGCCATTAGCACATGCCACACACGCCACTAGCAGCTCTGGCATTTCCACTTACACTCAACATGCAACCTACCACCAAGGCATTCCGCACATGCCATTGGCACATGCCACACACGCCACTAGCATCTCTGGCATTGCCACTTGCACTCAAGGTGCAACCCGCAACAAAGGCATTCCGCACATGCCATTGGCACATGCCACACGTGCCACTAGCAGCGCCACTTGCACTCAAGGTGCAACCAACACTTGAGACATCAACACAAACTGGGGGATGCTTTTCAGGGTCTTGGTTTGGCGGTCACAGCATGCAGCTGTTTATAGGTGAAAATCGTTTTCGCCGATTTTGGTAAATTCGGTAGGTGAGTGAGAAACTGGTTTAAACCCTAAACAAATGTACTGCACGTGAGCACTTTATAGATTCGAGATATCAATATGTACAAGTCCGGCCTAAACCAAGAAATGGTCGTTCCAGACTTGCTTCGGTCACAAAGTGGAGGAGAAGGGGTTGATTTGGGGAGGGAAGCAAAGAAAGGTGTTGATACCGAGAATAGTGCAGGAGAGTAGTGTCTCGACGTGTATCGTAAAGTGAAAGCTAGGAAGCTTGCAAGAGATGAAAGCCTTTTGGAGAGCTTGCAAAGTTGCCTTTTCCGAGAGTGTTGTATTTTTCTCCCGACCGAGACTTGTTGTCCGTGGAAATAGGTAAAACCTATTTATACAAGTCGAGATTGAAACGACTCTGCCTCATGAAGGAAGAGAGTAAAGGGTGAAATAATGGGAGGAGGTGGCTTAGCATGGTTTTTATGGGTGAAAACGTTTTCACCATTATTTCCTCATTTATTTGACCGCTTTATTCCTTTTCACGCTTTCTTAATGTGAGCGTAGTGTACGCTGTAAGCCGTGACCGCCAAACCAAAACCCCGGGAAAGCATCCCCCGGTTGTGTTGATGTCTCGAGTGTTGGTTGCATCTCGAGTGCAAATGGTGCCGCTAGTGGCGCATGTGGCATGTACCATTGGCATGTGTGGAATGCCTTTGTTGCGGGTTGCACCTTGAGTGCAATTGGTAATGCCAGAACTGCTACTGGCGTGTGGCATGTGCCAATGGTGTGTGTGGAATGCCTTGGTGGTAGGTTGCACGGTTTGCAAGTTAGGCTACCAACGTGTGTGTTTGGCATGTGCGAGAATGCCTTGGTGGTAGGTTGCACGGTTGCAAGTTAGGCCACCCACAGTGTGCGTTGGCATGTGTCAATGGCACGCATGGCCATTAGGGCTATGTCCTGGTAAGAAATCTACCAGCGATGCGTGTTGGCATGTGCCAAGGGCGTGAGTGGCCAACTTGGGTCGCGCCCTGGTGGGAAAAGCTACCAGCGATGCGTGTTGGCATGTGCCAATGGCATGCTCGGCCATTAGGGACGTGGCCTGGTAAGAAAAGCTACCAGCGATGCGTGTTAGCATGTGCCAATGGCGTGCGTGGCCAATTTGGCCTAGGTTGCATGGTTTGCAAGCCTAGGTGCGGGCGCTACTTTTGCATGGCGCGTATAGGGCCAAGGTAAGGGTGTTTGGCTTGGCGTGGCGTGACCAGCGTAGCTAGGTCCAAGGCAGAGTGTGTTTGGAATGGCGCGACTAGCTCGGGATAAGTGTGGCTGGCATGATTTGCCATTGGCACGAAGGTGCGGCTAGCATGGTTGGCATGCTTTTGGCGTTTGGTATGGTGGCATGATTTGCCATTGGCATAGAGGTGCGGCTAGCTTTGGCCAGGTGTGGCTGGCATGAGTTGCCATTGGCACGAGGTGCGGCTAGCATGGCTGGCATGCTTCGACGCGCGTTTGGTATGGTCGGCATGATTTGCCATTGGCACAGAGGTGCGGCTAGCTTTAGGCTAGGTGTGGCTGGCATGATTTGCCATTGGCACGGAGGTGCGGCTAGCATGGTTGGCATGCTTTGGCGCGTTTGATGTGACTAGCATAGCTAGGGCCAAGGCAGAGTGTGTTTGGCATGGCAGCCTAGCTTGGCTAGGTGTGGTCGGCATGATTTGCCATTGGCACGGAGGGGAATTAGGGTTTTGTTCGTTGTAACCCTAATTTGAAAAAATACCCCTATTAATTATTGACTACATGCATTAAATGTCCTAATAAATGTGTCACCGGTGACATTAGGTTATTTGGGGTTTTACGATTTTACCCTTTGTTTAAAAACCACCATCAACATTAAGTCCCCCGCTTAGCGGAGCAGGAGCTTTGTTGCGAGGTAAGCATAAGATGGTGACAAATTATCAACACAAATCGTAAAGAGAATTGAGGAGGCTTGTCTGAACTTTTTTTATAAATAGGATTTGGAATCCTTGCCTCGCAGCGATTTTGCGCAAATCGGGAGGTCGGCACAATTGGGAAGTTAGCGTCGTGAGAGACAGAAGTCGGCGGCATTGAGAAGTTGTTGCAAGTTGGGAAACCGAGTGTGCTAGCTGGTGGACCAAGACAAGGTAGGGAAGTGAGCGTGCTAGCTGGGCGCGACTTGGGCGGTCCTTGGGAAGTTGGCGCAATTGGTGGGACCGGTGCAACTTGGGCGGCATTGGGAAGTTAGGCGCAATTGGTGGGACCGGTGCAACTTGGGCGGCATTGGGAAGTTGGGCGCAATTGGTGGGACAGGTGCAACTTGGGCGGCATTAGGAAGTTGGGCGCCCTTGTGAGCCCGCACGATTTTTTGTAAAGGGAAATCCTTCCTATTTCGTAATCTTCACGCCCATATATATAAAATCCCTTTCTCTCATCTTGCACCTTATTTCTTTCCTCCTTTCCTACTAGCGGCAGAGTCATAAAGAAAAAGCAGCTTCCAGGTATGTCTTCCAGTACTTCTCTTGTTTCCCTTTTCATATAGGTGCTAACCCTAAGAGTAGGCGTTTTTCTTTATAATCCTTGCAATGATATTGCACATATAATTTCTTGGCGTGCTTCTTGTAGAAAATATTGTATATATGCACCCAAGGGAAATACTGCATATATTATTCGAACCCGTATGAAAGTGCTCATATATAATTTTGAACCCGAAGAAGGATACTGCAGACGCACTTGAGCCCGTATAAAATACTGCGTATATAATTTTGAACCCTGAAGAAAATAATGCGTGTGCAGTTTTGAACCCGTATAGAATACTGTATATGAATCCCGAAGAAGAATACTGTATAAGTGCTTTATATGACTTCGAACCCATTGGAAATATTGCATATATGAATTTCGGTCCTGAAAGAAATATCACAAGCTGCAGTTTTGAACCCGTAGAAAAATGCTCCATATATAATTTTGAACTCGAAGAAGGATACCGTGCAGACACACTTGAGCTCAGTATAAAATACGCGTATATAATTTTGAACCTCGAAGAAAATACTTGCGTGTGCGAGTTTTGAGCCGATAAAGAATACGCCCTCTTTTTTTTTTTTTTTTTTTTATTCCAGGTTTTCTTTTTGTTGGGTGCGGTTATGTGTCAGGGAGATAATTTTGTTTTTTCTCCGTGTGCAGATATCTTGTTACTAAGTTGTTATGAAGAAATCCGACAAGATGTTACCTAAACAAAATTCCGCCTCATCGAAGGATGTCCATAGTTCCAAACCAAACACGGATGATGAATTCTTCAAAAAACTTGCTCCCGCCCGGAAAAATCACCCGTGTTTCGTGCCAATTTTGTTCGGTGGTGAAGATGAAAAGAAGACACGTTTGGTTCGCCTGAGAGAACACCATACGGTTCCGTCTTCATAAAGGGGTATATTCCTCTTCCAACATTGATTTCGTGGATGTGTCAAAGCCCATTGCGTTCTTTTGATAGATGGGTTGAGTTCATGGTGAGTAAGGAGCATATAAGTACCAACTTGACTCGAGCGCAGATTATTGATGCTTCGTCAGAGCTTCCATGAAACTGCAGATTAGGAAGGATATCCCGGGCTTGGTTGCTTTCATCTCCGGATGGTGTTCGGACACCCATACGATCATATGTAGATGGGGTGAGATAACTTTCTCCTTGGAGAGTGTGGCTCTCTTGCTGAATCTTAGAATCGGGAATCTTAACATCCAATTATCTCAAAGTGGAGGGAAGATGCGGGATGACCTTGCCGCTAAGTTCAGAGATTTCGCTCGGAAAGACTCCACCGCGAAGTCGAAGGATTCTGCCTTAAAGAGGATGAAAGGTGCCTTTACAGTGGTGGATATCTTAATGGTTTTGACGAGCCGGAACCTAAATGAAAAGGAGTGATCTTCACGTTGCAGCATTTTTGGCTCTCCGGTTGTCTAGAGACATTTTTGATGACTCGTTCCGGTAAGAAGGAGATAAGACCGTAGTTGCTAGTGATTGCTGTGAAGTTGGCAAAAGGCGAAGTTCTTCCCATTGGCAAGCTATTCCTTGGTTCCCTGTATGTGCATCTGGATCACCTAGTTGCGAACATACGAGTTTCGAATGGTTTTATGAAAGTGGATTCATATGTGCACGTGGCTTTCCTGCAAGAATGGTTATGGGAACACTTTGAGAAGTATGCCCTGAAACCGTTGCCTTCGATTCCCGCGAGTTGGGGGGGGCTCCCGAATTCTTCGATGGGTGAACAGGCGTCTAAGGGTTGGCATGAGCTTGGTTAGTCTTCTCGATAAGTCGTATGAAATCAGTTTCGCCCATGAGAGCCGGTCCATAGGTTGGTGACTCAAATTGACACATTTGCTTCTGCTCCGATCATGTCTTTGTCTTCAAAGCTGCATGCCCGGTTATATGCCGTCTTTCTTCATGGGGTCTTTCCAGATAACTGCTTACAATATTGACCGTGCGGCTCGTCACATGGGTTTCGATCAAGGGGTGCCTCTTTCTTACCAGCCGGTGATTCCTAAGGATTCATTGCGTGCCGCCCTCAATGCCAGTGCCCTTGAGCCGTGTAACACCCGTGTTTTTGGCATGGCGCATGCTAAAAGATGCGCCATTTGCTTGTGATGAAGCTTCATCCAAAGCTTCCGCAGCGTGAAAAAGGTGGATTGGCTTAAGGCCAATACCGCGCCAAAAATGGCGCATTATGTTTGGCATTTGGCCAAGGGCCAATGTTGCATCATCATGATGCATTAGGCCGATTGGGTAGGTGGGCTCGATCTTACAGCGAAATCATTGTGCAATAAACAGAAACAGTCAGAAGACCGGGTGGTGCGCAATCATTGTACGCAATCGTTGTGTGTAATCATTGTGCAACAGACAGAACAATTGGTGCACAATCATTGTGCAGCAGACGGAACGAGTGGTGCACAATCATTATGCAATAGAACGGAGACTCGGCAATCATTGCTAGGTCCTTCGTAAATTCATGGCAACGGCCATGAATAGTGAAGCATGTCAATATGCTCCCCTTTTCATACTTGTAGAAATTCCATTAAGACATATATAGGGAGGGGTAGTTGGTTGAAGGTGCATATGCGGACTATGTACCAAGTAAGCTTCATAGCTTAGGAGGAAGAGCATAAATGATGCCTAAGGCTCATTTATAGTGGCGTAGCCTTCGAAGAGGGTATTTGATGCGTTGGCATTACTATGCCACGGCGCGGACCCGATGATGCATAATCATTATGCATCTTGGCGGAATGGCCTATACGGACCAAGGCCATTACCGTTTTTGCTAGGCCACACCCTTGCAAACGATTTGGTTTAATTTTTTCATCCCTTCGTGGATGAACTACGGTCTGTGCTTGATCCCTTTAGAGTAGGGAAGGGTACGTAGGCAGCCGCAATGAGTTGCAAAGATTGCCGGTCCGGGAAGACGTTGGCCCCTCATATCACCTAAGCTTGGTAGCTCGACGCAAGAGATGATTGTGGCCAGACTTGATGAGGCTTAGTTGCATGCCAGTAAGTGGATGCTCATACTTCCTATCAAGTTATGAAGAGATGGTAAGCGAGGTAACGTGGGAAATGGCAAGGGCTTGGTGTGGCCTACGCTAAAGTCCAAGGCTTATGCCTGGACAATGACGGTTGCTCAGCTAGCTAGGAAATTCATTTAGGAATTCCCTACGTAAAAGTTAAAGCCAGAGACGCAGGAAAAATGCATTGGCATTGGCCTTATGGCCTTAAACCCTTTTGCGGGACAAGGGTAAGTTGGAATGGTGTGGAAGCTAAGTTAGCTGCGTCATGCTCCACGAGCATGCTGGCAAGGGCAATTGGACGTGCATTTGCCTAGCCTTGAGGCCCGGATCGTAGCTTCATCATGGCGCATCGGGGAAGTTACGGCCTGCGGGGCAACGCGCCAAAGGCGTAATTTTCCGGTCCGTCACAGATGGTATCAGAGCAAGTTCCGAGAAAACTCTAGGGACTTGTGCGGAGTGGACTCATTGGCGAGTGTTTTCCTTGATGGAAACATAAAGTTGGAGAGTAGGCCAACTTTTGCGCGGAAAGAGTTTGTAATCGCTTTGCCGATTACTATGAGAATCGAGTTGAGCTTGTTCAAGTACCGTGAGATTGCCCGGCCTAAGTGGCACCCCACTTACGAGTGGATATCCGGAAGACCGTGCTGGGACGGTGGGTAGACAATGGGACCGATCATCCCCACACGTTGGCACCGGCCAAGGGTGTGCGTTGTCGTGCCCGGCTAGCATCCCACTTACGAGTGGCAACCTGGATGACCGTCAGGGACGGTGGGCAACTGGATACTGATCCACACAGCACTGTGCTAAAATTTTGTCATTTTGATGACACCTTTCAACTTGTGAACCTTAGGGACTTCGAGTGCGTAGTATGGGATGCGATTCGGGATACCGGGTCGAGATATCCTCTTGGCACTGGCCAATTGCGATTCTTGGTTTAGTTGTGGGCACTTTTGGATCCTGGGCGGTGGTATGGGACATGTGCCTTAAGATCTAAATTGTTGTTCATGACAACTTGAAGAAACCCGTGATTTCGAGCATCTGGTATGGGACTTTTGCTCATGGAATCCAACTCGAAGAGATTGTCCACAATAGTTTTGGTTTTGAATTTCGGGGACGAAATTCTTTGAAGGGTGTGATAATGTAACACCCCGTGTTTTGGCATGGCGCATGCTAAAAGATGCGCCATTTGCTTGTGATGAAGCTTCATCCAAAGCTTCCGCAAGCGTGAAAAAGGTGGATTGGCTTAAGGTTAATACCGCGCCAAAAATGGCGCATTATGTTTGGCATTTGGCCAAGGGGCCAATGTTGCATCATCATGATGCATTAGGCCATTGGGTAGGTGGGCTCGATCTTACAAAACAAATCATTGTGCAATAAATGAAATGATCAAGACCGGGTGGTGCGCAATCATTGTACGTAATCGTTGTGTGTAATAATCATTGTGCAAATGACGAGAACAATTGGTGCACAATCATTGTGCAAAGCAGATTTTAACGAGTGGTGCACAATCATTATGCAATAGAACGGAGACTCGCAATCATTGCCGGTCCTTCGTAAATTCATAACGGCCATGAATAGTGAAGCATGTCAATATGCTCCCCTTTTCATACTTGTAGAAATTCCATTAAGACATATATAGGGAGGGGTAGTTAGTTTTCAAGGTGCATATGCGGACTATGTACCAAGTAAGCTTCATAGCTTAGTCGGGAAGAGCATAAATGATGCCTAAGGCTCATTTATAGTGGCGTAGCCTTTCGAAGAGGGTATTTGATGCGTTGGCATTACTATGCCACGGCTGGCTGACCCGATGATGCATAATCATTATGCATCTTGGCGGAATGGCCTATACGGACCAAAGCCATTACCGTTTTTGCTAGGCCACACCTTGCAAACGATTTGGTTTAATTTTCTGTCCTTCGTGGATGAACTACGGTCTGTGCTTGATCCCTTTAGAGTAGGGAAGGGTACGTAGGGCAGCCGCAATGAGTTGCAAAGATTGCCGGTCCAAAGACGTTGGCCCCTCATATCACCTAAGCTTGGTAGCTCGACGCAAGAGATGATTGTGGCCAGACTTGATGAGGCTTAGTTGCATGCCAGTAAGTGGATGCTCATACTTCCTATCAAGTTATGAAGAGATGGTAAGCGAGGTAACGTGGGAAATGGCAAGGGCTTGGTGTGGCCTACGCTAAAGTCCAAGGCTTATGCCTGGACAATGACGGTTGCTCAGCTAGCTAGGAAATTCATTTAGGAATTCCCTACGTAAAAGTTAAAGCCAGAGACGCAGGAAAAATGCATTGGCATTGGCCTTATGGCCTTAAACCCTTTTGCGGGACAAGGGTAAGTTGGAATGGTGTGGAAGCTAAGTTAGCTGCGTCATGCTCCACGAGCATGCGGGCAAGGGCAATTGGACGTGCATTTGCCTAGCCTTGAGGCCCGGATCGTAGCTTCATCATGGCGCACCGGGAGTTACGGCTCATGGGGCAACGCGCCAAAGGCGTAATTTTCCGGTCCGTCACAAGCCGGGTATCCGCCTTCCCTTCTTTCAAACGGGAAGAGTAACTTCGACGACCTTTGGGTATAATGAGTTCAGTGCGATGAGTTTATTATGATCCAAGATTTTGTAAACAGCGTGGTGGAGAATGTTCGTTGTAAACCTTCCCAGCCAGTTTTGAAGAAGTATCCAATGTTGAGAGATCTCAAGCGAAAGTTGCCTAGCAACTCGGAACGTCCCGTGCAAAGGAACGGAGAACGAAGAATCGTGCCGGCGGGTTCCGGGCGATTTCAAAAGATCCTCCCGCAGCTCTCGTGTCTTTCAGTTCTTCCAATAACCAGGTATGTGTCACCTCCTTGTTGATTTGTCTCAAAACACGTGAACTTCTGCTGAAAACATGTGTCTTGTTTCTTCCAGGGCTTCGGTAGTGTTAATGCTTTTGCTGCCCTTGCACGTTGCCAGGAGACGGCAATTTCTTCGAAGAATTCCGGCGGCACTGAGCCTACTCATAGCGGTGATGAGTCGAGAAAGAAGAAAGTTCGACAAGTGAGAGTGATTCCTCTGGCAGCACTATTTCTTTTTCGGGAAGTGGTTCGGTGAGTTTCGCGCTTATTTTCTTTCTTCTTCAGTTTCTTCTTTGGAAAAATTTCTAACTCAAGTTCGCAGGAGGAATCCGGTTCGGAGGACGATTTTGGGGTGGAGCCACACGAAAACTTGCCTTTGGTGACCACCGCCGGTGACTTGGAGATGGGAGTTAGCCAATTGCCGGGCACAGATGTGGTTCAAACGGTGGATGATTCTCTGATGGTTGCTTCCGTAGACATGGAAGAAGACCCTTTGCGAGTCGTGAGGCCGATTGGGCGCCATTTTTGATCCCCGTACTTGGTTCCTTATCCCGGTCATGTCTTTGGTTGGCGATTTCAGCGTGCTGGCTAAATATGAGGCGTTGTACACCAGAATCTGGGAGAAGTACGGACATATGGCCACAACCAAGAAGGTCACTAGTCGATTTGCGCTGGTTAAGCGTGTGGAAGAGGTTTTATCTTCCATCGAGGATATGCGTGAGGTGACTGGTCACACAGTTTCTGAAGACGTTATTGCCGACTGGGAGCACCATCGCGACGTGTGCGTAGAAAAGGAGTTCAACACTTCGTGGTTTGTCGAAGGCCTTGCTGAGATCCAAAAGTTGAAAGATGCAGCAATCGAAAACCTTTCCGCCGAGGAGATTGCACGACAAGAGGTAGAACTCGAAAAGCTTTCTAAGATGTTAACTATGAAGAGAGCGGCTCTTGAAGACGCAAAGTTAACATTCTCCAAGAAAAGCAGACCTCTGTTGGATGATTTTCCTTGAATGTTTCTCTGTTAAACTTTCATTTAGGTTCTTCTTCTTCTTCTTTTTTTGAAAAAAAAAACATACTGGATGTCTGGTTCAAAGTTCGACCGGTTTTGATAGACAACTGGTAGCTTTTGAGGATTTTGGATTATTTCTGGGATGAATAGTTTTGATAATATAACTCTGATTATGTTTTGGGAAAGGAATATTGCTTTTTATGAAAGTGTGTACTAGCAATGGGCACAAGACGCAGTAGTATGACGGTTTTAATAAGAACCCAAAAACAGATCGTATATCTTGCCCAATCTAAATTTACTCACTTCATAGGTTTTTGCAAACACGCCTCTCTCCAAGTAAAAGGCGGCTTTCTTTGGTAGCATCGCCAAAGAAGTCCCCAATCGCCGGTAGCATCTTCAACGAGTCCCCAGTTTTTAGGTGTAGCTTTTACAACGGTAACCGTGTTGTCCAGCGGTTGAGTCGATTCGTCGCCTTCCCCTACCATCTTGACATCGGGTCGAAGAACGAGATCGACTTGAGTCCGACATTGTAGCCGATAGATCAATCCTCCACTGTGGTCGCCAATTGTTTATAGGTGAAAATCGTTTTCGCCGATTTTGGTAAATTAGGTAGGTGAGTGAGAAACTGGTTTAAACCCTAAACAAATGTGTTGCACGTGAGCACTTTATAGATTCGAGAGATGAATCTGTACAAGTCCGGCCTAAACCAAGAAATGGTCGTTCCGGACTTGCTTGGTCACAAAGTGGAGGAGAAGGGTTGATTTGGGGAGGAAGCAAAGAAAGGTGTTGAGACCAGACACTCGGGGGGAGAGTAGTGTCTCGACTTGTATCGAGAAAGTGAAAGCTTAGGAAGCTTGCAAGAGATGAAAGCTTTTTGGAGAGCTTGCAAAGTTGCCTTTTCCGAGAGTGTTGTATTTTCTTCCGACCGAGACTTGTTGTCCGGGTGGAAATAGGTAAGACCTATTTATACAAGTCGAGATCAAAACGTACTCGGCCTCATGAAGGAAGAGAGTAAAGGGTGAAATAATGGGAGGAGGTGGTAACAGCATGGTGTTTATGGGTGAAAACGTTTTCACCATTATTTCCTCATTTATTTGACCGCTTTATTCCTTTTCACACTTTCTTAATGTGAGCGTAGTGTACGCGCAAGTCGTGACCGCCAAACCAAAACCCCGGAAAGCATCCCCAGTTTGTGTTGATGTCTCGAGTGTTGGTTGCATCTCGAGTGCAAATGGCGCTGTTAGTGGCGCGTGTGGCATGTGTCATTGGCATGTGTGGAATGCCTTTGTTGCGGGTTGCACCTTGAGTGCAAGTGGTAATGCCAGAGCTGCTAGTGGCGTGTGGCATGTGCCAATGGTGTGTGTGGAATGCCTTGGTGGTAGGTTGCACGGTTTGCAAGTTAGGCTACCAGCGTGTGTGTTTGGCATGTGGGGAATGCCTTGGTGGTAGGTTGCACGGTTTGCAAGTTAAGCCACCAGCGTGTGCGTTTGGCATGTGTCAATGGCACGCATGGCCATTAGTGCTATGTCCTGGTAAGAAAGCTACCAGCGATGCGTGTTGGCATGTGCCAAGGGCGTGCGTGGCCAACTTGGGTCGCGCCCTGGTGGGAAAAGCTATCAGCGATGCGTGTTGGCATGTGCCAATGGCATGCTCGACCGTTAGGGTCGTGGCCTGGTAAGAAAATCTACCAGCGATGCGTGTTGGCATGTGCCAATGGTGTGCATGGCCAATTTGTCCTAGGTTGCATGGTTTGCTAGCCTAGGTGTGGGCGCTACTTTGGCATGGCGCGTCTAGGGCCAAGGTAAGGGTGTTTGGCTTGGCGTGGCGTGACCAGCGTAGCTAGGGCCAAGGCAGAGTGTGTTTGGCATGGCGCGACTAGCTCGGGCTAAGTGTGGCTGGCATGATTTGCCATTGGCACGGAGGTGCGGCTAGCATGGTTGGCATGCTTCTGCACGTTTGGTATGGCTGGCATGATTTGCCATTGGCACGGAGGTGCGTCTAGCATGGATGGCATGCTTCGGCGCGTTTGGTATGGCTGGAATGATTTGCCATTGGCATAGAGGTGCGGCTAGCTTTAGGCTAGGTGTGGCTGGCATGATTTGCCATTGGCACGGAGGTGCGGGAAGCATGGTTGGCATGCTTCGGCGCGTTTGGTATGGCTGGCATGATTTGCCATTGGCATAGAGGTGCGGCTAGCTTTAGGCTAGGTGTGGCTGGCATGATTTGCCATTGGCACGGAGGTGCGGCTAGCATGGTTGGCATGCTTTGGCGCGTTTGATGTGACTAGCATTGCTAGGGCCAAGGCAGATTGCGTTTGGCATGGCGCAGCTAGCTTGGGCTAGGTGTGGCTGGCATGATTTGCCATTGGCACGGAGGGGAATTAGGGTTTTGTTCGTTGTAACCCTAATTTGAAAAAATACCCCCTATTAATTATTGACTACATGCATTAAATGTACTAATAAATGTGTCACCGGTGACATTAGGTTATTTGGGGTTTTACGATTTTTCCCTTTGTTTAAAAAACACCATCAACAGCAGCGTACACTACGCTCACATTAAGAAAGCGTGAATAGGAATAAAGCGGTCAAATAAATGAGGAAATAATGGTGAAAACGTTTTCACCCATAAACACGATGCGGTTACCACCTCCTCCCATTATTTCACCCTTTACTTTCTTCCTTCATGAGGCTAGGGTACGTTTCAATCTCGACTTGTATAAATAGGTCTTACCTATTTCCACCAGACAACAAGTCTCGGTCAGGAGAAAAACACAACACTCTTTAAAAGGCAACTTTGCAAGCTCTCCAAAATCTTTCATCTCTTGCAAGCTTCCGAAGCTTTCACTTTTTACGATACAAGTCGAGACACTACTCCTGCATTATTCCGTATCAACACCTTTCTTTGCTTCCCTCCCCAAATCAGCCCTTCTCTCCACTTTGTGACCGAAGCAAGTTTGGAACGGCCATTTCTTGGTTTAGGCCGGACTTGTACAGATTGATATCTCGAATCTAGAAAGTCTCACGTGCATCACATTTGTTTAGGGTTTAAACCAGTTTCTCACTCACCTACCGAATTTACCAAAATCGGCCGAAACGATTTTTACCCATAAACATCATGGCATGAAACCTTACTTGTTTATCCCTTCACAATCAAATAGTCACTTAGACGGGTATACCACATCCGCCTGATTGTTTAAATCAATAAGTGAGTGTTCCAGTGTAACTGCAAACACACTTCATGGTTTTGAGTCATTCGACTTGGGAAGCAAAAGGCCATCATGCACTTTTGCAAATATCTTTGAGTCTAAATCTCCAAAGACATAACCACATCTACTATGTTTCAAGTTCTTTTGAAACTACCAAGCAAACTGATTAACTAAACATTATGATGTTCAAAAGAGTAAGCGATCCAGGGATTTGTGAGAAACCCCGCGCCACAAGGTGATTCAATAAAACCCGCGTCCCTTTCTTATGCAGTACTGAGATGCTTTCCAGTTTGAACATTCCCTGGGTTATTCTCAACCTCTCTAAAAGAAGGGCTTTGCTAAATGAATCACATGAGGTAATTAAATTTTCTTTCTTTTTGTGGTTTTTGTGCATTTTTCTGGAATTTTTTCTTTGATTTTTCTACTAGGTTGGGTTTATGAAGGTATAATAACGAGGTTAAACTGGTTTTATTGTGTTTCTAGGGTTTTTCCTAAAAGATTTTTGAAAATGTAGCTTACCTTTTTTTGTTGTTGTTGAATACCGGTTCAAATGGATATGGAAATTAGAGAGATATGGAGACTGTGGTTGGATGATTAAAAAAGAATATGGGAGAACCATCATTTTAGATGTTTGGTTTTGGACTTGTTTGTCTGATGAAGTTGTTTGGTTTGTTATCTACTTGTGTGTTGGTGGCTAGTGAACTTCTAGGTATTAGGAATGTGGGGAGATGATGGAATGAGAATTATACTGTTACATTAGTTGTGTTATATGTAACCAAATCATATGCATGTGTAACTGTCAATTACGCATAATGGATGGATGTGTAACTCCTGGTTACACATGCTAAGATAGGTTATCATGTGTATTTTCTGTGATCTTTGTTCTATAATTTTGCTTTACAGTTGTTCTATAATATTATTATTTTTTATTTTTGTTCATCCAACTTAATCCATGGATTTTTATTTCGTTGCAGATATGCAAACATTTTGGAGTGAAGAAAACAAGAAGGAAAGGCAAAGATTTAAACTTCATAAAAGCTAACTGATTAAATGTGGTAATGGTCTCGCTGGAATTGGAGTTGACGCTGAATACACAAATCAGATGCATGTGTAACTCTTAATTACACTAGATAGATACATATGTAACTCTCAATTACACTAGACAGATGCGTGTGTAACTTCTAGTTACACATGCTAAGAAATTATTGTAAATGAATATTAAAGTAATACATGTATTTTTAATAATTTGGGCTTAGTTTTAAATTGTATTTAATTAGGGGCTTAGTTTTAAATTTTATTTAATTAGGGGCTTGACAATATATATAAGGGTATGAATGTCTTTTAATAATTCGGGGCCTAGATTTAAACTTCTTTTAATTAAGGGCCTCATATTATGGGTTATACATGGGTTGGGCCTTAGCCTAATTTTCGCATATCTCATTTATCTTTCTCTTATAATAGAAAATAATAATAAAAAAATTGTTATGGAAGTCACGCGTAAAATCAAAAATGCCCAGGCGCACCAAACTACAACAAGTTTACAAATACACACACGATATTACTATTAGTGCATGCACTGATCTACCGTTTGGAATCGAAAGATATCCCTGGATTTTAACATGTCTTCATGTCACGCTTCCATTCCAATTGGTTGATAAAAAAAATCTTCTTAATTGCAGATACACTATATGCGGTAGAAAACACTTGCACCACAAATTATTTGTTCCCGTTTTGCATGTGCATTGAACTTTGAGACATTTCTTACCAAAAGCGGACGTGGTTAGATAAGCTTTGATATTTAGAAGTTTAGATTTTCTACTATAAATAGTGCCTTCCAACTCCTCCTTATATTATCAACCAACATATTACATATTCAAAACTACTCAAGGAGAGAAATATATAATTCAAGAAGAAAATGGAAGGAAAATCACCTGCTCTCAGTGCTGTGATGATTGGTGTACTCCTAATGGGCTTGTTCCTTGCGCAGACTCCGGTTGAAGCTAAAAGTTGTTGCAAGAACACGGCGGCTAGAAACTGCTATAACGTCTGCCGTTTACCGGGCACTCCTCGACCAGTTTGTGCAGCAACCTGTGACTGTAAAATTATCTCTGGGGGCAAGTGCCCTCGGGATTACCCTAAACTAAACTCTCTCCTGAACACGGGTATGTAAAAATGAACAAGTCATTAGGTATGTTTTGATAACCGATTAATTTCGTTCATTTAATCAAAGTTGTTTTTGACTCTTAATAGAAACTGATGAGGAAACCGACACAAAAGAGGCATATGCGACAAGTGACTTCTGCAAGTTGGGATGCGCATCATCCATGTGCAGTAACATAATGGCTCTCCACAAATCTACTGCGGGTAAAATGATGAACTTTTTTTTCGTTTGATTCTTATTTTTGCCGAACAGTTAATATATATATGTATATTATGGATGCTAAAAATTTCATCGGTTTTGATGCCAGCAGGCCTTGTAAGTGAACTAGAAGAATCTGTGAAAGAAGCCGCTAAGAGTTGTGACAATGCATGCTTCCAATTCTGCAACAAGATATCCGACTCTGCAGCTGTCGCCGCTATCTAAGCAAAAATGATATTACGGTATCATGCGTGCATGGTGATAAATCAAGTACCAAATTGTTATATCATAATCTAAGTGTTTCACCTCTTTCTTGTTAATTTCAAATAACTGTCATGCGATGACAGAGTAGTTTACTAGTATTTACCTTGTGTTGTTTATTTCCGTTTGTATCTAAAAGTCCGGATTGTGATTGTAAGAACTACTATGGTTATATTGGCCATGGGCTCAAGTTAGTCATATGGACAGTGATGTATTAGACCTTGTTCTTATTGAATAAAATCCGTTTCTTAATTATCTATAAGAAGTAAAATGTATATCTTTCACTTCATGCTTGTTTAGACATAAAGCATAAAACTAACACATCAATATAGTACTCAGTTCCTCCCACGCCATACATAGGGGAGTACATTGGGCCAGGCAGACCAACCCAAGCCCGATTATAACACAGTCCGGGTCGGACGGGCTTGTAGTCCTTACTACCCATTAAGTTTAACAGGCCGGGCCGGGCAATAGCAAAAATTTAATGCCCATGGCCCGTCCACACCCATTAAACAATACAGGCCAAGCCAGGTCGGGTCGGGAAGGCCTCGGGCCCAAGAGATAATTCAAATTTTTTAAGTATATAGGTTTGTTTTTTTGGCTCGATGAATGCTGATATATCTGTAACTCGATCAAGTAATAGTTCAAGCAATCTATGTTCATTACTGTGAAATGTAATTCAAAATATTTTCTAACCCTAATAAATTGTCCAAATATGAATTTAAGTTCTTTAGAAATCCATCACACTAGTAGAAAACTTTATTTCAGGTTATCGGCAGTCAAACAAACCGGGTAACTAAATAGGCTACCAAGCAGGCTAATAGGCCGAACTTCCATATTTGAACAAAACCCGGATCCGCCCATTTATAATTATCGGGCAGGCCGGGCTAGCCCATGACATACTGTCGGGCGCCCATGGGCTCCTCCGGACCCGGGCGGTACATGGCAGGCCGCAGGCTTCCGGGCATTTTGTACACCCCTAGCCATACAAAATCCCAAAATCACTTTCATTTCAAAAATCAAACGGTACGTACGTATGGATATTTGCGCAATATCTTCTTCTTCATTTTTGCTTTTATGTTTTGGTTTTTTACAAGTTATTTGATTAGAGCATAACTCAATTTGAAGGAGACGGATATAGTTAGTGTTGGGACATCCTAACGCGGAGAAGCTTCGTCAGTAGAATGAAAGAGTAGTTAAACAATCAAGATTATTGTATCATGCCAATGGGTATAATCAAGATTATTCTATCATGCAAATGGAAACTAAGAATTTGTTTATAATTGAAGAAAAAATCTTTTCAATATGAATCAATTTTGGTTTTAGTGGCTTTACACCAGTTTTTCAAACTTCCGATTAGGTCGCTTGTTGCCGTGGTTATAAGAGTAGTTATTTTTGCGATCTCAAAATCTGGATATGGGCAAGTGAGTTTAGGTCCCTTAATGTCATTTTTTGTATTTCTCAGTTTTAGTTTGGTCACTCCTTGTGCACCAATTACAGTATTTGACGATTCAAAAAAAAAAAATGAGTTTTCATTGCAACCCTATCATTTTACATAAGCTGGTCCGTTTCTTTCTCCCTCTCCCTCTCTGCCTCATGCATTAGAGATATGAAGAGATGATGGTATGATATTGATGGTTCTCATTAGCATAAGATTAGCTAATCCATATTTTCTTTCTGGGGATTGACTGTGTACGTTCGTGGAAGCTATATTATTATATGCAATATAGCACGTTGTATGCGTGGTTACGATACCTGCTAAGAACGGTTCATTCATGATTACAATTTATAAAGGATATTCCATTATTACACCGAATGAAAATCAGGCAGGGTCCTGCCGTTCCATGGCTTGAAACAAAAATCTATGAGTATGAAACACGTACATAAAAATCTATGAGTGTGAAATCTCGAGTCAGATGATTTGGAACGAATATTAGCGTTCCTGATTTAGCGACGCCATTAGAGCTTGCTAAATACTCTAAACGGATATAATCGTTCTTGATTTAGTGATGCCTGTAGTCGTCGCCAAATCTAATCAGAACCTTCAGCATCATATCTCCATTTGCACGTGGCGAAGAGAGTTTGAAAGGAAGGACCACTAATACGTTGATAGTAACACGCTGTCGTAGCTAGTTTGTTTATGTGGTTTTAATCAATGAGAACAAAACTCCAAATAACTTAATTTACCAATAGAAGAAAAAATAAGCTGGTCCATTTCTTTGTACCTCTCTATCTCCCTCTCTGCCACATGCATTAGAAATATGATAAGATGGTCCATGCATGCAATACCTGCTAAAAATGAAAATAGACGTATAACTGTTCACCAAAAAAAAAATGTACACATTATCTGGATCGACCATTGCGTTTGTCGTCCATCTGGAACGGTATAAAGGACCACTGCATTGAAAGAAAATCAGGCATGTTCCTTCCATTTCTTGTCTTGGAACTAAAATCTCTGAGTATGAAACACGTTCACAAAAAGACAAAAAAAACACCATATTTACCGTATGAATAGTGTATTTCACCAGCAAAAACCAAAAATGAGGCTAAGACAAAATCCGAAAGGACAAAAATGATATATATAATAAAAATTAAAAAAAGGTTCCATTGTTGCCAACGATTTCTATTTTTGTTTGTTCCGTAAAAATGAATATATTGATCAAAAAGAGAGAGGACACCAAAAGGCTTGTACCTCCTCAAAAGGTTACAAGGAAGAGAAAAGAGAGGTGAAATGACCGGAAGAAATAACAAAACTACGTCTGCAGTCAAAGAAAACCAAATAAAACTTAGGCCATTTAGTTATTACATCTTGAAAGCTAGGAGACTCTAAATTTTTAAACACTCGGCACCAAGTGAATAAGGTATACTTGATCTTCTGACGAATAGCAATCTCACTTCTCATTTTATTCTGAAAAGCTCTGACATTCCTCTCAGTCCATAAACACGAAATAATAACAATTGCAATCATATGCCAAATCTGAAGTTGTTGAGTGTTCTGCAGAGAATGCTCCCAAGACATCAATACTGAGATTAAATCATCATGCATGAAAAAAATTCATTTTTAACCTGTCCTTAAAATACGACAACAATTTCTATTACCTGATACAAGAAGATGGGCACTCAATTCGAATGTGCAATTTTCAGTTGATATGATTCTTTGGTAATAGGAGAAGGTATTGAAGGGTATCCACACAAGTTTTTTTGGAAGACTGAAGTCCCACCTATAAAATGAATTTCTTGGTCTCGTTTGTTGTACATGGTAAGCTCAATTCTCTTGAAATGTTGCAATATAAAGGCATTGCTATTTTTCATTCTTGCATCCTTTGTGGAAATAGCTCATAGTAACAAGATCACATTCTACTATACTACAAGGTCACCAACAACATATGGATGGCTATTACGCTTGTAAACCTTTGGGCTTGGGTATTTCCATAGACAAATTCTCTTTTTCCCATACTTGGTCGTGTAATTCCCTTTCAGCCACATCATAAATCATATGTGACTTAATTCCTGCTTTTGGGTTCTCTGGAGAGAAAGAAATTGTCATACTTTTGAAGACAATTACAGCTTTAAGACTGACAGTGAGGTATCTACTGGAGCTAATTAAACTATTGTCATATCTTGGTCCTCTGCTCAACTTCTCTTACACCGTAAACAATTGGAAAATGTTTTTTTTTTCTCTTGTCTACCTTTGCTAGACTTTCTAAATTATTATAATCTCCAATAAAATCCTCTCTTATCATCAAATAAATAAAAATAAAAAAGGATGTATTTTGTATACTCTAATATGAATCAGAAAATCTGTATGTTATTGGATGTACACTAATAATTTATTGCAGACCCATTTGCCTGTACTCATGTAGAAAATAAACTTACCAGGAGTGATCCTGCCTTTTTTTATGGCTTGAAGCTACACAAAACAAAAAGTTTCAAAAAAAAAAGTTGTTACATTATAGAATTGGTACCTGTCACTTTTAACTCCTTGGACATCTAAGGCCGCAGCTCGCTAAGCTAGCCCTTATCGCTACCTTAGATCCAAGATACGCCACCAAAGCTCCCTTGGAGCGTCGAATAACTTATTTAGCCCGTGGATAAGTAATGGACCCACCATTCCTCTCTTATCTGTCGTGGCCAAGGAAAAACATACTAAGCTGCTACAAAACCACAGTTTTCCAAGGCCAGCGCTACTGCCCCTTTAAGGATATGACGTGCCAAACCCTACGCCAGTAGTTCTAACTAAATCCAAAACTAGTTGTGGCAGCTAAGGCCAAGCTCATTGAATTATCTCTTAGATCTCAGCTAAGGGTGCACAAGAACCGAGTTGGACCGATGGACCGTCCCACAACCGGTGGTACCGTACCTGGTTTTGTACCGAACCGAGGAAGGGGTACAGGTACCGGTCCAAAAAAATAGGAACCGGGGCTAAGCAGGTATAGGTACACGGTCCTTCTCTAGTCCCGTACCGTCCTGGACCGTATGTACCGAAGAATTATAACCATTGGATTTAGACTACTGATAGCCATTAGATCTATTCACAGAAGCTTCTCGAAATTTAGTTCACAACATACCTAATTGTTTACTCTTCACTTGATTTTCTATCACAACCACAACTTCAAGACAACATCTCCAAACTTGAAGAAAGATCAATGGGGATATTGTTATAGATTTGTTGGTTAAATGAATTCTTAAGATAATTCTTGATTGCATTTAATTTACTCTTCTTTAATTACTGGTTGCAAGAGGTTTCTACGTACAAAAGAGAATTATGAGTATCAGTAGAGAATATAATCTCTTAAACATTGAACCCACAGATCTCAAATTTCCATTCAAATTGAAAAAACAGAGTTTCATGTTGTCTGCAATTAACTAACAAAACCAATGAATGTGTTGCTTTCAAGATCAAAACTACTGTGTTCGTCAAAAAATAGGAAGTATTGCCCGGAACAACATGCCAAGTCACAGTAACAAGGAAAGCACCAAAGACTCAGGAGGATATGAAATGCAAAGACAAGTTCCTTATACAGAGCGCTGTTACTGCACCACCAACAGGGAAAGAAGACCTCACACGTGAAATGTTTAACAAAGAAAATGTTGAGGAAAATTCTGACAGAAATTGCCGATTGGTACCGGAACCGTACATGTACCGAATGGTACCGGAACCGAGGTACAAGGTACAGATACTGGTCCAAAATTTTGGAACCGAGGCTAGGGAGGTACAGGTACTCTGCCTCTTCAAGAACCGAATCGAACCGTACCGTGTGCACCCTTAATCTTAGCCTATTAGGCTAATCGTAACGCCACCACAGGCTATGGAAGCATCATTATAGGCCACTACGCCACTTGCCATTTTCTCGCCATAAAAAAAGCCGTGTCAAAGGCCATGTGATTATTTAGAATTTCCGTATCTCACATAAAGATTATGGCCTGACGTATTTCTCTTTTATCTTAGCCGTAGTAGAAAGTGTGAACTGGCTATGATACTTTTACGCAACTAGCATGCCATGCTAATTTATAGCATCGTAACCAACTATTAATGTGCCAAGATATCTTCCAACGCCTTAGCAGGCTATGAGCATCCCACAATACCTTAGATAATTATAATTTGTTTATTAATGTTTATTAATGTTTGTTCGTTTTTTTTTTTATTTTTTTGTTTTGTTTTTTTGACACGATCAGCGCGGAAATTGAACCCGCAACCTGTAGGTTGGAAATCCAACCCCTGGCCAACTGGGCTAGTGCCAGTTGGTTTGTTTATTAATATCCCACGATACCTTACCTGGATTATAATTTTTTCTTTCTCAAAGTGTGGATATGGGCAATTGGATTTTTTTCTATACAAAAAAAAAAAAAAAAAAAAAAAAAGCTTTAGTTTGGTAAAAGAGCTTTAGTTTGGTCACTCCTTTGCTTTGTATTTTCAGTTTTAGTTTGGTGACTCCTTGTGCACCATTATTTGCATATGTTTTTTTCCACTAAATAACTTGACGATAAAAAAATGTGTGCTTTCATAGCAACCCCAACCCGATCATTTTAATAAGCTAGCTGGTCCGTTTGTTTCTACCTCTCCCTCTCCACCACATGCACTAGAGATATATATATAAAGATATATTATGATATTAAGATACTGATGGTTCTCATTAGCATAAGATAAGCTGGTCCAAATTTTGTCTCAGGGGATGCTGGTCCAAATTTTGTCTCAGGGGATTAATTGTGTACGTTCATCGGTTCGTGGCAGCTCTATTATTGTATGTAAAACAGCACGTCGTTTGCGTGGATACACCATCCTTGCCAAAAATGAAAAACAAACTAATTAATGTGCCCTAAAAAATTAACGGAAAATGGGTCATTTGTCCAAATATTTTTAAAACCTGGTTCAAATGGACGAGTAAAAATTAGTATGGGTGAAATGGACAAAAAAAATAGCAAGGATGAAATCGGATTCATCCCGACTTAAACTTAAAAAATAAGAAGGATGAAACCTGGATGCATCCCGATGTAAATTAAAAAAAAAGAAAAATATTTGAAAATGGGTAGGATGAAACTGCTTTTACATCCCTATTTATTTTTGTATTTTTGTCCATTTAAACAGTATCAAAATCTATATGTCTTTTTCACCCAGGATTTGTTAATTTTGGTCTTTTTAACCAATTTTGTGAAAAATTAAACCATGAGTTGGAAATACCTCGGTCTGTGCACTAAATGGCTGATAGACCATTGCCTTTGTCCTCCATCTTGAACAATAAGAGCGGTTCATTCATGATTATGAAGAAGGACACCGAAACTAGCCAGGTAAAACTAGCAGGCAGTGAATACCTTATCCGCGTAGCAAAGTCCACGAAGACCCTTACTGTAAAAAACCAATGCATTAGATCTGAAAATTCCAAATCTTAATGTTCCAGAAAATGTTTCTTACAAATTTGTATATCATCAAAATCTATTGATATTGTGGAATAATCTTTAGATGGTTTTTTCAATCTTATTAAATTTTGATTCCAAATTTAATTTTAACTAACTAAATGGTTGTGTGAATCTTTGTAGGTCCAAAGATAATCATTCAATGGGGAAACCAGTGGTGGAACTCAGTTTGTATCTTGGTGCAGCTGAACGAATAGCAGTAGTGTTTTTAGCAGTGGTGCAAACCATCTTCTTATTGATGATGGTTCATATTAGTAGATCGACCGGTTTTCAAAGTGAAACGGAGTACAACAAATCTGAAAATCCTATGGGTATTTTCTCACATCAACAGTCCTTTCAAAATCACAATTCCTTCATGGTGATTCAAGATACTAATCTTCATCTAGAAGTAAGTCAACTGGAAAATTTTGAAAATTTTTTAGGTCCCAAATTTCAGTCAATCAATTTCCATAATTATAGCAGGAATTTATGCTATATGCGAAATTATTTTCGATTTCCATTTTCACTAAGTTTCCCAGTTTACACTCAATCAGTTCGATTTCTAAGCCTCAATAAAAGTAAGAAATATTTCTCTCAATCAAGGTGGCATTCTAAGGATTATTCAGTTTCTCTCCAAAGAAATTTCAAAGATATTCTTCTTAATTTTAGGAATTCTAGATTGAGTCAAAAGGTAAGTTTATTCAGGATAAATAACACCTACAGTTATCATTCTGTATTCGCAATCTTGAAACTTAGATCTAGAAACTGCAATTCTCAAATCTGTAGGAAATCCAAAATGTCTACTACCCAAAGTAATAACATTAATCTCCTCTCAAGACAACTAAGAAGAGCTAATATTGAAATTCCTGCTAATCGAAGAACCGTTGGTTCTACCCAAACAATCACTCAAGCTGCAGAGGAATGGAGTTTTGGTATTTTGGGAAAGCTAGTTGAGAAAAATAAGATGAAGATGAAAATTATAAGAGAAGAAATCAACTCTTTGTGGAGAAAGTATCACAACAAAGAAATCAGGATTATGGGACATAATCTCATGTTGGTTAAACTGAATAATGAAGAAGAAAGAGATGAAGTTATTTCAGAAGGTCCATGGCTGCTTGATGGTGTCTTATTTGTGGTGCAGAAATACTACTCAAATATTCCTTTGAAGGAATATGTTTTCACTCATCAGAAGTACCATTTGCAATTCAAACACCTTAAGCTCGAACATATGAATGTAACTGTCATTGATGAGGCTTTAGATTTCATTGGAAAGAAGATAGAAACTAAGCCGGCAAATTGCAGGCCAAGATATGGTAATACTGTGAAGGCTATAATAGAAATTGATCTCAAAAAACCTCTTTACCGTGGTCAATGGTGGAAAACAATAGATGGTGGAGCTGTTTGGATTCGTTATCATTGGAATCTTCAACCAAAGAATATTTGTCCTAAATGTTATGTGATTGACCATATTGAGGAAACTTGTTCTCAAACTGAATACCTCCTCTATTTGGATAGCTTGTCTTATGAGGAATATGAAGCTCTATTGAGGGATGATGCTACAGTTGATGATGGTAATGAAATACAAGACATGGAGAATGCTATGGAAGCAGAAGTAGAAGTGGAGGATGATAATGATGGACATAGAAATGTTAAAAGGTCGAGAAATTCTGCTCTTGATCAGGCCCCTGCTATGAATCCTCATAATATACATGTTCAACCCCCACTTTCTTTGCAACATGGAACATCTACTAATATGAATCAGCAACAACTCCCTATGATGGATTCGGAGAATTCAGCTGCACCCATTTTAGAAGAACCCATGAATGATTATCAGGAAGGACCATCTCAGGTATACACGAAACCATACAAAATCAGTTTTTATTATCGGTTTACTTTACTTACAAATTTTTACTGTTACTTAGTTCTTCATCCTATTTCTGTTCCTTCTAAAAGAGTGACAAATATGAAAATCCTTGCATGGAATGTGCAAGGTCTTGCTCAAAAGTTCACTAAGGACCAGTTGTGTGTTCTTGTTAAAACTCAATCTCCTGACTTCTTGTTTCTCTCTGAAACTAAGATTGATTCTGATAGAATGATAATGTTAGCCAGAACTCTCAATTACTGTAATCATGTTTGTATTGACAGAATTGGTATTGCAGGTGGTCTTATTTTGATGTGGAAGGATGGTATAATCTGTGAGATTCAAGAAACCAATAATAATATTATCCATGTTGTTGCTACTTTGCACCCCTCTAAGCCTGCTGTCCTTATATCTTTCATGTATGGATCTACTTATTTTGATATTAAGAAAGAGCAATGGAATCATATGAATAGAATAAGTGATAATATTAATCAGCCTTGGTTAGTAATTGGCGATCTTAATGTTCACCTTCATGATGACAGGAATCTTTCTAATATTACTATGGAAGATAAATATGTGCAAACTCAAATTAATACTTGTTGTCTCATGGATCTAGGTTATTCTGGTAGAGATTACACTTGGTCTAGCAATAATTTGGGCACTGGAATTAGAAAATCTAGAATTGATCTAGCCTTAGGCAATCAAGATTGGAATATAAACTTTCCTAATGCTAAGCTTGTTCATCTGGTTCAAGCTGGTTCTGACCATTGTCCTATTCTCCTTAGTACTGAGAACTCTTTTAGAAACATGTGGAGACCTTTTAAATTCTTTATCATGTGGATGAAACATGCTTCTTTTAAAACTCAGTTAGGTATAGCCTGGAACAAGGAATCAGCAGGCTCTCCAGCCTTTAATCTATCCATAAAACACCAAAGAACTAGGAAAAGACTATCTCATTGGAATAAAGTAGAATTTGGAGATATTGATAGGAATATCAATTGTCTTCAAAATCAACTCTTGGAAATCCAAAATGAACAACCTTCTGCTAATCAACATAACAAACTCAAAGTTATTACTAGTCAACTTGAAAATTGGTTTTCTATCCAAGGTGAATTTTATAAACAAAAATCTGGTGATAAGTTTGTTATAGAAATGGATAATAATACTAAATATTTCCATACTCTTGCTAATAGGAGAATGTTCAGGAAAAATATAGATAGTATATGTAATAATGATGGTGTTTGGCTTGATAAAAGAGATGATATTGCTGATTTACTTGTTAATCACTTCAGTACTGTTGGTACCTCCTCTAATGTTGTTTTATCTGATGATGTTTTTAACATTATACCTACTGTGTTAAATGATGAGGATAACATCAGGTTGACAGATATTCCTTCAGCAGAGGAAATCCAAAAAACTGTTAAAGATATGGCTTCTTGGAGCTCACTTTGGGCCTGATGGCTTTCAAGCTGGTTTTTACCAAGCTAATTGGGATATTGTGGGTAATGACGTGATTTGTGCTGTTAAAAATTTCTTTGAAACTGGTTTCATGCCTAGAGATTTTAATAAAACATACTTGAGTTTAATTCCAAAAACTGAAATTGCCAAGAACCCTGTTGATTTTAGACCAATAGGACTCTGCAATACTATCTATAAGCTCATCTCTAAGATTTTAGCTAATAGAATGAAACCTTTTTTAAAGCATATTGTTTCACCCTTTCAATCTGCTTTTGTTCCAGGTAGAGCTATCCACGATAATATAGTCATAGCTCATGAGATGATACACACTATGAAGCATAAACAAGGGAACAGTGGTACTATGGCGCTTAAACTTGACCTTTCTAAAGCTTTTGATAGGCTTGAGTGGCCTTTTCTTCTAGGAATGCTTAAGAAAATAGGATTTAATGAGAAATTTTGCAGATATATTGAACAATGCATATCAACCACTAAAATATCTATATTGTTAAATGGTACTCCTACTCAAGAGTATAGTCCTACTAGAGGAATAAGACAAGGGGATCCTCTATCCCCTTACCTCTTCATCATAGCTATGGAATACCTTTCAGCATTGTTGTCGATTCTTACTAATAATCATCTTATCTCAGGTGTGAAAGCTGCAAGAAATGCTCCTGCAATCACTCACTTACTTTTTGCAGATGATATCCTATTATTTGCTAAAGCTGACATGCATAACATCTCAGGTATTTTGAAAGTTATTAGTGATTTTGGTAAGTACTCAGGACAAATGCTTAACTTTAATAAATCTAGTGTTTATTTTAGTAAAAATATAAGTCCTGACACTAAACAATTCCTAGCTAGAGCCTTGAATATGTCTGAAATGCAAGATTCAGACACCTATTTAGGGGTTATCCTGTTATTAGGGAGAGACAAGAATAAAGGTTTTAAACCTATTATTCATTCTTTTGGCTCTAGGCTAAAGAACTGGAAAGGTAAAACTTTGAATCAATCTGCAAGATCTACTATGGTGAAGCATGTTCTTAATGCTTTACCTACGCACCAAATGGGAAGTTTCAAACTACCCAATAATACTTTAGCTCAACTTGATTCAATCCAAAGACACTTTTGGTGGGGACATAAGAATAATAGAGGCTATAATCCTATAGGATGGAATAAACTTAGCATTCCTAAAGCTTTAGGCGGTTTAGGTTTCAGAAATCTTGAAAACTTTAACATTGCTCTTCTTGCTAAACAAGCCTGGAAAGCTTGTAGTGGTGAGGATTCCCTCTGTATTCAAATTCTTAGAGCTAAATATGCCAAAAATGGTAGTTTTCTGCATATTGATAAATTGAAAGATGATTGCTCTTGGTTGTGGAGAAGTTTTTATCTTTGGTCTTGAAGTTATTCAAAAAATATTCTGTTTTGGGCTGTAAGATGTGGCACAAAAATTAATATATGGCTAGATTGTTGGGTTATTGGATTAGATATTTTGTTCGATTCTTGGAGCATCTAGCTTTGAAAACTATAATCTTGTTTGTGATCTATTTTTGCCTGGAACCAGAGATTGGAATGCTGAAATAATCAACATTCTATTTAACCAGGAATGTGCTGATATGATACTCAATATGAATATACCAGCTAGTGGTGAGGATTGTCTCATATGGAAGCCTAATAGGAAAGGGAATTTTTACCGTTAAAAATGCTTATCATACAATATGTAGTGACTATGTCAATACCTGTGTTGCTGTGACCCCATTCCCACTGAGATTTGGAAACATTTATGGAAAAAAAGAGTTCCCCATAGAGTTTAACTGTTCATTTGGAAGTGCATTAAAAATATTATTCCTGTTAGGCATTTACTTGCTAGATACAATCCTAACATTGATGTTTTTGTGCCTTTTGTAATAGCAATGTTGAGACTCTGAATCATCTTTTCTTTGAATGCAGTTATGCTAGAACTATTTGGTTGGGTATGAACATTAATATTTCAGTCATCTCTAACCAATTTCCAAGTTTGATAAACTGGATTATAAGTTGGTATCTTTCTGCAGATCAAAACATCCCTCCACTCTATATTATGGAGGAAGAAAATTTGCACAAATTCATGTGCACTTTATGGTATATCTGGAAAGATAGATGTTCTCTAGTTTTTCAGAATACTAAACCCCATCAGCAAGGAACTATTGCTAGAATTCATTATCTTCTACATCAATGCAGTAGAACTTTAGCTTCTGATCTTAATAATAGTACTAACAATTTGCAGGTAAAAGATTGGCTGCCTCCAGATACAGAGTATACTAAGATTAATATTGATGGGTCTTATATGCCAGTAACAAAAAAAGGAAGCCTTGGTCTAATTCTCCGTAATTGTGCAGGTCAATGCTTAAGTGCAAAAGGCATACAAATGGATGAGGAAGTTGCAGAGGAGTATGGAGCTGAATATTTTGAATGTAAAGCTCTAGAGAAAGCTGTGGAATGGTTGGAGGAACTAAATATTACTCATGCTATCTTTGAAGTTGACTGTGAAGCTGTAGCAAGATCAATAAATGAAGAAGAGTTGCAGGTCCATTGGTTTAATCAAGGACTTCTTTTACATGTTAGGAATAAATTTAAAGACAAGCAATTTTGGTTCTGTAAGTCTGTGCACAGACAAAGTAATCAGGTAGCTCATTTACTAGCTAAAAAAGCTAGAGAGGAAAACTCTTTTAATATTTCGGATGGTAATCTACCACCAGACATCTCTACAGCAGTAGACAATGATATTTGTAATCTTTGCCTCCAATGAATAAATTCTCTTTTAGTATCAAAAAAAAAAAATGAAGAAGGACACCAATTTTTGAAGGACCATTACATTGAATGAATAAGGACACCAATTTTTGAAGGACCATTACATTGAATGAAATCAGGCATGGTCCTGCCATTCCATGTCTTGATAAAAATATCCATGAGTATGAAACACGTACACATAAAGACAAACACACACGATATTGATAGTATGATCATGGTATTTCACCAGCAAAAACCAAAAATGAGGTTAATCCAAAATCCAAATGACAGAAAAAATATAAATACAAAAAATCCAAAAAAGTTTCTTCACTTCTAGCAATTTCTATTGGAGGATATATTTTTATACTAGAATAAGAATCCCAAAACTAAAACGTATATAGAAAAAAAGCATTTTAAAAAAAAATAGAGCTAATTTTCTTAACTAAAAAAAATGGTTACCCATAGGCAGTTATATAATGTGTTAGTATTTTATTTAACCCTTTTAGTCCATTAGGGAAATTAAATTGGCAACACACATACTTCATTACAATTTTTATCCTAATTATTGACATTTTAAACTTCATATTTACTTTGTAATGTAGAGATTATTATGTTATAATGTTTACTAACTCTTTGTATAACAATTCAAGTGACTAATAAAGAGATGACATGTGTATTTTTTTTCTTCAAAATAGTCTAACCCATTTCCTACATTAGGAATTCGTTAGATTTTAATAAAAAAATATTGGCACTTTCAGGTGATCCTCGCCTGGAAGCCGGTCACCTAGGAATGCCAGGTTCCGGTCACCTGGGAATTTCAGGCCATCCATATTTTCAAATTCAAATTTTGAGACTGCAACTTATTGTAACCATTCTTAAATCTGAAACTACAATAGATTCAGAACAATTTACAATGTAATCATTCACCAAATTGAATGGCTGAAACATATATTAGACATTCAGGTGTAAAAAAGGGACAGATGTTATACCTGCTTTATATCTACTGGTATTCCAACATCATCCGTCTAAATTACCTCTACCCCCTAGCTTCTGAGATGTGCTCAGGTCTTGGTGTTTCAATTGTACGTGCAAGAGGACTTCATTGACATTGTGAACTGGTTCCCTCTTGCTGGAGTTGTAATAATGCAAGGATTTAAAGCTTGATCGTGTATAGGCATCAAAATAGCACTAGGTGATGGTGTTTCTAGTACCTGCACAGTTGTTTTAAGAAGTTAGGTGTAGTCTTATCCTTATCTGATACAACTAGACTCTTCTCAGTGTTGTCAATCACCACATACATTCTCATAATGCATTCACACAGAACTAGAACACGGGTCAATGACCATTTCCTATAGTTATTACAAGTTTATGTCGGCATGTAGGTAATACAATCACATAGATTTCATGAGTAGTGCTTACCATTCTCATCTAACCCAGCTTGTTCCCTCATTTGTGCCTACATTAGAACAAGTATTGATATGTGTTAGCATACAAAATATGTGCCAAAAACTCATGATACTTTCAAATTACTACACCAGCTAGTTACTATGTAACCTTCAAAAACTCATGATACTTTCAAATTACTACACCCGCTACTTACTATGTAACTTTAAGAGTTATCTGAACTGTCATCATCACTGGATTCTTGCTTCTTTGTTGCTGGTGGAAGGAGCAGCTTTTTTTGCAACTGGCTGTTGCATCAATGGATTTTCTTTTTATCAATAACTCAATCAACCCAATAAAACCAATATGAAAAATAGAACACTTTCAAATGACTATATTTCTATAGGAAAAGTGAACTTATTATATATTACAAATGGTCCACAAAAACTCGCATCCTCAGAGCTTGAATCATCTGAACTATCATCAGTACTTGATTCATTTTCTTCTTGAAATTTCCATTCTTAGTTAGAGGAGCTGCAACCTTTTTAGATGGAGAAGCAGCTAAGAGACATAAACTTTTGTCAAACATAACATCTTTATATGAAAAATAAACAAACCCACAAAAAGGAAAAGGTACTCACTTTCTGACATCGATTACTTTCGTGAGTTGTTCCAGCATCGTTCCTTTAGTCATGTACTTTTCGAAACTGAATATCGGTAATGACCTAGAAAATAGTCTACCCTATCTCCCCCTGATTACTTTCGTTGGAGAAGAGATTATTGTTCCTTTATAATCAACAACCATTGGATTGCACTTTCGTTAGCATTTATTTTTATTTCTTTGCATGGATAAAACAAATTTATGCCAATGGTTACTTTTAAGCACATGATTACATTCATTATACCATTCCAATGACGTTGCGTTGGCGCTGAGCTATATCTAGCTAATGAGTTCATTAAGGATGTAACATTTGGTCGAGTACATTATGCTTAGTACAATAATGCGTTTATTATACTTAGATAAGGAAAGTTCATCTCCCGACCCAACTTCGTCATCTTCCTTTACACGAATTGGTCATTTATGTACATTTGAAACTCGACTAATCATGGGAGTGATAGCAACATGCACGTCCTTGTTAAATTTCCTGACAATGGACATATGCAAACTGGTGGAATAATATACCACAAGCCCGATCTTCTAGTTTAGAACATAGGTAAGATCGAGATTTCCCAGGATTTTCATCTCAAATTCGGATTTTAAATAGCTTGTAAGATCTCGTATTCCATTAATAGTACTTATCATGTCCATACCGTCGACATAGATATCTATAATTCTGAATCAGTAACTTATTTAATACGCATGGCACGAAACCTTACTTGTTTATCCCTTCACAATCAAATAGTCACTTAGACGGGTATACCACATCTGCCTGGTTGTTTAAATCAATAAGTGAGTGTTCCAGTCTAACTGCAAACAAACTCCGTGGTTTAGAGTCATTCGACTTGGGAAGCAAAAGGCCATCATGCACTTTTGCAAATATCTTTGAGTCTAAATCTCCAGAGATATAACCACATCTACTATGTTTCAAGTTCTTTTGAAACTACCAAGCAAATCGATTAACTCGAACATTATGATGTTCAAAAGAGTAAGCGATCCAGGGGTTTGTGAGAAACCTCGCGCCACAAGGTGATTCTTTATACTTTAAGACCTCATTCTTCTCACTACACTTTGTGACAAATAACCACATATTTTGTGCTTTACACTAGGTTGGTTAGCACTACCACACCAAGTACCCGTATATTTGTCAAAGAACTAAGTTCTACCTGGATTGCGTAGGCCAAATGTGCTATTTATTTGAAATTAATCAAAATAAAGCATGGTTCGATCTCATTGTGCTCTACTTCTGGAGAAACTATTTATGGATTATATCATCATTGTGCAGGCATGATCCTTACACTGACTCATATGCATTCTCATAATCCGTCAGGATTTCATTGTTCTCTATAATCATTTAAAACTTCGGAGCGTCCTCCAGTTTGATTCATGGACATATTCAGAGACCATCTTATGAGATGATTTCTGATGATATACATAAATTGTGACTTACTCACTTACTTCCTTTCTAGGTGAGGATTGATCGAACCAAGTGGTCTCTCCATCTTCCTATATGGAGCCACGGCCTCAACCACACTTCCACCGAGTGTAGTTGCAACACCTTAGTCTATGGTGTATATCCCGTATTGAGATTTGTAACTTTGCGGGTAGGTTTTCATCTGGTATATTTGATCTCATCACTTTAGCAACATCAGTGTATATTCTGAAAATCGAATATTCTTTATCACTTCACATTTACATTTGTGGAGTACAAGAATCAATATGAGACATAGTGGGAACACACCACAACAAAACCTGTCATTCCTTTAGAAAATACTTTTTCTTATCTCTCCCAAACGACGGGAAGACTGTCTCATTAAAGTGATAACCCGCAAATCTAGCGGTAAGAGATCTCCTGCCAAAAGTTTTAAAATGCGGATAATTTTTGGGAACTCATTTATAACATAACTACTTAAAAGCTTTGAAGACCCATCATAGTACGATGTGGATTCGTAATGGCACATATATAGTGCAACCAAAAATGCATAAGAAAACGAATGTCAGGCTTAAATCCAGTTACCAACTGGTACGAGAAAAAGGTTGACTAATATTGGGTTCTAAAACGAATTAAGTAAGATGCGTGTAATATTGCATATCCCTAAAGCAATAAAAGATAGGTTGGTACGCATAACCTATTCCTTAGGCACCATCTGTAACCTTTGATAGTAGCCTCCGCGAGACCATTGGGTATAAAATGCTCTATATTGATCCTATTAAACATGCAATATTCATCAAGTCCTTTTGATGTAAATTCTCTATCATTAATAAGGGTGGTGAGCCTTTGCACTTTGTATTGTGTAATATGTGCTAGGAGTTTTTAACGCAAATTTCTCTGTGAACTATAACTAGTCCAAAATGTCAAAATATTCACCAGAGCCATAAGTCACTTCAATGGTCCGCATTTTGCATGAATATTTTTCTAAATTTCACCTTGTTATCTCTGTAATATGGATTGTTTACCATTTGCATCTTAGGATGGTCCTGGTACTATTTTACTGAAGACTTTGTAAAATGAGTGATATGCTCTCTTAATTAAAAGCATAATCGAGGGGAGGAGGGTTGTGCATCTAGTACTTTAGAAAACACTTATTGAGAGACATGTCGTTACTTCTCATTCTGTCAATATTTTTCCCGTTGTCTCGTCCACTCAAACACATCGATGTACGTATGAGTCCTTCCAATCCTTGTAGTCACATTATAAGGAAATAGTTCAACAACTAGTTTAAATTCCTTAAGCTAGTGGAAGAAAAATAACTATGAGAATTTCTTGAGAGTTTTAATAAGTGGTGTGGCCTTATTACGTAATAAAAGTGGGATTCAACTCAAGTACTTTTGACTGACTATATATTACGTTTAACCCAATATATCTCAAGTCCTTTAGAGAATTTATGTCTCTTGTTTTTATTCCATAGGTGCAGATATTGGATCTAGTTCAACTGAATAAGATAGTCAATTGGCCCGGCAAAGTTCTTGTTGTCATTAAAGTGATGTGAAAATTGGTTATTATTATGATACACACATTTCATTGTATATACCAACACCTATGACCAGGTGCATTTCCAACTCTTTCATTTATGATGGGAGATGGAATTACATTTTAGCTTCATCCCATGTTCAATTAATACATGTACTTTAGTGTCATTACTGTTGTGGAAAAAAATAAATATATATATATATTTGTCTCATGATATATATGTCCTTTTTCACATTCTTTATATGAGTCGGTACGTCTAACCCTCAATACATTGGGGTTCTTTCCATTTTCAATTTTTCTACATTTAGCTTAATTTGAGAAATTTTTTTATCTCAATAGGCCAAGAGAATTTCACTACACATGCCAACCACTTACTTTAGGTTGAATATATAACTAAAGATAGTTCTCTTGTTGTCATACTTCAACATGTACTAGTTCCTTAGTATCATGGATTAAGTAAAGAAATGGAATTTTTTTGACTCATATAATCTTTTGTGAGTTCTTCCACAAAAATTGGAATACATGTGATTTTATTTGAACGTATAACCTACTGACAGATTAACAGTCGAGCAAGTGGATTACATTCCACGGAACATTCAAATTTTGGGAAGAAAATATCAAGTATGCAATAATGGTGTTCAAGTACTTCTAAACCCCAAATAAATATATTTGAATCGAGTTGGTACAACCAATTGAACAAAAGACACCATTCAACCATAGGCGATATCATATTCAAGAGAACAAAATAACATTAAAACCAAAATTCTTAATGGCTGAGATCAATAATCATAGTTTAAGTTGACCGTTTATATGATATGGGTTTATCTCGAGACATAATAAAAATAAAAATAGAACTAGGCATGTTTTTTAAAACAACCAAATTATCCCGGCAAGTATTCAAAGTTAAAATTCGCAATAGTTAATACCTCCAGACGACCTTTGGTTCCATCCACACATAGAGAGAACCGGGACGGACTTGGTCATGCACATCCCAAGATGCCGGAACAGTGCAGCTACAATGGATTAGAGGACGCACCTGGAGCAGTGCGATTCTGGTGGGTCGGGTATACGGACCCTAACAGGGGCATATAAACGGGTCGGGTATACGAACCGGAATGAGGGCATACAACCTGGGTCGGGTAGACGGACCCGAAACAGGGGGACGGATGGGTCGGGAAGACTTCTCCACCGACGAAATTCCCAGAATAGAAGACGAACAGGTTATTCTTCCTCTTCTCGGAGGATTATCTCCACTCCCCCAGATTCTCTTCCTCCTCTAACCAATCACAACAGAAATATACAAATAAAATATATTATACAATGTAATCACCCAATTGAATTGAATTGATATATGGAAAATCAGTGCACAAACCATACGATAAAATCAACTTCTGCATCAATTCATTAGATATAAGGAAAATCAGTGCATAAACAATACGATAAAATCAACTTATGCCGCTGTTGATGGTGGTTTTTAAACAAGGGGTAAAATCGTAAAACCCCATGACCTAGTGTTACCCGCAACACATTAACTAAGAGCATTTAACTCAGTGTAAATAATTAATAGGGGTATTTTTTCAAAATACCAGCATTAGGGTTTTCGGCTACGTAACCCTAATTCCAAAACCAAGCCGCACACTCGCGCACCATGGCAACAATGCCAAACCAAGCCGCACACCGCGCACCATGGCAACGACGGCAAAACCAAGCCGCACAATCGCGCACCATGGAAACAATGCCAAACCAAGCCGCATATTGCGCACCATGGCAACAATGCTAAACCAAGCCGCATATGCGCACCATGGCAACAATGCCAAACCAAGCCGCACATCTGCGCACCATGGCAACGATGCCAAACCAAGCCGCATACTGCGCACCATGGCAACGACGCCAAAACCAAGCCGCACACTGCGCACCATGGCAACAACGCCAAAACCAAGCCGCATACTGCGCACCATGGCAACGACGCCAAAACCAAGCCGCACATTGCAGCATCATGGCAACGATGCTAAAACCAAGCAAAGACACTGCGCACCGTGGCAACGACGCCAAAACCAAGCCGCACACTGCGCACCATGGTAGCGGCACCAAAACCAAAATACATATCGCACTCATTGGCAACCATGTCAAACTAAGCCGCTATGCCATTGGCACATGCCAAATATAGCGCCCTAGGCTTGCAAAACGTGCAACTAGGTCAACATGGCCGTACGTGCCATTGGCACATGCCAACACGTACCACAAGCCATATTTCCAAGCCGATATACCATTGGCACATGCCAAATATAGCGCCCTAGGCTTGCAAAACGTGCAACTAGGTCAAGTCGGCCACGCATGCCATTGGCACATGCCAACATGCTCGCCGGTAGCTTTTCCTACCAAGGCCACGGCCCTAACGGCCACGCATGCCATTGGCACATGCCAACATGCTGTTGTAGCTTTTCCTACCAAGGCCACGGCCCTAACGGCCACGCATGCCATTGGCACATGCCAACATGCTCATTGGGTAGCTTTTCCTACCAAGGCCACGGCCCTAACGCCACGCATGCCATTGGCACATGCCAACATGCTCAGCTGGTAGCTTTTCCTACCAAGGCCACGCCCTAACGGCCACGCATGCCATTGGCACATGCCAACATGCTCGGGCCGGGTAGCTTTTCCTACTAAGGCCACGCCCTAACGGCCACGCATGCCATTGGCACATGCCAACATGCTCGCCGGTAGCTTTTCCTACTAAGGCCACGGCCCTAACGGCCACGCATGCCATTGGCACATGCCAACATGTTCACCGGTAGCTTTTCCTACCAAGGCCACGGCCCTAACGGGCCACGCATGCCATTGGCACATGCCAACACGTCCGGTAGCCTTCATCACCTAGCCGGGGCCCTAATGCGCGCTGGTAGCCTAACTTGCAAACCGTGCAACCTAGGCCAATTCGACCGTACGCGCCACTGGCACATGCCAAAACCCACGCTGGTAGCCTAATTTGCAAACCATGCAACCTACCACCAAGGCATTCCGCACATGCCATTCGCACATGCCTTACACGCCACTAGCAGCTCTGGCATTGCCACTTACACTCAACATGCAACCTACCACCAAGGCATTCCGCACATGCCACACACGCCACTAGCAGCTCTGGCATTGCCACTTGCACTCAAGGTGGAACCCGCAACAAAGGCGTTCCGCACATGCCATTGGCACATGCCACACGCGCCACTAGCAGCGCCCCTTGCACTCAAGGTGTAACCAAAACTCGAGATATCATCACAAACTGGGGGATGCTTTCCAGGGTCTTGGTTTGGCAGTCACAGCATGCAGCATACACTATGCTCACATTAAGAAAGCGTGAATAGGAATAAAGCGGTCAAATAAATGAGGAAATAATGGTGAAAACGTTTTCACCCATAAATACCATGCGGTTACCACCTCCTCCCATTATTTCACCCTTTACTCTCTTCCTTCATGAGGCCAGGGTACGTTTCAATCTCGACTTGTATAAATAGGTCTTATCTATTTCCACCGCACAACAAGTCTCTGTCCAGATAAAAATACTACACTCTCGTAAAAGGCAACTTTGCAAGCTCTCCAAAAAGGCTTTCATCTCTTGCAAGTTTCCGAAGCTTTCACTTTCGATACAAGTCGAGATACTACTCTCCCACTATTATTCTGGTCTCAACACCTTCTTTGCTTCCCTCCCCAAATCAACCCTTCTCCTCCACTTTGTGACCGGCAAGTCTGGGAACGGCCATTTCTTGGTTTAGTAGGACTTGTACAGATTGATCTCGAATCTATAAAGTTCTCACGTGCAGCACATTTGTTTAGGGTTTGAACCAGTTTCTCACTTACCTACCGAATTTACCGAAATCGGCAGAAACGATTTTCACTAATAAACAATTGGCGACCACCGGGGGAGGATTGATCTATCGGCTACAATGTCAGACTGTCGATCTCGTTCTTCGACCCAGATGTCAAGATGGTAGGGGAAGGCGACTCAATCCGACACAACTACCAGGCAACCCGGTTACTAGTTGTAAAAACTACACGAGAAAACTGGGGACTTGCCGAAGATGCTACCACTCGATCCGACTCAACCACCGCACGAATCTTGCCACAGTTGTAAAAACTACATGAGGAAACCGGGACTCCGCCGAAGATGCTACCAGCGATTGGGGACTTGCTGACAATGCTACCAGCAAAGCCGCCTTTTACATGGAGAGGGGCGTGTTCACAAAACCTATGAAGTGAGTAAATTTAGACTGCGCAAGATATACGAATGGTTTTTAGGCTCTTAGTAAAACCGTCATACTACTGAGTATTGTGCCTATTACTAGCACACACTTTCATAAAAGCAATATTCCTTTCCCAAAAACATAATCAGAGTCATATTATCAAAACCATTCATCCCAGAAATAATCCAATATCCTCAAAATCTACCAACCTATCTACCAAAATAGGTTAAACTTTGAACCGGACATCCAATATGTCTTTCAAAAAAAAAAAAAAGAAGAAGAACCTAAATGAAAGTTTAACAGAGAAACATTCAAGGAAAATCATCTAACAGAAGTCTGCTCTTCTTTGAGAAAGTCAACTTTGCATCTTCAAGAGCCGCTCTCTTCATAGTCAACATCTTGGAAAGCTTTTCGAGTTCCACCTCCCGTCAGTGCAATCTCCCGGCGGAAAGGCTTTCGATTGCAGCATATTTCAACTTTTGATCTCAGCAAGGCCTTCGACAAACCACGAAGTGTTGAACTCCTTTTCTACGCACACGTCGCGATGGTGCTCCCAAAATGGGCAATAACGCCTTCAAACTGTGACCAAATACCACCCACGCATATCCTCGATGGAAGATAAAGCTCTTCCACACGCTTAACCAGCGTTAATCGACTAGTGACTTTTTGGTTGTGGCCATATGTCCGCATTTCTCCCGTGATTCTGTACAACGCCTCATGCTTAGCCTAACGCTAAAGCCGCCAACCAAAGACATGACCCTGATAAGGAACCAAGTACCTGGGATCAAAACGGCGCCCGCACTGGCCTCACGACTTTGACAGGGTCTTCTTCCATGTCTACGGCAGCAACCATCAGCAGAATCATCCAACATTTGGACCACATCTATGCCCGGCAATTGGCTAACGCACATCTCCAAGTCACCAATGGTGGTCACCAAAGGCAAGTTAAGTATGCTTCACCCTTAATCATCCTCCAACTGGATTCCTCCCGCGAACTTGAGTTAGACATTTTTCAAAAGAAGGAACAGAAGAAGAAAGAAAAGAAGCGCCGAAACTCACCGAACCACTTCCCAAAAAGAACCAACGCCGCCAGAGGAATCACTCTCACTTGTCGAACTTTCTTCTTTCTCTGACTCATCACCGCTATGAGAAGGCTCAGTGCTTCTAGAATTCTTTGAAGAAATTGCCGTCTCCTGGCAACGTGCAAGGGCAGCGAAAGCATTAACACTACCGAAGCCCTGGAGGGAACAAGACACATGTTTTCAAATTAAATTCACGTGTTTTGAGACAAACCAACGAAGAGGCGACACATACCTGGTTATTGGAAGAACTGAAATACACGAGAGCTGAGGGAGGGTCTTTTGAAACCGTCCGGAAACCATTGAGACATCCACCAGCTATAAAAGCACCTTTCATCCTCTTTCCTAGGCTGTAACTTCACTCGCAAAGGGAGCCTTTTCGAGCGTAATCTCCCAACTTAGCGGCAAGGTCATCCCGCATCTTCACCTCACTTTCAGATAATTGGATTCTAAGATTCCTGCCATCGGAAGATTCAGAAGAGAGCCACACTCTCCAGTGGAGAAAGTTATCTCACCCCATCTACATATGATTGTATGGGTGTCCGAACACCATCCTGAGATAAAAGCAACCAAGCCCGGATATCCTTCCTAATCCGGAGGTTTATCAAGCTCTGACAAAGATCAATAATATGCGCCGATTCAGGTTGGTGTTTATGTGCTCCGTACTCACCATGAACTCAACCCATCTATCAAAAGAACGCAATGGGCTTTGACACATCCTCGAAATCAATTTTGAAGAGGAGTATACCCTTTTGAAGACAGTAACCGCATGGTGTTCTCTCGGGCGAACCGAACGTGTCTTCCTTTCATCTTCACCACCGGTTAACAAAATTGGCACGAAACCCGGGTGATTTTTCCAGCAGAGACAAGTTTTTGGGCGAAGAACTCATCATCCGTGTTTGGTTTGGAATTATGGACATCCTTTGATGAAGCGAAATTTTGTTGTGTAACATCTTGCCTGATCTCTTAATAACAACTTAGTAAATAAGATACCGTCGCTGATGGTGGTTTTTAGACAAGGGGTAAAATCGTAAAACCCCATGACCTAGTGTTACCCACAACACATTAACTAAGAGCATTTAACTCGTGTGTAAATAATTAATAGGGGTATTTTTTTCAAAATACCGATTAGGGTTTTCAACACGTAACCCTAATTCCAAAACCAAGCCATGACTCGCGCACCATGGCAAAGAATGCCAAACCAAGCCGACTCGCGCACCATGGCACCCATGCCAAAACCAAGCCGCACTCGCGCACCATGGCAAAGAATGCTAAACCAAG
>JAJJWW010008397.1:0-60076 GCA_023531295.1 Papaver armeniacum
ATTCGGTTAGTATTAAAATTTAAAAGCTCAGTTACAGCTTATTGTAGGAAAATAATTTGGCTTATTTTAGAAGCCTAATAACTAATAAGTTATTTGGACTCACTCGAATAAGTAATTTTCTTTTCTTTGAGGGAGGATCTATGGACACTCTTAGATGGACAAGGTCGGACAAGATTTACACCATTTTCTCCGCAAAACCCAAACGATAATGAATTTAAGTCGAATATTTTGATGGTATATTCTTCTTATAAGACTCTATATTACAAAAAAATGAGCACAATTCGAGATGTATAAAACCACCATCTACCCCTTTGAATATCAGCCATTCAAAATTAACAGTTAAAATTAAGATCGGTAGATGGTCAGGTTTGCTATCTCGAATTGCATTCATTTTTGGTAGGAATATAAAGTCTTATAATAGGAACATATTATTAAAATATTAGACTTAAATTCATTGTAGTTTGAGTTTGCCGGAGAAAATGGCACAAATCTTGTCTGACCTTGTCCATCTAAGAGTGTCCATGGATCCTCCTCATTTTCTTTTGCCTTTTCAAGTTGAAAAGTCAAAAAGTTTGTTTGGAAACATTATTTTAAAACAACTTTTATAAGCAAACAAAAAAAAATTCTGGAGAGAATTTTTTTAGCTTCCAACTTTTTTGAGAAGTTGCTTCTACTTCTCTTCGGGAATGTACGGTATTTTATCTTATCTTTCCTAATGAAAACACTTTCCGTTTCCCTTTTTTTATTTCGCAAGAACTCAATAATTGTTACAGGAAGAGAAGAAATATCGCAGATGAGAGAAAAATATATGCAGAAAATACAAACGGTTAGCAGTCGATAACTAATACATATCTTCAATTCATATGCATGTGTAAGATATGTATTTGATGATAATTATACCCAATTTTCATGTATAAACACTTTATGCAAACATTATGCGATATCCGCGGATGTTGGTGCTAAAATGATATATACATGCACGAAGGTTATGGACTTCTGTGTAATTACGATATGGATTATAAAGGAAGGCCAATATGGCTTATCCTAGAATCCCAATAACGCTTATCATATTCGGTTTATATTAGAAGCTCAATTACGACTATTGTAGAAAAATATTTTGGCTTGCCATAGATGTAGGATTCAAATATCGCACAACATATTTTCTTAGCGTGCGAGATTCAATTATTTCCTTAATTTGCGAGAATGTAGCAGAGTTTGCGAGAATGATTGAGAGAGAGAGCCTGCGAAGTTATAAAGTGAGCCTGCGAAATTATAAAGAGAGTCTGAGATAACGTAGCAGGGGATCCGAAAATGAAGGGGAATATGATTTGTACTCCACTATGTATGAGCTGTCATCCACTATGTAAACACCTATATAAAGAGGAGAGCGGGGAGAGAGAAAGGGAGGATGGACACAATTTTGTAAGAGAGAGAAGATACACAATTAGGAGAGAGAGACTTTATTTTCTTTATTATCTTCTTCCCCAAAACTACATCTAGAGCTCTATCAAATATCCATTAATGGAGATTCTAAATGTAATATTAATATAACCTCAACAATCTGTACTGTACTCAGTACAATTTGGGGATCAAGAGTTCATGAAATTAAATCTAAGTTCCTAAAGAACACAGCTACTAACTAATCTGCAGGTAGTTTTCTCATTAATTCCATAGAAGAGGAGGTTCTTACACATTTAAGGAAGTGAAGACCTAACAACAACGATCAGATAGTCGACACATGTCACTATCTGATCGGTCAATCACTCAACACTAGACTGACCAATGACTAACAGTTAAAAGAGCACTCACTCAATTAATAAGGGCAGAACCTAGTACTTCATAAGGCTAAAGGACTATGACATTGCCTACTGCTGGAAATTATCCTTGTCCTCAAGGATAAAGCTGCGATAGTGTGACTTAATGGTAGCAACATCCTCCCAAGTAGCCTCCTCCTGAGTAGAATTAGTCCATTGGATGAGCACTTGTGGAACCTGCCTTCTACCAATAGTGACAGTTCTGTGTTGTAATACTTTTGCTGGAACCATGATCACTTCACCTGCATGATCAACAATAGGCAGTGTAGGAGATGGAATGTGTTTCTTACCAATGTGTTGTTTCAATTGAGACACATGGAACACGGGATGAATCCCGGCCCGATCCGGAAGCCACAGCTTGTAGGCTCTTGGTCCAATTTTTTGTAAGATAGGGAAAGGGCCATAGAATTTGGCAGACAGCTTGAAATTCTTCCTTAGTGACACAGAAGCCTGTCTGTAAGGTTGCAGTTTCAGATACACCAAGTCACCCACATCAAAGGTTCTATCTTGCCTTGATTTATCAGCAAAGAATTTCATTCTTGCCTGAGCATTGTATAGGGATTCCTTCAGAAGATCAAGCATTGCCTCCCTGTCCTTGAGATATGACTCCACGGAGCTGGTAAGTAGTGGTTGTTGATGGGAAAGCCATGTGTGGAGGAAGATAACCATATAGGGCCTGAAAAGGTGTCATCTTCAAACTAGTATGATAACTAGTGTTATACCACCATTCAGCAAGAGATAACCATTGACACCACTTAGTAGGCTTGTGTCCAGTGATGCACCTTAAGTAAGTTTCCAGACAAGAATTAACTCTCTCCCGACTGTCCATCAGTTTGAGGATGATAAGCAAATCTTTAGATTCAAGTTAGTACCCGAGCTTTAAATAAATCCTCGCCAGAAGTGACTAGTAAAACCTTATCTCTATCGAGATACAATGGAAGAAGGGAGACCATGCAATTTGAACACTTGATCCAAGAAAGCTTTAGCCAAGGTATAAATGATAAGGATGGTGTAAGGCAATGAAATGGCAGACTTAGTTAGTCCATCAACAACCACCAGGATAACACTTTTCCTGTCACTCATGGGTAAACCTTCAATGAAATCCATGGTGATGTGCTGCCATGCTTGCTCGGTGGACTGAAGAGGTTGCAGAGACCGGATGGAAAAGAGCATTCACCTTTATTTTTTGACAAATGTCACATTCGGTGACAAATAAGATGATCTGTTTGCTTCATTCTAGGCCAAAAGAAATGTGACTTGGCCTAATATAAGTTGCTTGGATGCCAGAATGACCACCAACAGCAGATGTGTGAACAGTATTTAAAATTGTGGTTCTTACCCCATTGCTAGCACCCACATATATCCTACTTTTGTATCTCAATATTTCAGATTTGTAAGTGTAATGTGGAACAGAGTCTGCAGAGATAAGAAGTTGAGCAATAAGTTGTTGTACCTTGTCATCACCAATATAGCTTTGAAGTAAGTCTTGGACCCAAGATGGTTGAGACATAGATAAGGCAGAGCAAGTTGCAGAAGGAGCTGGTCTTCTGGATAAAGCATCAGCAACAATATTCTCCTTACCCTTTTTGTACTGAATCTCATAGTCATATCCCAACAATTTCATCAACCACTTTTGCTGTAAAATTGTGGTGATCTTTTGTTCCAGAAAGTATTGAAGGCTGTGATGATCAGTTTGAATAATGAATTTGCTGCCTAGTAAATAATGCCTCCATTTTTGTACAGCCTTAACAATAGCTAAAAATTCCTTTTCATATGTAGACAAGGCTCTTGCTCTTGGTCCCAAAGGGGAGCTGAAAAAAGAAATTGGTTTACCTTCCTGAGTTAGGACAGCACCAAGACAGGTCTCACTTGCATCACTTTCAACAGTGAATTGTTTAGAAAAGTCAGGCAATGCAAGGACTGGAGTTGTGGACATGGCTAGCTTGAGTTGTTCAAATGCGTAGTGGCATTTGTGGTCAAATGAAGGAATTTTTTCTCAAAAGATCAGTTAGAGGCTTGCAGATTGCACCATAATTCTTCACAAATTTCCTGTAATACCCTGTTAACCCTAGAAAGCCTCTCAGTTCCTTGATAGAATTTGGAATTGGCCAGTTCTGCATTGCTGCAATCTTATTTGGATCAGCACAAACCCCAGCAGGAGTGATAATGTGGCCCAAATATTCTAACTGTGATTGACCAAAACAACATTTTGAAAGCTTAGCATACAATTGGTGTTGTCTGAGTAAGGAAAATACTAATCTCAAATGCTCAAGGTGCTCAGACATGGAAGAGCTGTATACCAAAATATCATCAAAGAAGACCAAAACAAACTTCCTTAAGTAGGGAGCAAATACTTCATTCATAAGTGCCTGAAATGTAGCAGGTGCATTGGTTAAACCAAAAGGCATTACTTTGAACTCATAGTGCCCATGATGAGTTCTAAATGCAGTCTTGCATATATCCATGGGGTTCAAAAGTATTTGATGATAACCTGCTCTTAAATCCAACTTGGACAAAAACAGAAATCCTTGTAGCTCATCCAACAACTCATCCACAATTGGAATGGGAAACTTGTCCTTGATAGTGATGCTGTTGAGTCTTCTGTAATCAACACAAAATCTCCAAGTATTATCCTTCTTTTTAACAAGAAGAATTGGTGAAGCAAATGGGCTGTGGCTGTGCTGTATGATTCCAGAAGAAAGCATTTCCTTTACCAGTTGTTCTACAACTCCTTTTTGAATGTAAGGGCATCTATAAGGTCTTTGGTTAGGAGGTTGAGAGTCTGGTTTTAAGGGAATTGAGTGGTCTAAAGTTCTGGGAGGCGGTAATGAAGTAGGCTCAGCAAAAATAACCTTATATTCAGATAACAAGGGTAATAAAGGTGCAGGTATTGGAGGGGAAATAGGATTAGCTGAGACTGAAAAGAGATGACCAATGAGGCCATGAGTAGTTTTTGCTAGAAATCTCTTAACTGCTGACCCACTCATCATAAGTAGTGAAGGTGAAGTAGTTATTCCTTGGAGTGTAATATGCTGACCATGATGAACAAAAGAAACACTGAGTTTAGAGAAATTAAACATAACATCCCCTAGCTTCTTAAGCCAATCAGCACCTAACACCATGTCACAACCTCCAAGTGGAAGTAACCTGAAGTCCTCAGTGAAGTTATAACCCTGCATACTCCAAGGGAGTTTAGAACAAATACCAGTACTCACTGTTTTCTCCCATTAGCAACTGTAACTAACATATGAGCTGTGTGTTCTACCTTGCATTTGAGTTTAGCAGCTAGAGAACAATCTATGAAACTAGTTGTGCTACCAGTATCAATTAGAATAGAGATGGATTGTCTCTTAAGAAGACCAGGAATTCGAATAGTATCACCTGTGGCAGTACCAGTAAGAGCATGAAGAGAAATCTCCATGTCAGACTCAACTGGTGAGTCTACCACTTCTTCAAAAACCTCATCCGCAACCGCAGTATCCTGTGTATCAGAATTTTCAGTTTGTAACATAAACAATTGTTGCCTACCTTTGCACTTATGACCCAATGAATAAATCTCATCACAATTATAACAAAGACCTTTATCCCTGCGAATGCGCATTTGCTCTTGAGTTAAACGTTTAATAATGGGACTTGTCGATGAGGGCTTGAGTGGTGTTGGGGAAGAAGATTTGGGAGTAGTAGGAGTAGACTTTGAAGTAGTGTAAGATGTGGAAATTGGTTTAGGGGGAAAAGTTGTGGTAGAGAAAGCTCTAGAGTTAGTGAAAGAGCTAGAGGTGGTTCTAACACCTTTGGCAGCAGCAGTGTGATGTTTCTGTTCCTCCATTCGCGCTAAGGAGAAAGCTGTGGCAAGTGATTTCGGATAAAACATAGCTACCGAATTACGCAACTCTTCCTTCAACCCACTAATGAAACTCATGATAAAGTAGTGCTCAGTTAAGGACGGATTGTTAGCAAGCATTAAAGCCTTGAGAGATTCAAATTCCTCAAAATACTCTTCTACAGAGTGAATCTGAACTAGTTTATTAAAACTCCCAATAAAATTTTCTTCCACAGGGTTTTCAAATCTAACACAAATACCATGAGCAAATTCAAACCAAGTTATACGAGTTCGACCTACCTGAAAATTAAGAAACCACTTATCGGCTTTGCCATCAAGATAGATAGCTGCAATATCCACCCTACGACTCTCATCGATGTTGTGGAGCCAGAAGTATCGTTCACATTTTTGGATCCACCCACGAGGATTATCACCATCAAATCTTGGAAAATCCAGTTTGGGTACTCGATTAAATTGATTCTGAGTTCCCCCTGGCGAGATTGAACCAAAGATTGGAGGATTATCGAACTGAGTACCAGGAATTGATCCTCCGGAATCAGGTGGTTGAGTTGGTTTCGCTGGAGACGGGAAACGGGCTAGCAGTTCATCAAATCGTTGGTTAATCGATGCTTGATTCGAATCCGCTTTCTGTTGCTGTAAAAGAAGCTTGTCTTCAATGGCAGCAAATCGATCTTCAGAGCTCAGCTGCTGTCGCTGAATGAGTTCGATAACATCTTTAACAGTTTTTGGATCGGAAGCGCCCATTGAGAAAAAATTTGAGTGGCTCTGATGCCAAATGTACTGTACTCAGTACAATTTGGGGATCAAGAGTTCATGAAATTAAATAAGTTCTAAAGAACACAGCTACTAACTAACTGCAGGTAGTTTTCTCATTAATTCCATAGAAGAGGAGGTTCTTACACATTTAAGGAAGTGAAGACCTAACAACAACGATCAGATAGTCGACACATGTCACTATCTGATCGGTCAATCACTCAACACTAGACTGACCAATGACTAACAGTTATAAGAGCACTCACTCAATTAATAAGGGCAGAACCTAGTACTTCATAAGGCTAAAGGACTATGACACAATCATAGTGAAGAACCACGGATGTAGATCATATTGATCGAACCATGTAAAAAATCCTTGTGTCCATTTTATAATTTTAGCACTTTAATCTTTATTTTGATTATGAAATAGATTTAGATCTATGAAATATTATATGGGGTGTGTTGTGGAATTTCCTGCAACTACATTTTGGCGCTAGAAACAGGGATGAGTAAAGGATTTACCCTTCCTATAACTTGTTGGTTCAAGAAGATTCAGTTGATATTTAATTTCTATGGATACTTGAAGCCATCAACTGTGTAGTGTGTATATTTTTCTAGATCTATAAAGTTTAGGTTCAAAAATGGAAATTTCATGGAAGAAATTACACTTTCAGAAAAGAAAACCAAAGTTTCAATAGAAGATTTCCATATTCAGGAGAAAAAGCAAGAAGCAAATTGTTGAAAGAAATTAAGGAAGGACGAATGAGAAGATAAGAGGCAGATGCTGCAATTTTTATCACAAACAGAAATTCGCACAGATGGTTCAAGGATGAGCGAACAAACAAAAGGTCATGGGTTCGAATTCGCAGAGATACATAGTTTTCATTTTATTATCATCTTCAGTGGCGAATAAGAGAATAAGGAAAAAAATTATGAGTTAATTTCGCAGAGAAGTTCTTGAACAGTTGGTCCAGAGAACAACATGTGTGTTTGTGGTCGCAAGTTCGAATTCACCTGCGAGCAGAGTTTTATTCTTTTTACAGAGGACGAAAAAATGAATAATTTCGCAAAGTTGTTTCATAATTTCTCAAACAAGATGCAGCACAGTTGGTCACCTGCGAAGTTAATGAGTTCATGGTCGTGTGTTCAAATCCCAACGAATGTGGATATTTCGCAAGAGTATTTCTCACAAAAGAGAGTTTATGATTATTTCGCACAGAAATTTCGCAAAGGAGGGTTGGCACAGATGGTTCATTTGATTCGATGCATGAAGAAGGACGTAGGTTCAATTCCCACCTCCTGCGAATTTTTGGCATATTTTACATATTTTTGGGTTGCTACCAGCGAAGAGCAAATCAAGTTTTAACAAGTGTGTGATAATTTCGCACAAGAGAACTTGCACAGTTGGTCAAGAGGCATGAATGCAAGCAGCAGGTTGCAGGATCAATTCTTGCTTCTCGCACATTTATTTTTGTTATGCGAAATTTCGCACGGACTATGATTATTTCGTAAAGAAGAAAGTTGATGATTATCTCGCAAATTAATTTCGCAAGAGAGGGTTAGAACAGTTGGTATGGTGCGAGAATATGCAAGAGGCAGGTCAAGGGTTCAAATCTCATTAATCTCACTTCTTTTTGCTAGGCGATAATTACATTTCTTTGAGCGACGTTTATACATTTCAAGGATGCCAGTTTCATAAGCAAATCATATATCGCAAGAGACGACAGCAACAGAATATCACATGAAAGCTAAGTACCACTTCCTTGAATATTTTACTTATAGAAAATAAAAGATTTTTGATTTGATTTACAAAGAGCGATTCAATTGCACGATAACAAAGATTTCAAAGATTATTAAGATTTCAAGATTACAAAGACTTCAAAATTACAAAGATTTCGAGATTTCAAAATTACAAAAAACCCAGAAAATCCAATTTATATATTTCTCTAGAATGTTTCATTTACAGAAAATAAAAGATTTTTTGATTTGAATCACAAAACGCGATACAATCGCAGAATTATAAAGATTTCACAACTACAAAAATTCCAGAATTACAATGTATTAGAATTTCTCTTGAATATTTACTTGGCTTCAAATGATATGATATTATGAGAATGAAAGAATGAATGAAAGAAATAACAGAAATGAAATAATGAAGATATGCGATAATTTCGCAGAGATAATAGAGACATGCGATAATTTCGCGAGAGACGGTCTTAGATCCATAAAAATCCTAAGATCAGAATGGGACGAACCTTTATGATGTACACCCTAGTTCGCGAATAAAATTTCGCAAGAGGAAAATGTAAGACCTAAAGTGCGTCATAGAAGGGGGTATCTGTTGCATGGCTCAGCGAAAAGGTTACACCGCCCCTGGAACCTGAGTCATGGAGATTTGGGGTCAATAAAGCCCATCCAGGAGAGGTACCTTGGATTTTCAACCTAAGCTTATGACTTAGGTTGGACGACCGAGGGTCTCTTCTAAGGAGTCAGCATCTGATCAAGGCGCCGAGGTACACGGTTGAGCCAAGAGTGCCTGGGGCGTTTGAAGCGTCTCGGCCATTCTTGGCAAGTCTTGGCTTATGCTGCACTTGGCCCGAAGAAAACCCCACTTAGGGTGCAGTCTCGTAACCATAAGCCCTATAGGCAAAAGGGATAAGAGGCTGCGAAAGCAGCTGGTTGTTGTTGTTAAGACCGGATGGGAGGAGCTAGCCTTGTATGGCAGAAGTACGTCTCCTTGAAGGGGCAACCAGGGGGAAGATAAGGGCGGCACCCTCCATTAGGGAGCTGATAAGTGTCTTAAGACGCAAATGTCATGAGGCTTTATTTTCGCAAGAAAATTTAGGCTTGTCATATTTGTGCGACAATCCTAAAGAGGCAATAATACAAAAGAGAAAGATAAGACGAGATCAATGGGTCAATACATGAAAGTGTAAAGACGCCCTGCGATTTCGTCGCAAGAAGGCAATGTCATGGGGATTTATGTTCGCAAGAATATTTAGGACTGTCATATTGTCGCATGAAAAACATCCTGCGGAGGCAATAATACTAGAGAAATGATAAGACAAGATCAATGGGTCATTACATGAAAGTGTAAAGACGGCCTGCGATTTTATCGCAATGACAAGAGGTGGCAAAATAAGACCTTTAACTAGGAAGGCAAAATAAGACCACATAAGAAAGTAAGCAAATAAGCTTGCAAAAATGAGTAAGCAAATAAGATTGCGAAAATGATTATATGTAAACAAATAAGCTTGCGAATATGTACATGGAAATGAAAATGAGATAGTAAAACTGACGCACACTTGATATTATGATCATATTATTATGCGATACTAATAGTGCAAGAATAAACAAAGATGAAACACAAGTAAGAACTTGTGATGAACAATCGATACGCGAAGAGGAATGCATATACTGATCGTTGTCGTATGCGTCAAAAATAATTACACTTCCTAAAGTATATGATAAGAAAGAGTTCATTTCCACAGAGAGGCAATTGTAGTTATTATGTAATCAATTTCTAAAAGTAACCAATTGGGGGGATTTTTGATTTTTTTAAGTAAACAATAAAAGTAATTAAAAGCAAAATAAATTGTAGAAAGTTATCAATGAGAGAAAGATATTGGTCAAGGAATTCATCTTCAATCTTAGACATGTGCTTGCATATATGATTAGAATTACAATTTAATCTCTTTTATTATCAAAAGCCTAGAGAATCAAGAGAGAAAGATAATATATTAATTTCCTAAGTTCATCAACACACACATTAGAGCTGCGTATGTGAATTCTACCTAAAGAATAACCTAACGCCTTGCGCTAATTAAGTTCAATTCCTAGGAGCATTAAGTTTCAGAAATAGGCTAATCAATGCAATTGTCATACATTGTGCATAACAATTCGGACAATGGTCAAACTCTACATATGATTACGAGAGTGTATCACTACAAACCGTAAACATATCATGCTACTTGTATTCAGGGTTATCGCTCGATGAGAAACCCTAAAATAGCTATGGACAAGGATGCAAGTTCAATTAATTGGCCACTTAACTAACCAAACATCTTAGTCCTATCACAATACATCAATCATGTGATTATTAAAACAGTAGAGATTTAAACGATAATCAAGAGAGAAAACTAATACATAACACAAGCACAAGTTTTAGAAATAGGACTACATCCTTAACCAATAATATAGAATTTAGCTACTCATAGCTATGGAGTTCATCACAAAATATCAATTGAATAAAGAAGAAGATGAACAAAAGCAAACCCTAGTAGCGTAAACAAAAGCGGCTCTCTCCCAAAACTCCAAGAATAAAACGTGTTTCCAAAAGTTGTAGGACTTCTCTTTTTATAGCTCCTCTTATTCCAAAATTAGGTCTAGTCTTCAAAGTCCATTAGATGAAAATCCACCAAGCCCATAAGTGAGAGAAACCCATGTAGAAAATATGTCACCGTCAAACTGGTATTATGGCCGGAAATTGGCCGGAAGAGTCACCGGAAAATAGCTCAGGTGACCGGCAAAGTCCGCCCGGTCAACGAGTCAGCTCACTGAGTCAAACCGGGTCATTAGGTGAGTCAGGATCATGAGTCAGACCCGAGTCAGCTGTGCTGATGAGCTAACTGGACTGACTTGTCAGGCCACGGTCTTGCACAGGCCAGAGCTGTCTCACAACCAAGATGGCCCTGCATTCTCTCAATTCCTCCATGTAGTTCTGTAGCTTCAGCAACAAAATCCTGCAATCTTCTATTCCTCCTTTCCTAGCTCAGATTCGTAACTCTATAATACCGGAAATGTCGCAACAGCGGTGCACCACTTACTTCTCATCTCCGCATCATTCATATCATAACTTGCAGCTGCAAATATTCTCTATAATCTGCTATCAACACTGAGCACCTACAATGCCATTACCTGCACCTGTAATGTTTCTCGCAAAACAAACAAACATGGCTGTTGCATAATCTTCAGCTGTGTAAAATTATCAGCTCCTTCCCAAGCCATAACTGCACTTCAGTTCACCACAGATAAGACTCCAGAGTTGTAGCTGCACAAGGCGGCAACAGCTCAATTCATGCCAGCTCTGAGTATCCCTGGCCATTGCAAACTCCCACTGCAACTGCGTCGTCTCGAGCTAGTATAGCTTCAACTTCATAATGCCTGCTCAATGCCATTTCTGTTATCTCAGTTCAAACCACACTCAACCAACAGCCCATTGCCACCAACTGTAATCCCATTCATCAATTCAATTCCTCATATCATTATCTCCATTTATGTGATCAACAACCACAGCTGCACGTGCAATAACCACCACTCTCCATGGCAACACTATCTCCACTCCAGCAACTCCACCAGAACCACCAATTCCATCTTTAGCTGCACCTTCACAGTGATCCACCTGCAGCTTCAAAGACACCACCACACTGCAGCTATATCAATTACCAGCTTCATTTAGCTGTTGCAATCACCAACCTCAGTTCTGCCATCTCAGGCAAACACAAGTATTCACTCCATTTCAACCACCATCTGAATTACAGCTCCAAAAATCTGTCAATGACCTGCAACTCCAGCTCTAGCCATTGTGACCATGGCAGCAACACCCTTGTAACTCAGCATTCATCACAGCTACAGCTTCTCTACGAATTCATCTCGACTTCTTGCATTACATCCAACACAAGTCTTCAATCGCCACCATAGCTCTGTCATTCTCCACGGCAACCTCTTTTCCACATACCCATTAACTCAATCAATGTCTGCAGTTTCATACATACACATTCCATTATTGCCTTGCAATCCAACTCCAGGTAACAGTGACAAAGCATTCTGCACCTCAGCTCCATCCATGTCCTAGCATTCATCTATTGTATACACAAATCACAACTCCACCTGCAACCCACATATCTCTTCCATGAGCTCTTCAGTAAACCCAATTTCGATTCTCAGCCGAAACCCCAAAATTCCTTTTCCATTTCGATCTTCTAATCAACACAACCACCGTTCATTCCACTTGACAGCTTCTAAATCTTCCCCCTCTGGAACCACAGCACCAGACCCATTGTGTCTCCATTTTAATCTCGATCTCCTACTTCCTTGAGCACAAACATAAAAACCCACTTCTTAATTTCAACAACAACCCTAGATTTGTGATTTCTTCTTATCCATCTCGATAAACCCTAATTCCAGATCGAGAGAAGCCCTAATTTCTTCAATTGACAGTGACAATAGCAATATCTCCTTCTTGATAAGCATTTCAAACCCTAAATTCATCAAATCCCCTTTCTTTCTTTACCTGAATTTCATCTACTCGAAATCAATCGAACATTAAATCCATCAGCTACATTGTCACCTCTTTTCGATTCACAACTATACCAAATCTGCAGTCTCAATTGCTGTTGAATCTGACCATTAAATGGCACAGCCATTTCTCATTTTCTGTTCTCTCTAGCTTTAGGGCAAAGGTAATGAAAAGGGAGAATACATTTCTCGGTCAGGGTTGGGTAAGAATAGCAAATGGATATAGCCAACTCAGGTGCAGTCGATAAGGGCCACCATTTCATCTATGGCATGTCAGTTTCAAGAAACTGACAAGCTTCATCAATGCTTTCACTCGTAACTTTCTTGTACGGCGTCGGAATGGCCTCGTTATTCGCCATTGACTTCATATTTCCGTGCTCTTCAACATGATGAGAAGGAGTCCAAGATTTGGGCGAGTTCAGCTTATTTTTGCTCCAAATGACTCCATTGCACCTAATAAACTCAAAAGCACACATAAGATACATAATTTACACGATAATAGCAAAGAAAGCATAAATACTAGATATAAAATTAAGGTGTTTAGGACACCTATCAAATTCCCCCACACTTAGACTTTGCTAGTCCTCGAGCAAATCAAACAAAATAATTCTAAAAGATACATACAACTCCGTGTCATCGAGGCTACGGTCACTTTTAGCATAAATAACAAGCCTTTAAACCCCTAGGTGTCCCTAGTGGACGAGTTATAGTCTCGTGAGGGTTTACTAGAGATATACCCACAAAACCTACTTTTCCAACTTACTAGTTCTCCGAAATGACAGCATCCAACGCGCTAAGAAGACATAGAGATTCTGCACACTAGTCATAAGAAGTTAGACACATAAATGAACACAATCTCATCCTTAAAAGTTGAGAGAGAAATAACCATCCCTTCTCAAAAGAAATTCGGGTTCGGAGTGATCAAAAGTCTCGACTCTGCCTCACAAGAAAGGGTTTTATGATATTGCTCTCAATAATAAACAGCTTTTTATGGGTCACACATGTGTCCAGGTAGGAATGAAGAGAGAATCCTGCGACACGTCGAATGGTAGGAAGGTAAAACCCTCCGAATTGTTTTGAAAACCCACATCTTTTATAATTTTTGAAAACCCATTTTTCTGACGATCTCTACGAAAGGAAATCAACCACTTAACGAAGGTGGGAATATGCTTACTTACCTCGTTATCTGTTCGGCGTGCAGCTAGCACCACTCTCACAGCATCCATAGAAACGTCTTCGGTCTTCAATCGGTGTCTTCATCTTCGTCTTCGGTCTTCAACTGTTGATGATAACTCTTGAACTTCGTAGAATCTTGACAATATGATTCTTTCCTATAATTCTTGTTGCTTGAAACTTCATTATAGATATTCCTTCTTCCATTGGCTTTATTCAAAGAATACAAAACTAAAAACGAACTATACAATCCCAAAATATGATACATGAATTTTTCTTGTCTCTCTTTTTTTTTTTCCTTTTCTATTATTTTTTTTTAATACAAGAAAAATAAAACAAATACAAAATGAAAACAAAACAAAACAAAATAATAAAACTAATAATGAACCTAACAAAATTTTCTCTTGTCTCTTTTTTTTTTTTCAAAATTTTTTTTTTTTTTTGAGACAAGAGAAAGTAAAATACAAATAAGATAAAATAAAAATGTAAGTACAAAGGCCATGGTGTAAGTACTTTACCGCTTGATTCTTCACAACTTGTATGTCTTGATATCATAAACTTCTTGAACTCTCATCTTGATAATCTTCGCTCTTGTACAATAGTCTTCAACTTATAAAAATTCTGCTCCTTTTCTCGTTGCTTTACTTGAATCTGAAATATGCTCATTTCTGTACTGTTGCTTGTAAACCTTGAACGTCTTCAACTTTCCTTCAAATTTGTGATGCTCCTCTTGTAGATGATGATGGTGTTTTTATGGATCTGTTGGTGTAGAGAGAGATAAGGTGGATGGTGCTAACTGCGAACAAGATTACAAGTGGTATGTAAGTTAGCAATTCGATGTCACCATCATGATTGACAAAATAGCACTCAAGAGATTAAAATAGTGCTTCTATGGTGGGAGGTTGGGCAGCTCACCATTCTGCCCGGAATTTACCTACGGTGACACACACTCTAAAAGCAAAAATTTAGACAGGTACAAAGAATTGAAGGTCGGTGCCTCACATGTGACGGTTACCAATTGTGACGGGAATGTCAAAGCTACCGGGATCCTTGCACTTAAGTGGGAGTTTGTGTTGTAAAATTTCCGAAGCATTCTCCCCCACACTAAGCACTTCATTACCTTTGAGCCTTTGTTTATTGGTACACAAGTCCTTCAACACCTTTGAATACTTTGGAACTTGCTTGATTGCATCTATGAGTGGTATGTTCACATGGATCTTCTTGAGAATGTCTAAAATCTCCTTTTCTAGTTCCTCCTTCTTGGAATTTGCAAATCTGCGAGGGAAAGGTAAAGGAGGAACATAAGTAGAAACCAGAGTTTTAGAGTTAGAAATAGGTACCTCAGAAGTTTGGGGAGAATCCTCATTTTTCTCCTCCAAAATAGGTTCCTTTGGTGTTTCCACCGTGCCCGAATCAGTAACTTCGGGTTGCACAAGTTGTGTACCACTTCTCAACGTAATTGCATTGACACCCTCTTTTGGGTTGATAGGTTGAGAAGGGAGTTTCCCACCATTTTGTGCCTTCAATTGATTCAATTCAATAGCCATAGAACCAACTTGAGTTTGCAAATCCTTAACCGTACTCTCGTTCTTTGCATAAAAGATTTCAACAACTCTTCCATATTGGACCCCATATTTTGAGGTTGTTGTTGTTGTTGAAATTGTTATCTCGGCTGGAATTGTTGTTGTTGAAGTTAAAATCCACTCGGGTTGTTGAAATTAGGAGGTTGAACCGCTCCTTGCTTGTTCGCATAGCTAAAATTGGGGTGATCTCTCCATCCCGGATTGTAAGTGTTTGAGTAGGGATCATACCGTCTTTGTTGATTTGGAAAGACCGCATTAGCTTGCTCGTCCTCATAAGCTTGAGAAGACCCTGGTATCACCGTGGCTGCAACTTGTTGCATCATTGCGGTCATGTTATCCAATTGTTGACGAATTTCCTCGACCTCGCTCACTTCATTCACTTTCCTAAGAAGCACATCCGAACCACGACTCAAGAATTGTTGGGAGTTTGCTGCCATGTTCTCAATCAACTCTCTAGCTTGTGCCACCGTCTTGTTAACTAGTGCACCACCACCCGCAGCGTCAAGAAGATTCTTATCACTTGATTGGAGTCCTTCATAGAAATATTGGATAATCATAGCGCCATTGAATTGGTGGTGAGGGCATCTTGCCACCAATCTCTTGTATCGTTCCCAATATTCATATAAAGATTCTCCCACATTTTGCTTCATCCCACAAATCTCCTTTCGAATTTGAGTAGCCATTGATGCAGGAAAATATCTCTCTAAAAAGAGTTTCTTCAACCCATTCCATGTCGTGACACTTCCGGGAGGCAAATAGTACAACCAATCCTTAGCACTATCCATCAAAGAGAAACGGAAAACTTTTAACATTGCACCATCCACCTCAACATCCGCTGGAAGCATGGCCGTTACAATGGTGTGGAAGTCCATAAGATGCTTGTTTGGGTCTTCATTCACCATGCCATGGAACTTTGGTAATTCTCTAAGCAACCATGGCTTTATCTCAAAAGTAGAGTTCGTTTGAATACACCCCTGTTGTGTATCAAGCCTATGAGAAGCTAACTCCTTGAGAGAATAATTTGCATCACCCATTGCTTCTTCTTTTTCTTCAAAAGGTAGTTCTTGTTCACCCGGAACCTCTTGTTCTAAAACTGCTTCTTCTTGCTGGAAAGTCTCTTCTTCCATTTCCAACTCTTGTTCTTCCGTTGTATCTTTACTTAGAAGCCATGGATTAGGTACCTGAAAACAATTCTCACAAACAAGTAAGAAACAAGACAAGAAAACAAGAATCAAAGATAAAAGCAGAAATTATAAAAAGAAACTAAAAAATTAATAACTAGTCGTATGCCTCCCCGGCAGCGGCGCCAAAATTTGATCGCTGTCGTATGCGTCAAAAATAATTTCACTTTCCTAAAGTATATGATAAGAAAGAGTTCGTTTCCACAGATAGGCAATTGTAGTGATTATGTAATCAATTTCTAAAAGTAACCAATTGGGTGGATTTTTGATTTTTTTAAGTAAACAATAAAAGTAATTAAAAGCAAAATAAATTGTAGAAAGTTATCAATGAGAGAAAGATATTGGTCAAGGAATTCATCTTCAATCTTAGACATGTGCTTGCATATATGATTAGAATTACAATTTAATCTCTTTTATTATCAAAAGCCTAGAGAATCAAGAGAGCAAGATAATCTATTAATTTCCTAAGTTCATCAACACACACATTAGAGCTGCGTATGTGAATTCTACCTAAAGAATAACCTAACGCCTTGCGCTAATTAAGTTCAATTCCTAGGAGCATTAAGTTTCAGAAATAGGCTAATCAATGCAATTGCCATACATTGCGCATAACAATTCGGACAATGGTCAAACTCTACATATGATTACGAGAGTGTATCACTACAAACCGTAAACATATCATGCTACTTGTATTCAGGGTTATCGCTCGATGAGAAACCCTAAAATAGCTATGGACAAGGATGCAAGTTCAATTAATTGGCCACTTAACTAACCAAACATCTTAGTCCTATCACAATACATCAATCATGTGATTATTAAAACAGTAGAGATTTAAACGATAATCAAGAGAGAAAACTAATACATAACACAAGCACAAGTTTTAGAAATAGGACTACATCCTTAACCAATAATATAGAATTTAGCTACTCATAGCTATGGAGTTCATCACAAAATATCAATTGAATAAAGAAGAAGATGAACAAAAGCAAACCCTAGTAGCGTAAACAAAAGCGGCTCTCTCCCAAAACTCCAAGAATAAAACGTGTTTCCAAAAGTTGTAGGACTTCTCTTTTTATAGCTCCTCTTATTCCAAAATTAGGTCTAGTCTTCAAAGTCCATTAGATGAAAATCCACCAAGCCCATAAGTGAGAGAAACCCATGTAGAAACTATGTCCAAAAATATGTCGACGTAAAACTGGTATTATGGCCGGAAATTGGCCGGAAGAGTCACCGGAAAATAGCTCAGGTGACCGGCAAAGTCCGCCCGGTCAACGAGTCAGCTCACTGAGTCAAACCGGGTCATTAGGTAAGTCAGGATCATGAGTCAGACCCGAGTTAGCTGTGCTGATGAGCTAACTGGACTGACTTGTCAGGCCACAGTCTTGCAAAGGCCAGAGCTGTCTCACAGCCAAGATGGCCCTGCATTCTCTCAATTCCTCCCTGTAGTTCTGTAGCTTCAACAACAAAATCCTGCAATCTTCTATTACTCCTTTCCTAGCTCAGATTCGTAACTCTATAATACCGGCAATGTCGCAACAGCGGTGCACCACTTACTTCTCATCTCCGCATCATTCATATCATAACTTGCAGCTGCAAATATTCTCTATAATCTGCTATCAACACCGAGCACCTACAATGCCATTACCTGCACCTGTAATGTTTCTCGCAAAACAAACAAACATGGCTGTTGCATAACCTTCAGCTGTGTAAAATTATCAGCTCCTTCCCAAGCCATAACTACACTTCAGTTCACCACAGATAAGACTCCAGAGTTGCAGCTGCACAAGGAGGCAACAGCTAAATTCATGCCAGCTCTGAATATCCCTGGCCATTGCAAACTCCCACTGCAACTGCGTCGTCTCGAGCTAGTATAGCTTCAACTTCATTATGCCCGCTCAATGCCATTTCTGTTATCTCAGTTCAAACCACACTCAACCAACAGCTCATTGACACCAACTGTAATCCCATTCATCAATTCAATTCCTCATATCATCATCTCCATTTCTGTTATCAACAACCACAGCTGCACCTGCAATAACCACCACTCTCCATGGCAACACTATCTCCACTCCAGCAACTCCACCAGAACCACCAATTCCATCTTTAGTTGCACCTTCACAGTGATCCACCTGCAGCTTCAAAGACACTACCACACTGCAGCTATATAAATTACCAGCTTCATTTATCTGTTGTAATCACCAACCTCAGTTCTGCTATCTCAGTCAAACACAAGCATTCACTCCATTTCAACCACCATCTAAATTACAACTCCAAAAATCTGTCAATGACCTGCAACTCCAGCTCCAGCCATTGTGACCATGGCAGCAACACCCTTGTAACTCAGCATTCATCACAGCTACAGCTTCTCTACGAATTCATCTCGACTTCTTGCATTTACATCCAACACAAGTCTTCAATCGCCACCACAGCTCTGTGATTCTCCACGGCAACCTCTTTTCCACAGACCCATTAACTCAATCAATGTCTGCAGTTTCATACATACACATTCCATTATTGCCTTGCAATCTAACTCCAGGTAACAGTGACAAAGCATTCTGCACCTCAGCTCCATCCCTGTCCTAGCATTCATATATTGTATACACAAATCACAACTCCACCTGCAACCCACATATCTCTTCCATGAGCTCTTCAGTAAACCCAATTTCGATTCTCAGCCGAAACCCCCAAAATTCCTTTTCCATTTTGATCTTCTAATCAACACAACCACCGTTCATTCCACTTGACAGCTTCTTAATCTTCCTCCTCTGGAACCACAGCACCAGACCCATTGTGTCTCTATTGTAATCTTGATCTCCTACTTCCTTGAGAACAAACATCAAAACCCACTTCTTAATTTCAACAACAACCCTAGATTTGTGATTTCTTCTTATCCATCTCGATAAACCCTAATTCCAGATCGAGAAAAGCCCTAATTTCTTCAATTGACAGTGACAATAGCAATATCTCCTTCTTGATAAGCATTTCAAACCCTAAATTCATCAAATCCCCTTTCTTTCTTTACCTGAATTTCATCTACTCGAAATCAATCGAACATTAAATCCATCAGCTACATTGTCACCTCTTTTCGATTCACAACTATACCAAATCTGCAGTCTCAATTGTTGTTGAATCTGACCATTAAATGGCGGAGCCATTTCTCATTTTCTGTTCTCTCTAGCTTTCGGGCAAAGGTAATGAAAAGGGAGAATATATTTCTCGGTCAGGGTTGGGTAAGAATAGCAAATGGATATAGCCAACTCAGGTGCAGTCGATAAGGGCCACCATTTCATCTATGGCCTGTCAATTTCAAGAAACTGACAAACTTCATCAATGCTTTCACTCGTAACTTTCTTGTACGGCGTCGGAATGGCCTCGTTCTTCGCCATTGACTTCATATTTCCGTGCTCTTCAACATGATGAGAAGGAGTCCAAGATTTGGGCAAGTTCAGCTTCTTTTTGCTCTAAATGACTCCATTGCACCTAATAAACTCAAAAGCACACATAAGATACATAATTTACACGACAATAGCAAAGAAAGCATAAATACTAGATATAAAATTAAGGTGTTTAGGACACCTATCATATACGAAAGACAAAGTCAGAGAAATGGAGAATGGAAGCAATTTAAAGCTACATCAATTTTAGCGTGCAAAATAAGCTAAGTAACACAAACATTAGCTTTACATTGCAATAGATAAGCATTCTCATCATATAAGCATCACACTTGCATCATGAAAGCATCGCATAAGCATTTCATGACCTAAACATCGCATACACATTTCATAACATAATCATTACATAAGCATTAGATTCGGATAAGTATTTTATAAAATTTTACGGAATAATATCGCAGAATTATTCATAATTTCTCAGGATTCTTCCGAATTTCGCAGGATTATCCAGAATTTCGCAGAATGTGTCAGAATTTCACAGAATAAGATTATTTCGCAGGATGTAATTATTTCGCTCGATTATATGAAAAATTACAAGCAACTTGAAGAGATTATACTATCGCATGGGCACAAAACATGAGACAGAAGAATGAAGAAACAATTCGCTTATTTAACACTTTCTCAAAGATTCTACCTTCATAGATAAAGAACAGAGGCAACTATGGATTACCAAGAAAACATTTTATGTTCTTTATCTTCTCGGCAAGAATCATTTCCAAAGTGGACGTTCACTAATGAACAACAAGAATCCTCACCAAAAATGGAGTAATAATTTCGCAGGAATAGAGGCAATACTTATTATTCTCATTCAAAGACGGATACTTCTTATATTTTGAGGATTGAGTACTTCTTATACTTCTTCAAGGATAATTCATACTTTGCATACTTCAAAAGATGATACTTCTAATTAATTCTCAAGTTTTCGGAACTTCACAAAAGAATAGAGGCAAGTACGTACTTTTCAAGTCCAGTATTTTTTCGCTCGTTCCTTCACCAACAAAGATCAAAGACTACTACAACAACGGAATTTTTCTTAAAGATCGCTCTTCAAGCAATATTCAAGAAAAAAAGGCAAGATGTAGGATTCAAATATCGCACAACATATTTTCTTAGCGTGCGAGATTCAATTATTTCCTTAATTTGTGAGAATGTAACAGAGTTTGCGAGAATGATTGAGAGACAGAGCCTGCGAAATTATAAAGTGAGCCTGCGAAATTATAAAGAGAGTCTGAGAGAACGTAGCAGGGGATCCGAAAATGAAGGGGAATATGAGTTGTAATCCACTATGTATGAGTTGTCATCCACTATGTAAACACCTATATATAGAGGAGAGTAGGAGAGAGAAAGGGAGGATGGACACAATTTTGTAAGAGAGAGAAGATACACAATTAGGAGAGAGAGACTTTATTTTCTTTATTATCTTCTTCCCCAAAACTAGATCTAGAGCTCTATCAAATATCCATTAATGGAGATTCTAAATGTAATATTAATGTAACCTCAACAATCATAGTGAAGAACCATGGATGTAGATCACATTGATCGAACCATGTAAAAAATCCTTGTGTCCATTTTATAATTTTAGCACTTTAATCTTTATTTTGATTATGAAATTGATTTAGATCTATGAAATATTATATGGGGTGTGTTGTAGGATTTCCTGCAACTACAATAGAAGCCTAACTGATAAGTCACCCAAAGAAGTAACATTTTTGCCTTTTCAAGTTGAAAAGTCGAAAGTCTGTTTGGAAACGTTATTTTAAAAACAATAGTAAACAAATATATTTCTTTTTAGAGATTTTTTTTTTCATGCTTCCGGTTTTTTTGAGAAGTTGCTTTTACTTCTCCTTGAGAATCGTATGATATTTAATCTAATTCTTTCTAATAAAAACACTTTCCTCTCTCCTCGTTTTCTTTCTCAAAAGCTCAATAATGGTTATGGTAAAGAAATATACCAGTTGAGAGAAAAATATATTCAGAAATATAAACACCATCAAACGGGTAGCAAATGATCATTAAAATATCGGTGAGATTTTTTATTCGCATCGGGTTTGTTTCTAAGTAATCCCCCTACCCTATTTAGTTATATTACAAAGAACTGAAATCTTATACATGTTGTTGCTTCTTGTGGAAGCCCAACATGAATTATTGTGGAAGTTCAGTTATGTCTTATCGTAGAAGTACAATTTGGCCTATTGTAGAAGTCCATACATGGCTTATCTTAGAAACCCAATTCAGCTCATTGTAGAAGCTCAAAATTCGATTTGGAAACCTATTCGGCTTAGTATGACAGCAGAACCTGCCTTCTTATAGAATCCCATTTAATTTATTATGGAAATTTGATCTGGCTTATTTTTGAAGCCCAATCTAGCTTATTTTAGAAGCCTGCTTGCTGGAAGCATCATCTTGTTTATTTTGGAAGCTCAGTGGCTTCATTTGGAGAGGATTCGAAGATAACTATGAATGTTTGATGAGATAGATATAAATCTTTCAAGATAACTACAATCTTAAGATAAGAACAAATCTTGATATGATAGGCACAAATCTAGTTGGTTAATCAAAATTTTCATTAATAATTATGGGAGGAATTGAATCTAAAACTGAGGTTCAATTAATTCATCATCATTTTCGAGGATTGTTCGGATAAATATTTTAATATTTTTGCACATACATCTTTTGGAGCCGACTAAGGTGAGAAAAGTAACCGTTTACAAACATAAAAAAAAAAACATGGTGAAAACAAAAGGATACCAGGTACACCACCAAATTATTCGTTCGGCAACCTGTAAGGACAAAATATAATATTATCACAAGTAGGTTGAACCAAGACCCTTGAAGAAGATTATATGTAAAGTTTTTGTCTTTCTCTTCCACAATCAATATGTATTGTCCAAAGGTCTGTGTACCCGATTATGTAGAAAAGTTTTTGGATAATCTCAAAAATCAATATCTAAGACTAATATTGTTGTATCTGAATTAATAGGAGTCGAATTGCGATCTATCTTTCAAGATATGAATTCAATAAGAACGAGTTATTTTTTCGATTTCAAATAACAAGGACTTAAACTATCTAGATGGATTACATACTACTTATGGTATTCTTATTATAAAGATAAATAATATAATGCAGAAAATAAAAAACACAAGACACTAGAAATTTTGTTAACAAGAAAAATGCACCTGCGGATTAATCCCAGGACCTCGTGCAGCTTTGAAAAAGACATTGTATAAAACCTCTACAAACACTAGCATACTATTAGACTTCGGCCTGGAATGCAGTTGAGACCGAATTAACCATCCAATAAATTCTGTTGCAGTCGTGTTCCTTACGCCTCTTGAACCTCACAATATTTTGTGCACTTAATTCCCTTAGATGACGTCCTTTATAGCCTAAGAGTTGCTTCAACGACTTTTGATATCGATCTTCCTCTAATAGATAAGCTTATTTGATTTCTCTTTTGATTTTTCAATCTTGGTTTGGTAATCTATTTGCAGTAGAAAAAATGTAGCAAACCTCACGAATCTAGAACACTTACACTCAGTTAGCTGAGAAGCCTGGATTACTAACCACCTCACAAGAACAAACAAAATAAGCCAAAGAAGATTTTAAACATTTATCTTGAGGAACCACAAATTCTGAGACGAAGAGAACTTTGTGATTTCTATCTATCTCGTTCCCATCCAATACCAAAACCTCAAAGATCAATAAAAACAAGATTACGATACAATAAATATCAGGTAAAAAATAGTCTGACCGGGCTTCACGAATTCCTAAGTGAAGTCTTTAAAGTCTTAACCGAAGTATGTTTCTTAGAGGAAAACTAGGTTATAGAGGACGACTCTAGCTTAGAAACTAGCACACAAGAGTGTCAGGGATTGAGAAATCCAGTTGCAAAAGTCTCGTTACTCATAGATTTTCAAGGATCTAGGCAGCTTTGAATTCAAGCTAAGATATCTTAATGTCCAAGCAAATACTTTCTGAGTTTAGATGAAATTACTATAGGAATTGATGTAAGTATGTGAGAAGTTTGCCTTGAAATTACATAGAAGAATATGTACTATGTGCCAGGGTTCTGGAACCGTGCATAGTGATGGTTCATAGTGGCTAAGTAGCCTTCGAACTTACAAGCACATAGAGGTTTTCAATAACACTCAAGACTAATGAATGATCCACAAGCACAAAGTGATTTTGTGAATAAATTAGTCTTAGAAGTTTCCATCAGAACTATAGAAAAAGAACATAATCACATGGAAGAGTTCGTGACTTATGCTAATACTCGAACTTGACAGGTTTGCAAACCTCTGATAGTTCGTGAAGTCATGCCACAAGAGTTTGAAAACCTTGGAATTTCGCGCAAGTCAGGCCACAAGGATTGCCAGTTTGCGAAAGTGAGACGGTAGGGGTTTGTAAACTTGGTTTGTGAAAGAAGACAATTTTTGGAGGGGATCGGTATGAGTCGCGCTCTGCAACTCGGCGATTGAATCGGCGAAATTTTTCTCAAAATTTTTATTGTTTTCAGTGTTTCGTCGTCATCAGTTCAGGTGTTAGTTTGTAATAATTCATTACCATTTTCTTCAGGTGTTATCATTAATATGTCTGAAAACTGAATTTAAATGGCAGAATTCTCCAATTCTAGATCGGAATCTGAGATTTTAAATAATTTTGGATCCGAAAATAATTTTGTTCCAATGAATCTTAATCCATCAGTTTTTATTCCTGATGAGGTTATTGATGAGAGCGTGAATGAATGGAGATTTAGTTTGATTGGAAGACTGGATTTAGTCAAGTTAAAGATGTCTGTTGCTGAAACAAGTTTGAGGAAAAAATGGACTCTTACAGGTAAATGTCAATTCATTTCTATTGGAAAAGGTTTCTTTATCATCAAATTAGAGAATAAGGATGATATGAAGTTTGTTTATGAGGGATTCTGGGAGGTTGAATCACAATATCTGAAGCTTAGATTCTGGGAACGAAATTTTAAGCCTGAACAACAAAAATATTCTAGTGCTTTTGTATGGTTATTATTTCCAGGATTGAGTATAGAATATTGGAAGGAGGATATACTTATGTCAATGGGTAGTGCAATTGGTAGACCAATCCGTCTTGATTCCACAACTCTGAAAAAAGAAATTGGATATTATGCTAGTATTTTGGTGGAGATTGATTTAGAAAATGTCATTCCTAATAAGGTAGTGGTTGAATCAAAATATTGTAAGTTTGGGAAAGAAATTAGAATATCTAGAATGCCTAAGTTTTGTAGTCATTGCAAGATTGTGGGTCACTTGGTGACAGAATGCAGAGTAGCAAGGAAGACTCAATTTAATGGTGGTCAAAAGCACATTAATCAACAGCCTCAATGGAGATACACCCCAAAGAAAGTTTCAGCTCATAATTCTGGTGGATTTGATATTTGTGATCCTTCAAAGGTTGATAAGAATGGGAGCACATTAATGGTCAGTGATGATGTTTTAAGTGAAAATGTGGTTGAGCTTAATATACTTCATTCTACTAGTATCACTCCAGCTTGTAAGGATAATAATTTTATTGGTGTACTAGAATCACCTATAGAATTTCCTGCACTATCTGTGGAAAAATTAATTGATGTTGGTAATTGTGGCACTAGTAGTGTTTCAGAACTGGTTCCACTGGTTAACCCTGAAATCACTAACACTACATCATCTGAAGTATTATCTGCTCAAGTATTGTCAAATATTAATTCTGGTGGAGCAAATTTGGAAGGATGGAGGGAATTATCAGGTAATAGTAGTAAACTCTGAAACATTACTACTAGTTCTGTCTCTGCTAAAGGTTTTGTATCTCTAAGTAAATTTTAAGCATTGATAGAAGTAGCTGAAAAACAGGATCAAATTTTTTCTAAAGTGATTAGTAAACCTTTTAAAGGAAAAGTTACTAAAGGTGTTCCTAATATAGTAACAAGAAAACAAGCTCATACTTCAGTTAAATCAATTACATGAATGGGAAGTTCTAGTACTTCTCAAACCAATCAATCTCAATGAGAGTAGCCTTTTGGAATGTCAGAGGTTTGAAGAGGATTCAAGCCAAAGAAAAACTAAGAAGTTTAGTTAATAATTTTAATCCTTCTTTGTTATGGGTTGCTGAGCCTAAAATAAGAGTATCAAATAATGTTTTTAGGGACTTGAAACTTCCTAGGATGTGTCAGATGATCATTCACAATTCTAGTGAACAAGTTAAGGGTAATATTTGGTTATTCTGGCATATTTCTTTGCCTAAACCAACTGTAGTTTCATCCACTAGACAAGCTATCACTGTTAAAATTGGTGAAGTGTTAGTAACTGGAATTCATGCTGCATGTCTTACAATTGATAGAAGAGAGTTGTGGGAGGAATTGGTAGAAATGGGTGACATGAATTTACCATGGATGGTAATTGGAGACTTCAATGTGGTGTTGAGTAATGAAGAAAGGTAGAAAACCTTTACTGGTGTCCATGAATGATTTTAGAAATTGTCTGGAGTCATGCAGGCTTATACAAGCTTCAAGATCAGGCATTAAATACTCTTGGTGTAACAACAGAGCTGGTAAGAAGAGAATTCTTTGTGATATTGATAAGGCTTTCTACAATACAAAATGGTTAGAACTTTATGAAGGTTGGTGTTATAAAGCTGGAGCTAGAGGAACTTCTGATCATGGTGCCTTATTGGGGGTGTTACAAATTTAGAAAAACCAAGAAATATTCCTTTCAGGTATCAATTTGTTTGGACTTCACATCCTAATTTTCTAAAGGTAATTGCAGAGTCATAGGCAGAGGAATGTTATGGAAATCCTGCATTTGTTTTCCTTAGTAAACTTAAAAGGCTGAAACATATTCTTAAAATCTGGAATTGGGAGGTTTTTGGTGACTTGAGAGTTAAAGTGAAGCAAGATGATGAGGAAGTTTTATCTTCAACTCTATTGTCTGATGCAGATCCTGAAAATATAGAACTTTTAAATAAGCTAGTGACTACAAGGGGTAAACAAGAAATCGCTTCCAAACAATATAATGAGCTAATGAGAGCTAAGTCAAGAGTAAAATGGGTGAAATAAGGTGGTGCCAATACTGCTTTTTTCCATACATGTATGAGAATATGGAAAACTCAAAATAATATTTGTGAATTGGAAAATGCAGATGGTACATTAGTAACTGATCAAAAATAAATTGCAGATTTACTGGTTGCACATTATGAAAAGAAATTTGAAGCAAGAGGTGTGGAGTTTGCAGAAAATATTTTTGAAGTTATTCCTAAGGTGTTGAATGAGGAAGATTATTGTTTCTTGGATGTTATTCCATCTTCAGATGACATAAAAGAAGCGGTTTTTACAATGGATGCTAATAGTGCTCCTGGTCCTGATGGATATCCAGGATGCTTTTATATATATGCATGGGAAGTTATTGGAGATGAATTAGTAAAAGCAATTCAATACTGTTGGAGCTACAGATTTATACCTAAAGGTTGGAATTCTAACTTCTTATTTTTTACTCCCTAAAATTCAAGGTGCTAAAAAAGCTGATCATTTTAGACCAATTGGATTAGTAAATTTCAATATCAAGATCATTACAAGAATTATAAATTCAAGAATTAGTACAGTGCTTGGGAGGATGATCTCAATACAGCAAGGTGCATTCATAAAAGGAAGAAATATTCATGAGAAAATTGTTCTTGCTTCAGAATTGGTAAATGAATTGAATATCAAAAGAAGAGGTGGCAATGTTGGCCTCAAATTGGACATTACTCAAGCTCAATAAGTTGGGATTTTCTTTTTGAAGTACTGAGAAGATTTGGTTTTTCTGAAGTTGGCATCAATTGGTTAAGAACTATCTTTGAATCGACTAAAATATCAGTACTCATTAATGGTGGTCCTAATGGTTTCTTTGGAGTTAGAAGGGGACTGAGACAAGGGGATCCATTGTCTCCAATTCTTTTTGTTCTAGCTGAAGAAGTATTAAGTACAAATATTACTCATATGGTGCATAATGAAAGCATAAAAGCAATGGTGAATAGAGGTGGTTGTCAACCAACTCACTTGATGTTTGCAGATGATATATTCATCTTCTGTAATGGACACAAAATATCACTAGCTAATCTTATGAGCTTATTAGTGAATTACCAACAAGCTTCTGGTCAAGTTGTTAACAAGAGTAAAAGCAAATGCTTTGTGGGAGGTGTATCAGACATAAGAAGAAAACAGATTGCAGAATCAGTGCAAATGGCTCTATCAGAATTACCAGATAAATATTTGGGTGTAATTCTCAATCCTGGAAGGGTCAAAACATCACAAGTTTAGGGGATTGTAGAAATAATGTAAAAAATGCTAGCTGGTTGGATGGGTAAGCTTCTTGCTTTTTCAGCAAGACTAACACTTGTTAAATTTGTGTTAAGTAGTATGCCTATATATATTATGTCAGTTTACAAATGGCCAAAAACTGTAATCATGGAGTGTGAAAGGATAATTAGAAATTTCTTGTGGTCTGGTGACCCTGCAGTAAAGAAATTGATCACAGTTAAGTGGGATGCAGTTAATACTCCTGTGGATGAAGGTGGTCTTGGTCTGAGAAGGTTGGAGGTAATGAATAAGTCACTATTGATGAAGCTACTATGGAAGATAGAAACAGAAGATGTGGAATGGAGTAATACTGATAAACAATCTTCTATTTTGCCAGGAATAAAATGGGTAATGCCTGAGTTCAATGAAGGAAGTAGATGGTTGGTAGGTGATGGCAAGAACATTTCAGTGTGGAAAGATAAGTGGATCAAGGAGTATGCACTAATTGAAAGACATTCTGAAGATGACTATGTGCAACTGATATGAAAGTGGAGCAATTAATTCAAGAAAGAAAATGGCACATCCCAGAATGCATGTATAAATACTTTGAAGTTACAGAACTTCCAGCAATAAGTGCAGGTCAAGATAAGAGAATATGGACTGGAGATCTTACTGGCAAATTTTTAGTGGTTAACTCTGCTCAACTAGTGAGGACAAAATATTCAGTAGTGCCTTGGTCAAAAAAAGTATGGAATCCTTGCATTCATCCTTACACTTCTGCAAATCTATGGAAAATCCTGAGAGGAGCTTGTGCAACTGAAGAATCAGTCAGGAAAAAAGAATTTCAAACAGTTTTTAAATGCCATTTATGTGGGAACAATCATGACACAATGGACCACATATTATGGCACTGTGATTTCAGTGAGAATATATGGCATTGGTTGGGTGGTGTGTTTAAATTCATTGTCAGTATTGCAGAATCGACAGTTGGACGGAAAATGTTATCACTTTTGGTGGCCTATATCCGAAACATTGGGTGCCTAAAGTCATCCCAATCATTACCGAACCCTGAATTTAAGAGAAATGTTTTTATTTTCTCTTCTCACTATTATCCTCATCTCTAATTCAGAGCGAGAGAGAAAAGAGTGCGGCTTTTGAGAGAGAGAGAAGTGATGAACAAAGGAATTCAGAGGCAGGAATTGACGCCGAGACAAAGAAAATTAAATGGGTTTGTCTATGATTTCAATATGGAAGTAGATGGACTTGATTTGGTGAAGAAATTATTGAGTCTGATCTGGATTTTGTCGTTGTTGAAGAAATCAGAAAAGAAATCTGAGATGGGTTTGAGCGATTTGGAGTCTACCATGGGTTTGAGAAGTGGAATCGAAGATTTGAATAGAGAAAGAGGAAAATTTATTTCTGTTAATGAAGGTGAAGATTCAGATGGTATTGGTTGAATATTGGTGGTTGCTAATGAATTTCTGAGAGAAGTTGTTGTTGATGGTAGTGCTGATTATGTTGAGTTTTTGTTCTTAAACACCACAAAGAGAAGAATGGCCGGAGTTAAGAATTTTCAGGGACCTTGAAAGGGTTTGTGATGAATTTCATAGATGATGGGGGGTTTTGAGAATGTAATTGATGGTGAACTGAGATGGGAGTTGCTGTGATGGGTCTGTGTTGACTTTAGATTGCAGGAAGTGGTTGAATTACAATCATGAGAAGTTGTGTGGATTTGCTTTGAGATGAAGGTGTAGTTCAAGGAGGAGAATTTGGGTGCTATGCTCAAGCAGTTGCTGCTGAATGGTTGTGCTTATAAGCAATAAAATGTTGTTGCAGAATGATATGATGGTGTTGCTGTGGATATGAATTGGTTGCCTGCAATCATAAGTTGCGAAGAGTGTTGATCTTCGCGAGGAGAGATTGCAAATTTATTCTCCATAACCCATGAGGCAAGGAATGACGTGCTTCTAAAAACATGGAAATGAGTCAGACTTATTTTTTCTTAAAAAATCGAGAGAGGATGAAGCTGAGTATAGAACGACAAGTATATATAATGGTGGTATTGAACTGCAAATGGAGTTCAAAATATAGTGAGGGGTGTATTGTGGGATTTCTGCAACTTCTGAGCGGCAAAATGGAGTTCAAGGCTCTAGATGGTGTGGTATTGAATGAGCAATTACAGTGTTTGAGTATTGTGTGTGTGTGCGTGCTGAGAGTTAGAAGAATGAATCTAAGGATGCTGGAATAATTTTGTAGAATTGAAGGATTGTGATTGAATCAGGCATTGGGATAAGCTGCAGATGCATCACAACAGTGCAAGATAGAGCATCAGAGATTAGTCATGCGCTATCATGGGGTAACATTTGGATACAACCTGTGCAAATGGCCGTGGGAGAAGTACTTTACCGTTTAATTCTTCATAACTTGTATTGTCTCAATATCATATAAACTTCAATAACTCTCATCTTTGATCTTCTTCGCTTTTGTACTAAGTCTTCGATTTGGATATATAATTATGCTCATTTTATTGTAAGTCTTCAACATGTAATCTGCAGGTTCTGTGCAAAAAGCTTTTACAGGTACGGAAGCATCTTCTTCTGCTAATCCTTGGGATCTCACTGAGCAACACAATCTTACTACTCAAAATGCTTTTTCTACTACTGGTGGACAATGAGGAGTTAGTTCTACTGGTCCAATCTGGATAACAAATTCTGGTGCAATTGGTCATATGACCTGTGATTCTGTTATTCTTGATGATGTTGAAGAATATGATTGTGAATAACAAGTTATGCTAGGAGATGGTAGTATTATTCATATTACTTTAACAAGATCTAGTAAGATACCTAATTCATCTGGTGCATCCACTTTTGATATAAATAGTGTTTTGTTTGTGCTTTCTATCAAATACAATCTTTTGTCTGTAGCAAAGTTTACTGCTGACAATAATTGTTCCTTTGAATTTCTACCATGGGGATACAACATCAAATTCTTGCTTAAGGGAAAATGCATAACAACTTATATCCATTGAAGTCTTTTCCAGTTTTACCTGTTACATACATTGCTCCTGCTGTACCAGTTAAAGCTACTTCAGATACTTGGCATCGAAGACTTGGTCACCCTGATTCAAAGATAATAAGGAAATTAGCAAATTCTTCTGCAATCCAGCTATCACATAGTAGTTTTGAGTTTGTTTGTACTTCTTGGCAGTTAGGCAAGAGTGTGTGTTTGCCTTTTTACATCTCTTTATCTACTTCAGATTGTGATTTAGCTTTGGTTCATTGTGACATTTGGGGTGCTTCACCGGTTACTTATACTGTAGGATATAGATACTATATTTTGTTCATGGATGATTTTAGTAAATTCAACTGGATATATCCAGTGAAGTTCACGTCAAATAGTGCGACTTGTTTTGCTTTATTCAAAAAGTTAATAGAAAACCTATTGAATTCAAAGATTAAAGAGTTTCAGTGTGATGGAGCATTGGAGTTAACAAAAGGAGCTTATAGAGAATTTCTTGACAATAATGACATTTTGTTAGAGCACTGCTCGGTCGAACTCGCAAGCGTTGCTATCTCAAGCTTGTTTGTCAAGTTTAGTTGCCAAAACTATAAGTCTTGATTTCTAGTCTACTTATAGCTAAGTCTCAGACTAGGATAGAAAGTGTAGTTGAGCTCTCAAAAGTCTATCTACTTTATCTCCTATCTTGAGACAAAAGTCGTATTGCTATATAGACTTCGATTATACACATTTGCTATTTCGAGCCGAGTTTATCTCGCTTATCTATTTCTCGAAATATGTGTTGGTAAGCTTTCGATTTGGCCAAGTTCATATTTACAAGTGACGAAAGTCATGTTGATTATTTCAATATCTTGAAAATTGCTTTGATGAAAAATAGTGTGTGAAGAACCTCTATTTAACATCCTCTAAGAATGTTTCAATGATTGAAATGAGAGTTTAGAATATATCTTGAATGGATATAAACATTGTATGTGAACTCATACTTGTGTAAGTCCAAAATCCTTGAACTAAAGTATGCGTACTTTACTGGTTCAGGAAGTCCGGAAGCTAAGTCCGCGTACCCGTACGCGTACTGCCGGAAGTTCACATCCCGTGAATTTCTGTTGGAGTTGGTGAACTGAAAACAAACTCAAACCGGGTACTTAAGTATGCGTACAAGTATGCATACTTGAGTGGGTTATTTTCTAAAAATGGTTTGTTCATGAACTAAGATATATATAAACTAAGGAATGCATATTTGCAAACCGTGGCTATAATGTTCATGAATTGATTCGAGTGAATCAAAATCGTTTTTGCTTCGATTGTGTCTTATATACTTCTATGAGATCTAAGCAATTGAACAACTCTCTAACTAGTTCTTTTGAGTCATTTGACCTAGTTATGGTGAAGATGAATAAGGTTGATATGAAAGTGCTCATATGGCTAACCATTTTGTTAACTACTGTTGAACCAACTAGGTGTACATGTTTAGGTACGGTTACACAAACCTAAATGAATGCGCATTTCATTTGTGTATAACAAGCTAAGTTTGATCTAATGCTTGAAAGATATTAGCTTGAATCTAATCAGGTTTTCATCTAATGATGAATATTGAATTCTTTGTTACCAAGGTAACTTAGATTGCAAACCCTGATTTGGAGACTATATAAAGGAGAACTCTAGCAACTGGGAAACCTAATCCCCAAACCTCCTGTGTGATACTAGTTATATAAGCTAGAGTCGATTCTCCTTTAAACTTAGGTTTCTACCGAGACCCCGTAGGTTAACGACTCGAAGACTTCATTGGGATTGTGAAGCCAGACCCAACTATTTTCTTTATAGTTGTGTGATCTCATCTTGTTGTTTCTATCGTGATTGAGTGCAATCGTAAGATTGGCTTGAGATTAATTTCTCCGATAGGCAAGATACAAAAGTAGTCACAAACATCTTCGTCTCATTGTTTGTGATTCCACAATATCTTATTTTGCTAGTCGATTAAGATTATTGTGAGGTGATTGATATTTCTAGGCTGTTCTTCGGGAATATAAGTCCGGTATATCAATTGGTTCCTATTCACCTTGATTTATCAAAAGACGGAACAAAACTCATAGGTATTTGTTTGGAAGACAGATTTATCCATTCCTGTAGACTTTTCTGCGTGATACAGATTTGTTTATTAAAGTCTTCGACTTTGGGTCGTAGCAACTCTTAGTTATGGGTGAGATCAGCTAAGGGAATCAAGTGCATAGTATCCTGCTGGGATCAAAGACGTATGGAGAGCAACTATACCTTGGATCAGTGTGAGATTGATTGGGGTTCAACTACAGTCCAGACCAAAGTTAGATTGTAGTAGGCTAGTGTCTGTAGTGGCTTAATACAGTGTGTGTTCAATCTGGACTAGGTCCCGGGGTTTTTCTGTATTTGCGGTTTCCTCGTTAACAAAACTTCCGGTGTCTGTGTTATTTCTTTTACGTATTATATTTTGTTATATAATTAAAATATCACTGGTTGTGCGTTGAATCGATCAATTGGTAAATCCAACCATTGGTTGTTGATTGAAATTGATTGATCCTTGAACATTGGTCTTTGGTACCGTTCAAGTTAATTTCTCTTGTATTCAACCAGACTCGCAGATTTCTTTTTATTTGAGTAAGGATTGAATCGAGAAATTGAGATATAACTCTTTGATATACTTTTTATTAAGATTGAGTCTGACTGTCTAGTTGATTTTATTAAAAGTATATTGGAGTTAGTCCATACAGATTGCTAAGAGAAATATTGGGTGAGGTTGTTTTACCCCCACTTTTTCAATTGGTATCAGAGCAGACAAACACATTTAAGACCTCATAAGTCTGTGTTTGTAGCGATCTGACTATACGAACAGAAATTCTATCTCCATAAAAATACCACCAGTCTTCGATGGCTCAAACTACTTGTGGTGGAAAATTGTTATGTGTGCTTTTCTTCAAGCTCGTGATTTTCAAACATGGGTACGTGTTGTTAATGAATATACTCCTCCGGTTGATAGAGAAGGCGATGTGTCTAGACATAAGGATATTGGTAGATATACTCCAAAATAAATCCTTGTTGCAAAGCAAAATTCTGACGGCTTAAATGCTATCATACATGCCATTACCCCAGATCTTCAACATCATGTGACTACGTGCTTAAAGTCTAAAGATGCCTGGGATATCTTAGAAAACGTATTTGAAGGGAATACATGTGAAAAAGAAGCTAGGCTTCAAAACCTAAATTCTGATTGGGACAACCTTTGTATTCCAGATGAATAATCGTTTGATGAGTTTAATCTCAAAGTGTCTGCAATTGTTAATGCATCCTTTGCATTGGGTAAGACTAATCCTGAAAAGGACATTGTGATGAAGATTCTCAGATCTCTGCCATCCAGATACGATTCTAAGAAGCATGCCATCATTGAAGGAAATAACCTTGATGAGCTTTCCAGAAATACTTTAATTGCAAAGTTAAAAATTCTTGATCTTAATCAGAACACAGTCAGGACATCTGCGTTCAATGCTGTGACCAACACAAGTGAATCTTCTAACTTGTCTTGGGCTGATGAATGTTGTTCCAATCATGTTGATTTTGATAAATCACTGATAACAGAAAAGATCAAGGATTTTATGAAAATAAGTAAAAGATGTGATAAACGTCCCTCTCCAGTTAATACCTCAGATGATTCAATACAAGAAAAATCTTACCTGGGTGTGAACATCTTGGATGCATCTGATGTGTGCAATTAACTTTCAGCTCTTGCAGCAGAAACCTCCACCTACTCAATTTCTGATTCAGAGCTTGAGTCTAACACAGAGATTTGTGAATTCTTGAATAAAAGTAGAGAGATTTACCAAGAAAATCTTTAACTAAAGGCTTCGTTGAAGAAACTTGAATCATCGCTCCAGGTGAAAAATCTTGAGATAGATTGTCTTAATGATGAATTCACCAGAACCGTGTCTCTAAAGGAGAAAGAGATTAATACTCTTAAGAATGACCTGCAAAGGTTATCCGGAAGTTCTGACAAAATCTCAGCAATGTTATTTGGTCAGAAGTCCTTTGGAAACACAAATGGTTTGGGGTTTAAAAGCAAAACTGTAAACATAAACAACTCTCTTGTTCCGACTAATGCTGGAACAATGTACTTTGAGTGTTATGATAAATAGAAGGCAATTCAACAGAACAAAATATCTTTATTGATTTGTTCGTTTTGTGGAAATGCAAATCATGTTTAAAGTATGTGTTGGAGATTCAAGAGGAACAACAAAAGAATTGCCAAACTTTAGGAGAACATGCAGAGGATGAATCTGGCGATGGATGATCAACAAGGTTTTCATAAAAAATCCAGAAATTCCAGATTCAGACAAGGTAAGAAATCTGTTTATACAGCAAACCTTGATAAGCCACTAGGTGGTAAAAGATGTGAGCATTCGGCTCACTCCGTCGCTGTCTAATACCAGTGACGTCCGCATCCTCATCTTTATCTTGAGAAAATGAGGCTTGCATCAAAAGTGGCTCAAGTCCTTGTATTTGTGTATTTTTTTCTTATTTTTGTTAAGAAAATATTCTCCTAATAATTAGATAATGGATAATAAACCATGAAAGACTTTTTCAAAGTTCTTATACGGTTTTGGTGTCCATAAGTCTATTTATAATCATTTGTGATCAAGTCTTTCATTTCTTTCCCCCGTGAAAGATACAGTTTCATGGCTCCTGTAACTAGAGGTACCACAAAAAGGGATGCAGTCGAAGCAGTTAATGTGTATTTGCGTGAAGGAATTACTTCCTCGAGGAAGAAGAAAGAGAGATCTACAAATGATGGAGAAGGTTCTTCCTCTAACTGCCTCTTGTCAGTTTGTCATTTTGATAAAGACTTTAGAGGTATGGTGAAAGACTTCATCAGCAAAAGAAATGATTTAAAATCTCAAATTGTTTCGTCTTTAGAAAAGATAACACACTATGAACAAATGTTGTCTCTAACAAAGAACACCTTGCGTGAGCTAAAAATAGAACTTAGTGAGTTGACTGATATTTCTGGAGATTTAGAGGAATTGAACGATCCCATAATCAATGGGTTTTTCAATAATAAGAAGGAATTCTCGGTAGATGCTCTGAGAAATCTCTACAATGTCTAGGTAACTTCTTATGAGAATTTTATTCTTGTGTTTTTAAGAAGAATAACTAGAGTTTGGAATAGCCATTATTGTGATTACACATAGCTATGTCCAACGATTTTCATCTTCAATATTTTTAGATTTATTTATTTAAATTCTAAAGTTTATTTGGAAGATGATTTTGCAGTATTAATCTTTATGGTTTTATATATTGCAATTTGTTATGGGATATGTGTGTTTGCGTCTGTGAACTATGATTGTCCCATACGTGGTCAAAAGTTAAGTCTTTCATATGTCGATATGCAAGTATTGATAAAAGATTGAATAAACTTTTGACAAACAAAAGTTAAGCCTTTTATGTCATTATGGAAATATTGATGGAAGAAAGGATGAGCTTTTGTTTACAAAGATTAAGTCTATTGTATGTCATTGTGCAAATAGTAATGAAAGATAGAATGAATCTTTGTTTACTCCGCAGTATTGATCTTCCATGATCCATATTTTTTTATGTATATACTGTACGTCTCTGTAAGTTCTCTTATGTTGAGCATTTCCGATTAAATTAATCATGGGTTTTCTTGTGGTTAATTTGAGTTTTTGGATACAAATTCATGTTTCATGTGATTTGTTAATGTCCAAAGAAATCCTTCTTTTCTTGTGAAAGTAAGGTCGCTCTTGTTGTTCTCTCGGGAATGACATTTTATGGGGGAGAGTTTTTAATTGAACTTGTGCTTAATTGCCAAATCTTTGTGGGGAGTGCGGCTGTGGAATATTATAGGGGTTATCTTGTATCTTTATAAACTCCTTGATGAATGCATTTAGTTTCGGCTATATGATTGCATCTAAAAAGTTGATATGTGCTTTCTTTTGGTCATGAAGTGTCTCTATGGAAATTTCATTAGGATCCCACTAGTTTTCGTACCTTTGCCAATTTTATTGACAAAAAGGGGGAGAATTAATGTGTAGTTCACACTACAAATACATATGGTTTTAGGATCATTATGTAAGGGGAAGTGGTTTTCATGTGAGATGAAGTATTGACTAAGGGGGAGTGATACATATCACCATAGTATTGTTGTCAAAGTTGTGATACAATTGAACTTTGATGTTGTGTAATAATACTATGACACTGTGTAACAATGATTGAGAGCTTTTGTTTTCTCATTATTATGGCTACGGATCTTCAACAACGATGATGCTGATTTAAATATCTTTGGAATCATTGGAGTACTTGGAAGTGACGAAGATTTCGAGTAATGTTGAAGAACCAAGGAGATCATGTATGTGGAAGAGAAGTTGCAAAGTTTATTTATTTTGTATTCCATATGTATTCATAGTTTTGTCACTAAAATTGACAAAGGGGGAGATTGTTAGAGCACTGATCGGTCGAACTCACAAGCGTTGCTATCTCAAGATTGTTTGTCAAGTTTAGTTGCCAAAACTATAAGTCTTGATTTCTAGTCTACTTATAGCTAAGTCTCGGACTAGGATAGAAAGTGTAGTTGAGCTCTCGACTCCACGGCGTTCATCATGCAAAGACGAAGAACTACTCAAGGAACTGGTGGAACTTCATCGACTAAAAGGTATGTGGAGACTTGAACTTGTCTATCACTCAAAAGTCTATCTACTCTAATTCCTATCTTGAGACAAAAGTCGTATTGCTATATAGACTTCGATTATACACATTTGCTATTTCAAGCCGAGTTTATCTCGCTTATCTATTTCTCGAAATATGTGTTGGTTAGCTTTCGCTTTTGCCAAGTTCATCTTTACAAGTGACGAAAGTCATGTTGATTATTTTAATATCTTGAAAATTGCTTTGATGAAAAATAGTGTGCGAAGAACCTCTATCTAACATCCTCTAAGAATGTTTCAATGATTGAAATGAGAGTTTAGAATATATCTTGAATAGATATAAACATTGTATGTGAACTCATACTTGTGTAAGTCCAAAATCCTTGAACTACAGTATGCGTACATTACTGGTTCAGGAAGTCCGGAAGCTAAGTCCGCGTACCCGTACGCGTACTGCCGGAAGTTCACATCCCGTGAATTTCTGCTGGAGTTGGTGAACTGAAAACAAACTCAAACCGGTAAAGGTATGCATACTTGAGTGGGTTATTTTCTAAAAACGGTTTATTCATGAACTAAGATATATATAAACTAAGGAATGCATATTTGCAAATCGTGGCTATAATGTTCATGAATTGATTCATGTGAATCAAAATCGTTTTTGCTTCGATTGTGTCTTATATACTTCTATGAGATCTAAGCAATTGAACAACTCTCTATCTAGTTCTTTTGAGTCATTTGAACTAGTTATGGTGAAGATGAATAAGGTTGATATGAAAGTGCTCATATGGCTAACCATTTGGTTAACTACTGTTGAACCAACTAGGTGTACATGTTTAGGTACGATTACACAAACCTAAATGAATGTGCATTTCATTTGTGTATAACAAGCTAAGTTCGATCTAACGGTTGAAATATATTAGCTTGAATCTAATCAGGTTTTCATCTAACAATGAATATTGAATGCTTTGTTACCAAGGTAACTTAGATTGCAAACCCTGATTTGGAGACTATATAAAGGAGAACTCTAGCAACTGGGAAACCTAATCCCCACACCTCCTGTGTGATACTAGTTGTATAAGATAGAGTCGATTCTCCTTTAACCTTAGGTTTCTACCGAGACCCCGTAGGTTAACGACTTGAAGACTTCATTGGGATTGTGAAGACAAAACCAACTATTTTCTCTGTAGTTGCGTGATATGATCTTGCTGTTTCTATCGTGATTGAGTGCAATCGTAAGATTGGCTTGAGATTAATTTCTTCGATAGGAAAGATAGAAAAGTAGTCACAAACATCTTCGTCTCATCGTTTGTGATTCCACAATATCTTGTTTCGCTAGTCGATTACGATTATCGTGAGGTAATTGATATTTCCAGGCTGTTCTTCGGGAATATAACTCCGGTATATCAATTGGTTCCTGTTCACCTTGATTTATCAAAAGACGGAACAAAACTCGTATGTATTTCAGTGGGAGACAGATTTATCTATTCTTGTAGACTTTTCTGTGTGATACAAATTTGTTAATTAAAGTCTTCTACTTTGGGTTGTAACAACTCTTATTTGTGGGTGAGATCAGCTAAGGGAATCAAGTGCGTAGTATCTTGCTAGTATCAGAGACGTAAGGAGCGCAAATGTACATTGGATCAGTGTGAGATTGATTGTGAAAAGACGAGGGTACCCAAATATAACGCAATCTAAAACTTTTCCACCTATAAGCCCTTTCTCCTAAAGTGATTGTCTATGGACTGAGTCGAGACAATACAACTAATCGGTTCACACTTCGTGTGATCGTCTATGGATACGAGATCGAGACAATACGACAGCAAGATAACTTGTGTGATTGACTATGGATACAAGATCGAGACAATACAACAACGAAGTATGTTTATACTTGATAATAAGTTCAGACTTAACCAAACACAATAGGATTGCTATCAAGTAAATAGGAATTAACGTTATGTAATTTACTTTAAAATATAATAACAACAATTATAATTGCAAAAAATAAAAGTAAATGACACAGCAAGATTTTGTTAACGAGGAAACCGCAAATGCAGAAAAACCCCGGGACCTTGTCCAGAATTGAATAATCTCGGGATTAAGCCGCTATAAAAAATCTAAACCAACTTCGTATAGTTGAGATCAAGCAACTAAACCTATAGTTCACCTAGTTCCGTCTGTATCCCTGCGCCTCCAACTTGTAATAAGTCACGCACTTGGAACAATTCCTTTGGTTCGTATTCCAAACAGTAAAGGAACAACAAATCTGTTCGGTAACAACTCTTTTCAATCAAGTGATATGAGTTTGACAAAAGGCTATTCCGTTTATCCCAATAAACTCCTTTGTCAGGTCCTTAGATCTATCTTTTCAACAACTACCAAAGTAATTGTTAAGATTATGCAATCAATACTTTTAATCACCAAGAAACGTATTGATGCCGATCTACTCAACTAATCAATCAAATCTATCACAAAGATAAACCGATTATAGTTGGATCCTTTTCCAGCCGATCAAGTTTTGTGCACACCAAAGATTATGAACCCAAATCAGAAATCTTCTTCGTCTTCAAATCTTCTTAGATCTTCAATAAACACCTGCACACAATCAACTTGAATCTCTTGTGATCAATCATACAAAGAACGGAGTCTGTTAACAATGGATTATCTCAAGACGTCTTTAGATCTACAAACAGTCTAAAAATCCCCGTCGAAACTTCGATCTAGTTTGAGTGAATCTTATATCAGAAGAGAAGATTCTCAAGCATAAACAAACTATGTGTAATCAAAGTTCAAAAACCGTTAGTCAATCAAATCAATCGAAAACTAATAATAAACTGCAATTATCTAGTTTCCCACCAACGGTACTAATAGAGCTTCTCAATCCCAAAGAAGTCTTTAAACCGAGCGGCCGTAAGAGATTTCGCCTAACTAGGTTACTTTCCTCTCCGAATAGGCGGCTCCACCAGTAACAACACAACTAGGTAGTTTTGCTGGCTCTGAGGATTAGTTTGCTTGAAATGCAAACTTAAATATTTATAGACCAAGGAAGTTTGGACACCAAGGAATTTCCAAAACCTAAAATATTCTCAAGATATGCAATATATTTCCAAATTCGGTTTCCATAATTCCTGGAAATGCTTTGTCCAAATATTGACCGAAATCTCAGTAAAAAATCTCCAATTAGTAAATGCACATTATCAATTTTTATTTTCTAAAGATAAGCATTTTAATTGCTGGAAATTAAAAGCATATAAAACTAAAAACCTTAATTAAATGATTCTCAATTTATTTCGATCTGGGATTCTCCTTTAGTTATTAAGGAATATCTTTGAACAATAAAAGATAAGAGTTACTGCACATGTTCAAAGTATGTCGACATCTTTACTTTGTAGATCCTTTTTCATATCTACAATCTTGGAACTGATTTGCCACACTTCCAAACAAGTTTAGAATTGGTTCATCTGACTTCCAAGAACCATGTGATTGATAATCCTATCAAATCACCAAACATGGGTTTCACGGTTCTACAAAAACAAGTTTCGGTTCTAGCATGGTCGCACCTCCCAAACCGCAAACTGATCTGGACCGCTCAACTTCGCCAGACGATTTGGATGTCTCAGATCACGTTTTCATGGGATATTCAGGTATAGGCGTGAACACCAGCCTACCACCTTCACACCAGACCAATCGGCCAAGACCGACCAAGATTGGTCATCTTGGAACGTGCGCCCTAAGTGGGCATGACGCGCGGCTCTTGCGGCACTGGTTTTCTGTCACAAATTGATCACGACCACTCAACTTCACCGGACGAATTGAGTGGCCCAGATCATACTTTCGTGAGGTAATGGGTATAGGCGCCTACACCGTCATGTTGTCTACACACATGCACGGTCGGCCTTGTCAAAATTATATCCCATGCTTGGTTTCGACCAAGCTGAAGAGTGATGCTTGCGCACCTCTTCAAAAACCCTAATTCATTAACGGTCGCAGATGAGTGTCTCAAAGAACATCTCGTCCGTTCAACTTCACCAGCTTGGTTATACAACCCTGGTCAGGAGTTAATTGGTCAAGTGAGGCGTCATGGTAATCACCACCCATAACTCTACCACACCAGGATGCAGTACCTGCATAAAATACACATGATACTTCACAAGTATCAACTTCCTGAATAATGCAGTTATTCAATTTAGCATTACATGCTACCTTTTGTGGACCCACGATCCACACATTCCAGACATCAATCATGTCACAAACTGGGGGATACATACTGGGGTATTGGTCTGGCGGTTTACAGCGTGCAGCGTGAAACGCGCCATCACAAGAACGTGTTAGGAAGTTATGGACGGTTAGCGGTGACAGGAGAAGTGGGCAAGACTGATCGTGTAACACTGACACACAACTCCACTACTCCATCACTCCACTTCTTCCATTTCCCACGAGAGACGTGAATAAGGCTCAATGACTTGTATAAATAGGTTTTCCTCCCTATTTCCACCGACAAGAGCAAGTCCAGACAAAAACAGAAACCAAGTGTTGATACAAGACACCGGAACTGATATCTTGCATCCTGTAAGCCGGTTCAACTTTCTGTTACAAGTCATAAGCAAGCCACACCTTCACAATCTCAACACCTTCTTCGCTTCCCTCCCTAAGATCAACCCCATCTCCTTCACTTTGTGACCGAAACAAGTCTGGAACGGCCATTTCTTGGTTTAGGCCGGACTTGCATGCATTGATTTCCGAATCTACAAGCACTCACCGCGCAGTGCATTTGTTTAGGGTTTAGATTCATTCCTCATCCACACACCCCAAATTACCAAATCCGGCAGGAATAGTTTTCACCCATAAACAATTGGCGATCACGGTGGGACGTTAATCTCTCGGTTGTAAAGTCAATTTCTTCAAATTCGATTCAATTTTATCAATTTCAAAAAGGATAGATCTTAGAATCAATTCAATCAAAAATTCATTTCAAGATGGTGGAATTAAGGTCTGGGTCAGCAATCAATTCTGATGGAGCTGGTGTGGATAACAATCCTGGTGTCGAAGTACCTGTCCGTGGAGCTACCGTGGTCAATACATCTCGTGGAGCCGTCATTTCTACCATCAGAACCAGCGTAGTAGGAAATGTTCCAGTAAGTGTAACGCCTCCCATCACCAGAGCCATAGCAGCCGCAAATCTCGGCATCTCTTCAAGTGTAACACCTCCGGTAGTTACCAGAGCAACAACTTTCACTCCTTCATCAGGACGAGGAGCCGGAGGCACAAGAGGAGGGACACCGTCTATTACCATTGCAGACTTGATGGAGAAACATGAAGTTCTTGCCAAGACTCAAACGGATATGGCCGCAACTCAGAAAGAGGTACTCACTTTCCTTAAAACTTTGACCGAACGATATCCTCAAGATTCACGGAAACCCTTGGAGTCGGCAAGAGATGCATTCAATACACCCGGAGCGGCGTTTCCACTCGGACCCACATGAATGAAGAAACTCGTGTTGCTCCCGAGCGCCAAAGGGAGAGGGACCAGCCTTCCAACTTCATTACACGTGAGGATCCGGGAACGACTTCTCCAAAATCGAGGAAAAGGGGACCGAACGGATGTACACCAACATCAGCCACCGTACCCTCAAGATGTACAACGAATTCCTCTTCCAAGAGGTTACACCTCTCCCCAGTTCTCCCTCTACGGCGGTACTGGTAATACTCGTGAACACGTCTCTCGATTCTTGGAATCCTTGGGGGAACATGAATACAATCATGTTCTGCGCCTGAAAGAATTCTCTAAATCACTTACGGGGAGGGCGTACACCTGGTACAACAACATCGCGCCTAACAAAGATATCCAATTGGAGCGAGATGGTCGGTGCTTTCTACATAAAGTATTTCTTCGTGTCCGAACAAATCACCTTTTCGGATCTAGGAAGAATTCTTCAATGAACAACGAGCATCCTAACGACTTCGTCAAAAGGTTCGAACAAGCTACTGGATTGTCACGACCCGAATGTCACCGAACGACAATTGGTGGAATTTTGCATCAACGGGATGATACCCATATACCGCGCTCCGTTAGAGAATCTGGGCTTTCAAACGTTCTCGAACTCCATGAAGCTGCCAAGCGTTCAAAGAACAATCGCACCAGCGTTGCTAGAAAGAACCGAGTCGTTCGAAGTGAAGATTCACGTGAAAGTCGAGGGAGCAGGCGCCTCACGAACAAGCAATACAACACTGGTCCTTATGTGGAGTGTAGTGGGCGGAGGAGAAAAAGGAAAGCTCCGGTGACGGAACAACAAACCAAGCGGACATCCCGGCACACAAGACTTCGTCTCGGAAAGGAGCGGACAAAGCTCCCGCACAAGACACCGAAGATACAGGTTTTCCTTTCCCCATGAATGAAGTGATAGAACTCTTGGAAGCATGGATCCAAGACGATGCCGTCAAGCCGCCTCCTATCGGGCGTCCTCCAACCGAGAAAGACATGGCAGATCCCAAATACCGTTGCTACCACAGATTCGTACATCATCCAACCAAAGATTGTAACAAAGTTGAAACAAATATTCAGGGAAAAGATAGAGACAAGGGGAACTCCAGCTTGGAAACGAAGGTGTTCGTAGAGACCCTCTCCCTATCAGAACCGCATGATTTCGGGATTCCGTTCGCAAGACCGTACAATCTATGATGGAGCACTTGTGTGAAATCCTATACTTCTCCAAAGGGCAGCGTCAAGACATATTTACGGCCCTCAACCACGTTGTGTGTCGAGGCGGGCGTTTGTATCCGAAGGCGAGTCCAGAACCCCACCTTTCGAAGGACGCGGGCAAGGGAGACTGGGACTCCTAACCGTCACTCGTTTGAGAGACATTGAGTTCGATAGCGCGTTGATTGATACGGCTTCCGAATTTAACATCATTACTGTCAAGACCTTGAGAGCGGCAAAGATTTCAAAGCAGGAAGCTACTTGTCACCCAACTGTGATTAAAGATTCAGAAGGAAAACTCAGAGATGCATATGGATATATCGATCTCGAAGTCAAATTTGGGGATGCCTCGACACAAGCAAAGTTCTACATAGTCAAAGATCATCCCAACTACGACATGATCCTAGGACGCTCTTGGATGGACGGCAACAAAGCCATACTAGAAGTCTATCCTCTACCGGTTTCGATACCTGAAAGAATCTCCAACATGCCTTCTGGACCTCCTGATGACTGTCTGTTGCCGCACCAGCAGCTTGCCAATGCGACACAACTTCCCGGAGAGAGCCTGTCAACACACACTGAAAGGTTCCGATCTCAAGTAAGTCTCGTCACGCAACCCTCTTTACAACCTGTTGCCCCTCATTCTGACAAGTCCTGGGGACTGGATCCAACCAACAAACCAACCCTGGCTAGGAGATGTGAATGGGAAGCCGGTCCTTTCAAACGTTTTATCAAGAGCGTAGAGGCTGTCTTGGTCAAAGACGATAAGGCCAAGGTCCAAGTATCTGCACGCCCAAACCCATTTGGAATTGAAGACCTGGTGACGAAGACGACTACATTCAAGGTTGGGAGCATGATGGTGAAAATGATCACTCCACCTGACTCACCCACCGAAAGAGAAGAGGAACCATACCCGGTAGCAGATGTTATCCTAGGCGGCTACTGCAAGCTCATCAACGCTGATAAACTAGAAGGCATAACAATTCACTCACAATGGCTCAAACCCTACCGAACTTAAGACGCCGTGCTACCACTTTCCAGCGTCCTCCACCCTTTAAAACGCTGTGCTATTTTTTCCAGCGTGTTTCCTTTTACAATTTCATGTCATACTTGTAATTCCCCAGAAAATGATTACAATACTTGCATTCATAGTTAGGACTTTCAATTTTCAATTTTCAATTTAATTAAAGCATTATTTCCACCTGAGAACCTCTCTACCCCTAAAAACAAAAGTCCTGAGTCATCCTAAATCAACCCATTAGAGCAAGGAAGGAAACCTTAGGCAAACATCTCATGAGAAGAAGCAAACAGAACGTGTGCACAAAAGGAAAATGATTTGAGCCATCGCAAAGAAGGACGGGGAAGATCTTGCATCGGGAACACAGTCCGTGGATATTTCATTATGGCATTATTTCTTTTATCACAAAGAGTCATGTGTAAAGGCGCACCCTTGCGCCTGAGAAGGATCAGTTGCAGTCTTGACAAAGGGTTATAAAAAAAAAAAAAAAAACCTTTATTCAAACAATCAAATGGAAGAAAACCTTGAACTCGGCTGCCACTGAGTACAAGGAAGATGTTCAAATGTACGGAATATACTTGGAAAGCGGAAAAATAAGAAAAGAGGTTTAGTCGTCAAGAGGATCGACATCGCCTGCACCACTCGGGGTTCTGCTTCAGCGCCATCACCTGTTGATGCTCCTCCCTTCGAATCTACCTCAACTTCGCATCGGGCATCTCCGCAAAGAGACACTCCATCCCAACATCATCAGCGGGAGCATTAAAGAGCGCATCAACATTAGGAGTCGTACCAATTGCTTTCAGATGTTCAGGTTCCTCTGTGTCGGAGTCAAGAATTATCACGCCGTCCTGGATCGGGTAATCACACTTATCTTCATTCAGAGGATGTTTATGCTCAACTCTCCGCCTCTTCAACCGCGCTGCATATCTCTCTTCCCTTGCGCTTACCAAGATTTTGCAACGCTTCCTCGCGCCTCCACCGCTTCTCCATGTCAATCGCAAATGAAAGCGCACGAGATGCGTCCCCCGGCAATACGCAGTGCGGGATAGACATCCCTCGTATAGCACGGCCGACTTCACGAAGTGGAAGATCAATCTTAGCCATTACTTCTTCATGCGCATGGGTTTCGGGCTTGTCAACTTCGAAGCTTCTTTTCGAGAAGCGACTGAATGATCGTCCACCGCTTCCATGATAAACCGCAAAGGAGAAGAGGTTATGAGCACAAAAAAAAATCATCAATCAATCAATCGATCGGTTAATCGGGAGATCGATAAGTGCGGAAAGACACGAGATATAGAATAAATGATTGCGTCGAGATGATTCTTTATAATCTCGCAATTCGAAAGAATCCCGGGAGAAAAGAAGTCTTTACTTACCACCTATAAAGGCTACCAATTCGGGATAACAATCAACGATGCTTATCGATACATCCGAGGAAAGGTGTGTGGGAGTACACCTAACCCAAGGAAGGGACCAAGCTCGGATATACACAAGGGGAACCAAAGCGACTCACCGAGATCAAGTCCTACTTCCTTCACAACTTCGATCGGGACCAACCGGTTCCGGGCAACGCCCGACGATGTCGGCTTTATACGGTAAATATACATTCACCTTAGCTTGGTCATTTCAATGTACAAAATTTGTCACCATCTCATGCCTACCCCACAATAGTGTAACCATTATGTGCTAGGCAGGGGACTTAATGTTGATGGTGGATTTTCATTTAAGGTTAAAGTTGTAAAAAACCAGAAAATTATGCGCTGACATCTTGTAAAAGATAAAGACATTAATAAGTGTTGGATACTCCCTCACTTAATTCAATGGAGCATGTGGCAACAATCCCATTCTGTGAATACATGAAATTCATCCAGGTTGGAGCATGTAACAACAATCCCATATACCCCCGTGAATTTCTAGCATTATTAATTAATGCACAATCGCCTTGTATTTCTGTACTCATTATCGGTGCGGCATGACGATCGAGTGTTGCTCTTACAGAGCAACACGAACCTCCAAGCATTATAATGAAACCATGTACGAAATACCCGTACAGGATGACTCTCGGTGTGTTATACTAGCCCGATTGAGCCCCTCTCGGTGTGTTATACTAGCCCTATTGAGCATTCGGACCGACCCGTATCGGTCCGGATATGATCATAGTCATCCAACTCCACAAGCATGATTGGATGACCGGATCAATTCCATCACCCCCAGCGTGTATGGAATATCCACTGCCGAACCAACGCGGACCCCGCATGGTCGGCCTCCCTCCAGAATTGGCCTAGCTTTCCAAAACGTCCAAACCATAGCAGTATGGGCGGAAAACCCTAAAATTAGGGTTTGCGGCATATTACATGTGTCACAAAATGTCTTAACCATCCATCTTCGCAGTATAGATGGAGGGTGTAGATGTAGATTCAAAGGGCCCGGAGCATGTCAACACAATCACCGTGGGCCGCCTATATACCGACCAATCGGTCGGGACCAACCATGGTTGGTTATCCCAATTCGTACGCCGAATGAAGCATTGACGCACATCCTTGAAACCCAAAATTAGGGTTTTGAGCATCACGAGCGTCCATCTTCTCGTGACGAATGGAGGGTCCAAGATTAGATTAAGCGAGTCCGGTCATACCAAGCATGACCACCGTGGACCCATCTATCCCCTCACCCGATCGGCCAAGGCATATCACGCCCGGTCATTTCCAAGACGCGCGCCCAAACTAGCATGGTCGCACCTCCCAAACCGCAAACTGATCTCGATCGCTCAACTTCGCCAGACGATTTGGATGGCTCAGATCACGTTTTCATGGGATATTCAGGTATAGGCGTGAACACCAGCCTACCACCTTCACACTAGACCAATCGGACAAGACCGACCAAGATTGGTCATCTTGGAACGTGCGCCCGAAGTGGGCATGACGCGGCTCTTGCGGCTTTTGGTTTTCTGTCACAAATTGATCACGACCACTCAACTTCACTTAGGACGAATTGAGTGGCCCGGATCATACTTTCGTGAGGTAATGGGTATAGGCGCCTACACCGTCATGTTGTCTACACACATGCACGGTCGGCCTTGTCAAAATTATATCCCATGCTTGGTTTCGACCAAGTCAAGAGTGATGCTTGCGCACCTCTTCAAAAACCCTAATTCATTAACGGTCGCAGATGAGTGTCTCAAAGAACATCTCGTCCGTTCAACTTCACCAGCTTGGTTATACAACCCCGGTCGGGAGTTAATTGGTCAAGTGAGGCGTCATGGTAATCACCACCCATAACTCTACCACACCAGGATGCAGTACCTGCATAAAATACACATGATACTTCACAAGTATCAACTTCCTGAATAATGCAGTTATTCACTTTAGCATTACATGCTACCTTTTGTGGACCCACGATCCACACATTCCAGACATCAATCATGTCACAAACTGGGGGGATACATACTGGGGTATTGGTCTGGAGGTTTACAGCGTGCAGTGTGAAACGCGCCATCACAAGAACGTGTTAGGAAGTTATGGACGGTTAGCGGTGACAGGAGAAGTGGGCAAGACTGATCGTGTAACACTGACACACAACTCCACTACTCCATCACTCCACTTCTTCCACTTCCCACGAGAGATGTGAATAAGGCTCAATGACTTGTATAAATAGGTTCTCCTCCCTATTTCCACCGACAAGAGCAAGTCCAGACAAAAACAGAAACCAAGTGTTGATACAAGACACCGGAACTGATAGCTTGCATCTTGTAATCCGGTTCAACTTTCTGTTACAAGTCATAAGCAAGCCACACATTCACAATCTCAACACCTTCTTCGCTTCCCTCCCTAAGATCAACCCCATCTCCTTCACTTTGTGACCGAAACAAGTCTGGAACGGCCATTTCTTGGTTTAGGCCGGACTTGCACGGCATTGATTTCCGAATCTACAAGCACTCACCGCGCAGTGCATTTGTTTAGGGTTTAGATTCATTCCTCATCCACACACCCCAAATTACCAAATCCGGCAGGAATAGTTTTCACCCATAAACAAAGCGGTTATACTAAACACACATATTGGTAATTCAAAAGATATGCAATGAATAACAATACCAATAAGACTAGCTATTTCCCTTTCGATATACAAAACAAGTTTATGAATGTACTTCCTTTAAACGAATATAAAACATTGTTTCCTATGATGAAATCTTCACCTCATACCCATACATAATCACAATAGCATTCAAACTATTATGTCGATGTCTTATATACAAAGTTCAAAAGATAAGCGTTATACTTCGTATTGTATTCCTTAATACTACGTCTAACTAGAGTATGATCATTCACAGCTTCGCAGTTATGTTTTCAATATGCACGACTTGAAAGATACGTTAGGGAATGAAGCAGTTCAAGTCAAATATTACTAACCTCAAGTGGAAGGATGATGTCGTCGTTGTAGCTCCTTACTTCTTCAAATTCTTCAAGTCTTCACGTAATACTTCTAATGTCTCATATCCTAATACTTTCAAGCTAACCTATACGAAGTTGACTCTAGTAAATAATCAAGCGACTCTTTAAATGAGTTTTGGTTCATTAAAATATGACAACCAAACTTGACATACCAACGCTTGGTGGGTTCAACCGATCTATGCTCTAACAATATCCCCCTTTGTCAATTTTAGTGACAAAACTCTTACATCATATGGATAAACAAATTACAAGAATTCATTATACATATGCTTGATTCCCAAATTCAATAACACAATAACCTGCATACATTCAATCCATAAACGTCGTTGTTGACATTATAATAACAAAGCTAATACTCCCCCTAAAGGTAAGATAGGTGGATTTTCAATCCGCATGTCTTTGTTATTCCCTTATCAATATGATATGCTACTCCCCCTTAGTCTATGCTTTAATCTTTCGTTAGATATAACGTTTAAGCACCAATGTCCTTTCCCTTAGTGATACCAAATCAATATCAATATCACTTGTTTACTCCGTATATTTCTCGCCCTTTTTGTCACAAAATGACAAAGTTACGAGCAAATAAAAGAAAAAACCGAAAGGATCTCACAAATCTCAAAAGACTTGCAACCTATAAGAGTTAAGCACGAGGGTTCCACACACCATTTTTGATAACCAATATCAAAACCGAAACTACAAAGTAATTTTGTTTTGATATGTTACCAAGGAAACAATTTCCCGAAGCAATTTTTCCTAATAGTTTAGCAAACCAAAAATCGACTAAGCACCTTAGTTCCTTTGCTAAACCGATTGCAAAAATACAATCGCTTGTTCGATAAGACCTAAATAAAGATCAGAATTAACTCTATTTTTCTCATCAGGTTCTAATTATTCAAATAATAACTTAGACCTTTCACTTTTAAACAAGACAAGTACTAGGTTAGTTAACTAGCATTTATTGTTAAGGCATTCGATTAGACTTGAATAACCGAAACCTCCACTTTGATAAGTCTAACTAAGATCAAAATTAACTTAGTTTATCTTATTTGGAATCAAATTGGACTAAACAATTCATCCCGAAAACCTTTGCTTTTGTTAAGCCATAAACAATTCATACAAACCAAATAAATCAACTTGCATAATTATTTACCTCAACCGGAAGCAATTGAAACAACATAGACATTAAAGTACCGCAGTTGCACCGAAATTTTGTAAGCCTAAACAATTGATACCAAACAATAAAGCAAGATAACAATAGTTTTTTTTAACCGGAACCAATTGAATTACACACACATCCATACACAAGCAATGGAATAAAACATCAATTGTACCAAAATTTTGTTAAGTAAAAGCAATAAATATATGTAATAAAATCAGGCTTTTCTTAAACAGGAAAATGATTAACTAACAAAGTCGTTACCTCAAATTGCGCATCCTCTTCTCCATTAATGTTTTCATCTTCCCAGGGAGAATTGATACCAAAATATCACTATGTTGTCATCCTTTTGCAAGACAAAAGAACAACAACAACCAACCTTTACCAGAGAAAGGTTGAAAGCCGGTTTTAACTTATGCAATGCAAAAGTTGAAACCCCGAAACACATATGCTTTTATGCTAAACCAAACGATTCAACATATTGTGACTTTTTCACATACTGTTTCAATCAGAACCCCTCATGATCCTTTGATAAAGCCTACCAACATGGGCTAGAACTCAATCCCGCTAAATCAAAAAGTCACCCAAACCATAAGGGTTCACATCATCATATGAGATCGAATATTAAGGTTATGAAAACCGAAATCAGACATCTCATAAATCCAAATACAATACACCATAAATATTCAACAAAGAATCAAGTATTGCAATTACCTCATTCTTGTAGGGAATTGAATTACGAAACCAACTCAAAAAGAATGAGGTCATTCCGAGTTGGGACGAAGAAGTTATAGGAAAAACAGTTTTACACTCCTTCGTATTGCACCTCTCACTAGGATCGGTTACCATATGTTGCACCTCTCACTAGGATCGGTTACCATATGTAACTAGTGAAGGTTCTCAATACTAAATTGTTTTTGGCATAACTTTTGCATAGGATGTCCGAATTCAGTGATTATTGGCTTGTTTTAACCGTATAAACAAGAGCTACACATATATGATCAGTAGATATCAACATCATAAATTTCAAATTACCGTTTCTATCAAAAGTTCAAATATAGATAGATAGGGTATGAGAATAGAAGAAAATAAATCTCCCTAAAGATGTTAATTAGTCATATAATAACCGAGAGATCATGTGCTCAGTTTTCATGTGATTCCTCACCTTTTCAAAAGATTGAGCACCAAGGTGAGCATGCACATTCTAACACAACTAGGTTGTGTTTAGTTGAGCCTTTTCTTGTTCGTCACGAGTGACTAAGACAGAATCATCATTCTTGACATCTTGCTTGGTTTGTTTTCTCTTGTTCTATCTCTTGTTTTTCTTATTTGACTTGTGATGAAGAGTGTCATTATCACAATGTTTACTAGTACAAGAGATTTCAGACATGATATCTTTCTTTAGTCTTTCAAGAAAACTCTTATAATTATTGTCACTAATAATTAACAGCTGAGAGTCATTCTTGTGACTAAATTTTGGTCCCTTCTTGTCTATAGAGGACTTCGAGGCCCATTTAGAGTTGGGTTGCGCAGGAGAAGCTTTCTCCTTCATACCATTAGGACGATTGTCCTTTTGAATACTTTGTGAAACAACTTTTCTCCAATTTGGAACATCAGATCTTGTCTTAGCATTTACAAAGTCATCTCCCTTTCTATATTCGGGTCTTTTATAAGATGACCTTGTCGAGCGATAGGCAAAATATGAACTATCATTATAATAATTCTTTTGTCTAAACTTTGGACAATATCGATCCGAGTTCCTTTGGGGAGCAATCTTAGCCAATTCGTTTGATACAAAAGAAAGTGTATCTTTTATTTTACGAATATTGGATCCCCATTCCACATGCCCTTTCTTACCACAATAACAACAATGCTTAGTAACATACGAAGTCTGAGTTTTAATGTTACCTTTTTGTGGATCCTCCTGCATTGGAGCTTGGCGATTTTTCTTTTTTCTTCTTCTTCTTCTTCTTCTTCTTCTTCTTCTTCTTCTTCTTCTTCTTCTTCTTATCTTTGTTCAACTTTGTTGCTCTCTTGACATTAGCAGAAGTGCTCTCTTTGATTGTCGTTCTTGAATAGTATGGTTGAACATGATTCTTATGCTTGACCGGTTTTACTTCTTTACAAGGAATTGTTCAACTTTGTTGCTCTCTTGACATTAGCAGAAGTGCTCTCTTTGATTGTCGTTCTTGAAGAGTATGGTTGAACATGATTCTTATGCTTGACCGGTTTTACTTCTTTACAAGGAATACGAGCATCTTTTACCTCAGTGGAAGCCTCTGGTTGAGAAGAATTTGTAGCTTTAACAAATTTTACCTCTTTGCTAATATTTGAAGCATCTATTCCCTTATAGCCCAATCCTCGTGTATCACGATGATTTTTACTTGCTTCTAACATTGAGGTTAACTTGTTTGAGCTTTCATTGGATTTTTTCAGTTCCAAATTTTCTTCTTCTAACATCTTGATTTTATCAAGAGCACTGGCTAGATCAGCCTCAATGCGTTTTTCTTGTGAGAGATATTCACCTTCCTTCTCTTCAAAACTCTTTTGTTGAGGGTTAATCCTTGCATTAGATTTAGCAAGTTTCTCTTCCAACAAGTGAATTTTTTCAAGAGCAGGATCACACTCCCTTTTTAACAATTCTGTTTGAGAGAGACTAGCACTTGATTTTTCTTCAAGACCTTGTATTTGTTGAGAAGTATCTTCCCTAAACTTTTTGTGATTTTGACGCATCCTTTCACATTCAATAGATAATGCTTTAAAATCATCCCGATTTTTCTCTATTATCTTTTTGTAAGTAAGCAATTGCTTACAAACAAATTCTGAGGGTGGTTCAATAACCTCTTGCGATACGTTAACTGAGTCTTTCTTTAGTTTTCGCTCTCGCTTAACTCTACTTTGACTCATATCTTATAGGTTGGATCGCCCCAAACACAGATTGTTAGATCTTTTCGTGTTTGCCAGCTCTGATACCAATTAAAAAGACGAGGGTACCCAAATATACCTCAATATAAAAATTTTCCACCTATAAGTCATTTCTCCGAAAGTGATTGTCTATGGACTGAGTCAAGACAATACAACTAATCGGTTCACACTTCGTATGATCGTCTATGGATACGAGAGAGAGAGACAATACGACAACAAGATAACTTGTGTGATTGAATATGGATACAAGATCGAGACAATACAACAACGAAGTATGTTTACTTGATAATAGGTTCAGACTTAACCAAACACAATAGGATTACTATCAAGTAAATAGGAATTAACATTTGTGCAATTTACTTTAAATTATAATAACAACAATTATAATTGCGGAAAATAAAAGTAAATGACACGGCAAGATTTTGTTAACGAGGAAACCGCAAATGCAGAAAAACCCCGGGACCTTGTACAGAATTGAATACTCACAGGATTAAGCCGCTATAAAAAATCTAAACCAACTTTGTATAGTTGAGACCAAGCAACTAAACCTATAGTTCACCTAGTTCCGTCTGTATCCCTGCGCCTCCAACTTGTAATAAGTCACGCACTTGGAACAATTCTTTTGGTTCGTATTCCAAACAGTAAAAGACCAACAAATCTGTTCGGTAACAACTCTTTTCAATCAAATGATGTGAGTTTGACAAAAAGCTCTTCCGTTTATCCCAATAAACTCTTTTGTCAGGTCCTTAGATCTATCTTTTCAATAACTACCAAAGTAATTGTTAAGATTATGCAATCAATACTTTTAATCACCAAGAAACGTATTGATGTCGATCTACTCAGCTAATCAATCAAATCTATCACAAACATAAATGATGTTGTTTTGAAGTTGTTTGTAAAGTGGTAGTAAAGTTCGTTCAACTCGGGCTTGTAAAGACTCGGTTTAAGACTTAAAAATATAAAACTCTAAAAACAAAGATAATATTTACATAAGTTTGTCACGATATCGAGAGATACTAGGACTTCGGATTGCACCATTAATCACATTCAATTGGTTCATATAATGACTCATAACAATTCTAGCTCTTTTGTTGACTCTTTTCTTTGCCGAAAATAGATTTTTTTAAAGAATTATATGTAAATCATAAGCATAGCGCATCAAGAGTTCTTAGACTAAGCATACGCTATCGGACAAAATCACAACTAATCAAGAAAAATCATAAATCAATTAAAACAAGTGCAAAAGTCATAAAGAATCATTATAGTTACCAACCAATTGTGAAAAGTGGCTTCCTCCGTTGTCCCAGTGTTGGGGTTTAGCTTCTCATGTCGAAAACATACCCAAAAGATAGAAACATGGCTCAAAAGGTGTTTTATCGGTGAAAATATAATACACAGATATTTGCAACGGTTTTTAGACGCTACAGAAATTACTGTTACAATTTATAAGACTGTTGAACAACGATAGTTTATTGATGCAGCAGAATTGCGACTGTCTTTGTTGGTCCAATGTTCTTCACGTTCTTCTTCAGCAGCAGCAGCTTACTTCTCTGCAATTCTTATTTTTCACCTCTGCAGTCTCCGTCTCGACCCCAAACTCTCGACTCCCCCTTGTGACCTCCCAGCAAGCCTTTTATATACACAAGGTGAATAAAATCCCGAGAATCTTTGCCCATTTTCTTCTCTGCAAGTCACCGGGATATTTCCTTTTTTTTCTCTCTTGTTTACGCGTTAAAACAGAGTCCAACTCTTTCCAAATATGATATATATGATCCTGAGAGATTTCATCCGCACGTATCTTCCATACTGAGTCATAATATGACCAAAACCCGCACCATGTTACCGTAAATAGCTCATTCTTCCCTGTTTTGCCGAGAAGCTCTCATCCACCTCCCTGTTTACGTGAAACTTCTTTTTAACGATTTCAAAGAACTTACCAACCCTGTTTTATCAAACCAAGTCCATTCAAACCATATCCAGCAAGAAAATCCACCAAAAACTCCACCAAAGTCTCGCCTGAAAATACCCGTGAATGTCTTCTCCCTGTTTCGCTTCAAACGGCTTATGTAGCCCAACTGGATTGAAGAAATTGCCCATAGCATCTCTGTTAAATCCAAACAGGCCCATTGAACCCAAATCTGGCGATTGAATCTCGTCCAAAACCTCCACAAATCCAAACCCTATTCTGCCCTGTGAAGAGCACATTTTCCCGCCTTTTTCTGTTTTCAAATTTTAAAGAAGATGGTCACCCCTTATCCTGTTTTTGGGGTGCGGATAGTACTTGCCTTGGAAATGGATGCCCCTTAGTAATTTGGGTACCCCTTATCCAAAATGGGGGTCCGTATAGTAATTTTCTCCCACGAGCGCAAAAACCACTTTTCGAGCCAATTTCGCCGCAAAAGCTTATTTCTCCAAAAACACCTACAAAGACATAAAATACCAAAATAAGCGCATAATCGAGTACTAACATTACAGAGAATTGAGACTAAAATAGACACATAAATGCGTCCATCAAATACCCCCAAACTTATTATTTGCTAGTCCCGAGCAAATCAAATCAAAATAAAATCCTAACTCACTGACGCAGGCATCGTCGATTGCATTTAGCGTATGCAATAAGCCTTTAAACCCCTAGGTGGCCCTAGTGGCCGAGTTATAGTCTCGGGAGGGTTTACCAGAGGTGTACCCACAAAACCTTTACTCCAGACCCTAACTATCTACGCAGAACTTTAGAAGGCACTAAAGAATCTCCTTGGTTGGCAAACTTATTGACTACAGGAGGAAGTAACCTGATGCGAAATTCCAATTGTTGTACACGAGTTTGCACTCAAGCATACTAAAAATTCATATATAAGTCAGAATGATCTACTCAGATAGTTTCTGGACATCATAACCGGAGTCAACCAATCACATGGATAGATTAAGAGATGGATATAGAAAAACATAGATGGTTTTGATGTTGACTAAGGTGAATGGTGTTTCTCATATAAATCAAGAAGGCCACTTTGCCAAAACGAACCTATCCTAATGGATGAGATACTAGTCTGACTAATATCAACACACTGGCATATATAAGGGAACCAATGGTCGATAATCCTAACTCTAGGTCAACACAACTGGCATATACAAGGGTTCTAGTGGTCGACTTTGTTGAATTTATTCCGGTTGCTCCGATGGTCTGGTCTCAAAATTTTTTTTTTTTTTTTTTTGGTATCTCAATCACTCTATTTTACCCTAGCAGTGGTAACAACTTGAATCGTGATCCCCACCTAATCACTTAGACAAACATATTTTAAAGAAAACAAAATAAAAATAGAAGTGAAAAGGATTCAATGAGATATGGCGAAACTACCATGTTTTTTCTTTAATTCTAACACCTGAGCTCTGTGCTTTTATGAATAGACTCTTTAGATGTTTCCATCTAATCAGATTGGTTCCTCAACTCCTACAACCAAAATGCTTCCATCCACTTAGATTGGTTAGTGCCATCCTTAATAAGCATAAATTTATAGGCTCTGGAATTTAACAATGCAACTAAAAAGTTTCTCCTATACCCCCAAACTTAAATCTAACATTGTCCTCAATGTTCTAAAGATAAAATTAAAAGCATGAACAAGGAAAAACGGTTACCATTTGAAGTAAAAGAGATAAGGAAAGATATTACCGTGTCGCATGAATGTTGGGTTACCTCCCAAGAAGTGCTAAGTTTAAAGTCTTCAGCCAGACTAAGATAGGATTAGTCACCTCATAAAATCATAAAGTAATAGCCGAAATATCTGTGGGTCATCAAAACCAAAAAGAGCTATCACAAGTAAAAGGAATCTGCAACATGCCAAGAAAATTAACAAATGAAGCACACCCTTGTCTAGTTTCCTAATTAGGACAACTACATCTAGCTGTGGTTCAGGTTCAGGTTTTATAACTGGGTCGAGATAAAATATTTTCATGTGATGGAATTCCTCAAAGCTAAGATCCGGTTCAGGTTGTAAAGTCTGTAAAAACTCAAATAAGAACTTAGAAGCACATAATAATAACTGAATAATTGCGGATCCTTAAAGTCAATCGGTTTTGACTTACACAATTGACCACGATGGCGGCGGTCAATCATAAGAAAACGTGTCATTTCTATTCTCCTAAAATAATTAGGTTTGGTCTCGAGAACTTAATAAGTGACACATTTTGAACTCATACATTCCCACAATTGGTTGAAAAATATTTGGTGGGAAAACAAAATCAACTGGGTATCATAGCCTGGGCTAACCACATCAACCAGAGGATGGGTTTCTAACAACTGAACTTCCCTATGGGCATCACTAGGTTCAGGAAAACGTGTATGAAGATAATCTTTTAAAATGGTTGAGGCACATATGTCAAGTCCCAAGTGAGGGACCTTTCTAAGAATTAAGGCACATGGAGAATGATATTCACCCCCAAACTTAGAGTTTTCAGTTTCTCTAGAAAGACTAGTCACAACTTCCCTAATTTCAAGGTCATCTGATTCCTGAAAATGGTCAATTGATTCTTCTAAGTGAAGTTCATCCTCACTCATCTCTACGAGTTCATTTTCTTTGTCTAAGACTAATGTTTCTAAATCTCTAGACTCTAAAACAATATTCTCATAAGAAACTCGTTCCTCAAAACTATCATCAGCTTCGTAATCAAAAGGAAATACTACATCGTCTAAAACGGGGGTATCTCTAGTCAAATCCTCGTCCTTTTGAATAGGTGAATAATTATTAAAATTATTTGAATTTGAACTAGAAATATTATCATTGTAAAGCTCAATTGGAGTAACAAATTCCTGATCACTATGCCTACTTATTTCAAATTCTTCATCAACACTATCCTCATCATAATCATCATTATAATAACATGAAAATGGTTGAACCTCATCTAAAGTAGTGTTACCAATTCTAACCTCGTCATCTTGATTATGCAAATAACTATCCTCATTTTCAAGGGTATTATTGGAAACACTATATTGAAAATTAAGACTATTTTGAGCAGTTCTTTCCTGGGCCTCTAACAATATTTTCTGAGTCGACTCACATGACATCCTGATTTTATCTAGGAAAGAAGGTTCACACGTTGCATTGCTTTCATCCATAACTAAGTTATTCATCTCAGCTGAACTACGTGTCGACTTAAGTATCTTTTGTGCTGACTCATCTAACTTACGTGCGGACTCTAGTAGATAGGAATTTTGCTCGTATGACCCGTGGGTGTATGGATAGTAATTGGGCTCATCATGGTATGAGCCAAAACCTTGAAAAGGCTGATGTTCCCAACCACTATTCACATTATGGTCAAAGTAGTAACGTCCATTTTGAAACTCAGTCGGATATTCGTTGTATTGGCTATTGTAGTACCAGTTCGACATTCTATTACAGGGGTGTGAGTTGTCACACAAAATAAAATCCACTGATAGAGGATTCGTGGGTGGATAGAGTCTTACCTCCCGTACCAGACGGGCGATGAACCGTTGAAGTCGACTCAGGCCACCGACTCCTATGTCAGTATACGAACCCGAGGGGCCGAGACAGTATCGTAACTGTCGTCCTTCCAAAATATTCTTCACTCCTTGGACTCCTCTTTTCTTTCCTTCTTTGGCGATTCTTTCCTTTTATAGCACTTTTTCTATCCTTGTAGCTTTGCTCCAAATCTGAAAAGAATCAAAAAATACCAAAGGCGTAAAAGAGAACAAAAAAATAATAAAAAATATAAATATAAATAACTCTAAAACCTAATGTAACACACCAAAATT